>OZ005649.1:316022217-316477217 GCA_963930645.1 Salticus scenicus | reverse complement strand
CAGTAGCCCCAAACGGTGCATGGAGACATCTGCTGAGAAATCAACAGAGGAACATTCAGTTTCAAGTTTCAAGCACAGAAGTTCGTTTCTGAAGAGGACCGGGTACCCGGTTTCGAAAGATCTAAAACGACGCACGAAGTAAATAACTAGATTTTTTATTTAAATGTATTTAATTAAAATTACTCATTTCGAAATTAATATGCCCATTTACTTATTTTTCAGTACTTCATTTTTAACAGTGTAGCAAAAGTGGATATTGTAATTACAAAATAATTTTTTTCTTTTGTAAATCTATGTGTTTCTTTTTATTTATTGTTATATTTCGATTCAAGTTCCTGTGAAAGAGAAGACAAAAAAAAAAAAAAAAAAAAAAAAAAGAAAAGAAAAGAAAATTCTGAACTCTCTAAATAACGATTAAGTGCATCACCAAAATAAGATAACATTGTGCAATTTAGGACCATTATTTGTATATATTTTTTCAAAATATTATGTTTCATAGGAAAATTCATATAACGAAATGAATAACTCAAAATCTGTAAATCATTTAGGAAATATATATACATTTATTCCGTTATGTAAACCCATAACGTTACTTTTATGTGCAGTAAATAATTTTACTTATTCTTCAACGTATTCACATTAATTAAATTAAACAAAAATCGCATTTTATATTATGAGATGTCATGAGCACCCTTCTTTACCAAATATATAAGGGCATGTATTTAAAAATATTTCTCACGATATTTCTTGTTTTGGTGTAAGGATATCATTGCTACTAAAATGATATATTTTATTTTTAGTGCTAGAGGCCTATTTCAGTCGGTACAGTTGTCGAATTTTTATAATACACTCTTAATAGTGCTAAGGGCCTATTTCAGTCGGTTTATTGAATGGGGATTTATTGAATGAAGTCCCCCCAAGGCACAACTTTGACATGAGTCCGCCCCCCCAGGCCCAAACTGACATGATTCCCCCCCCAAGGTACAACTTTGACATGAGTCCCCTCAAGGCCCAACTTTGACATGAGTCCCCCCCCAAGGCCCAACTTTGACATGAGTCCCCCCCAAGGTACAACTTTGACATGAGTCCCCCACCAAGGCACACCTTTGACATGAGTCCCCCCCAAGGCACACCTCCCCCTCATTGGGAAAAAAATAAAAAACGTTGTTTTGCGACTATAAGACAGTTTGGACTTCCAACGTTATTTGTTACAATATCTGCAGCTGAAACACATTGGTTTGATTTAATGAAAACTTTATCATGGAATTTAGATCGTCACGAATTAACTAAAGAAGAATTTGTCGATATTAACAAGTTTAGCAGTAGGCCTCTGGCACTAAATTAAAATCTGTCAATGTCAGATTTTCATGTTTTAAATAATGAAATAATGTCGTGTCTGTATATATAATATTTTTTTTTTTTTTTTTATAACTGATAACTATATTGTAGTAATCAAAACAGTACATAAAATATTATGTAATATATATATAAAAAAATAATAATTAAGAAAACAGTAAACGTGTGATGAAATAAACAAATGTCACTTAAAATTTTAAATTTTACTGCATAGCAGATTTTATAAACAGCTGTAAAAAAAATATATATATATAGTACTATATAGTAGTAATAAATATAATATATAAATTTATATCTATCAACTTCTTAATAATAATAAAAGTTTAAATTTCGTGGGTGTAATTAACGTCATAGGATTGAAATGAAGAAAATAATATTTTATCTATGGATTCAAATAATAGAAAAAAAAAAAAAAAAGAAGACTTTTGCAGAATTTCTTTTATGAAAAATCCAACAATGAGTTGAGAAAAATAAAAGAAAATCCTATGCATGGCTTGCCTGGTTTTTGGAGATTCGATCATCGATTCAAATAAAAAACAAATATAAGATGAAAATAAACAATCAAAATTCATTAGATAATTTAAAGAGAAAATCTTATTTTAAAATTTATTTTTGTATTTTTTTATTTGGGCATATGTATATAATACAGTTTTTTGTTTGAAGAAAACAAAGCTTAAATAAACAAATTGTTTTCCACAAGCTATTCATGTAGAAAACAGTGTTTGACTAAGACAAAGCAGATACCTTTTTAGAATAAACTCCTTTCGTTTCTATGCGAAAATTTCCTACGCCATGGAAAAAAATAATAAATTAAATGTGCAGATTTTTAGCTATGTCACGAGAACTTAATAATATAAATAATCAAATAGACACGTGGAATTAAAGGATTAAGATGCCATTTTCTTCTACAAAGCATTATAAAATGTTGTAATCCTGATTTGTAAAATGAATTCTTTATCTCGTATGCCTCAAAAACGAATAGTTGTAGAATGATGCAATTTTATATTTGTGATTGTCATGGCGTCTAGTCGTATACTTCCTACTGTGATCTTGACACTAGATCCTTTCAAGATATATCTACGATTTCCCTCGATTTTTAGTGATGCCTGTATGTACGTATGTGTGTGTGTATCTCGCCTAACACAAGACCGGTTCGACGTAGAAAATTGCAAATTAGTATATATGTTTGTTATAACATCTATTTGCGCACCTCCTGTGTTTCTGTGACTTCACGTTTAGGAGTATTTACGAAAATTATGTTCATAATGACCCACAATACAACATTTTTAGCCACCATATGCATATATGATCTACCGTTTTAGAGATTTAATCAGAAGCTAATTATAGAGCCCGTAATGATAACCTTATGAAAGTTGTCGACATTTTTGCGTGTAGAAAATTGTTCGCAAAAACATATATAAGGATCTAGTCGACGATTGCACTTTATTTAATGAATATTCAGTCTGTAGATAGAGTCCGTAATTTTACTGTTGTGAAAGTTGCTCTTTTCTTTGTTGTAAAATTGCTTTATTACCCACACAAAACAATAACCCTCGAATATTTTCAAGATATAATCCATCAAAACAGCCATTCATAGCACAAAAGTCACGTAAACAGCGTTAAACACACCGCAGTTGAGGAATTTTGCTAATTAAGAAGTGATCAACCACTCATTTCGAAGTCTGAAGATAGTTTGAATTCAGCGTTATTCTTGTCAGAAGTTTATAGAATTTTCTAACTAGTTCTGCGCAATTTGACGAAAAATAGTAGTTATGCGTAGCCGGTATCAGTAAACCCTTTCTGAATTTTAACGGAGTTAATTGTTTTTGCATAATGTATCGTTTCTCACCATTAATTTTTTGCCATATTGAACAAAAGTAGAACATCTTCACTTGAGTGATATATTTTTTTTTTAACTTTACGTTGCGCATCTGCCAATGAGAGATTCTGTAATAATCTGTGGAATACTATTTCTGAACAAGCGACATTCGTTCTTTGCAGTGTACATAATCCTGTTATCGTGAGTTTTGTGGTTGGAGTGATAGATTTCTTAGCATGTATTTTGGAATGTTCATGGACATTAACCTTGGCTGTTTCTTTACGAACTTTTTCATCTGACAATATACATATATATATATACATATATAAATCTAAATAGAATGAAAGAAAAAAACATCAACATATGTAACTGAGGAGGAGCGAAAGAAAAAATTGAGACAAAAGTATCTAAATGGCAGGGGGGAGTTGTGACCACCCCACTCCGGTTAAACATGTTTTACGACCGGTCAACACTCCCGGATACAGATTCTGTGTCAAAACTCAGAATAAACTTACATGAAATTGGCAAAATAAGGATTAAATCCTAAATAAACACATTTATAAAAAAAATTACAAGAAGAACCAAATCATAATTTAAAACAACAGACAAGAAAAATCATGAAGCCATATGCAACCCATCCAACTCAATACAAACGTAGAAACATACAGTTAATGAAAGTTACAGTTAATGAGAGGTAGCAACTTCAAAATCGAATTGATAAACGATTCAAAAAACGGGATTTGCAAGTAAGATAATCTAATTGGTAAAATTGTTTAAGAATATTTAACAGAAAATAAAGAGGATAATTATTATCTATGGCAATTTGTATAAAATTAACTACAAAAGAGTCACTGTCATTATTATAAGTAAAAATTCGACTGCATCGAATAAGTTGATTAATTATAATATTTCTGAATATATTTTTATGTAAACAAGAAGACCAGGGAGAAATTCGATTAATTTCAAAATTAAAAGCATCATGTTTATCATAGATTTTTATAACGATTCTTTCAATATTAATACAAATATTAAGGTCTAAAAAATCAACAATATTATCTTTGTTAGGTGCAGTTTCAATTAAAATTAGATTATTGGGGTAAAAATTAAAATTCAGATTAAATTCATTTTGTTCATATCCAATTAGAATATCATCAACATATCTCGTATACAAAATTTCATTTAAAACATGTGTACCAAATTCATAATGATGTAAATAGATAGCAAGGGCAGAGGAACATCATCCCCCCATAGGGATACCGTTGATCACGCAAGGAGCAGCATTGTGCTCATCTAATGATACTTTTTGTATGTAAAATTAAAATTTCCGCATTTCTACATTTGTGCAATATATATTTATATATTTATATATATATATATATATATATATCAATGCTTTAGTAGAAATATCTATATTTCAAAAGAAATATAATTTATAAATAATTATAATATTATAAATAATTCATGTGGTGTACACATCAGATTTTTTTTTTTATTTCTGAGAAATGTTTGAACTTCAAAACGTAAAATTATTATTTTAAAAATTATTCTATTAGTTTTAAATATTATATAATCCAATGTATACTAAATTAAACATGCAAGAAGAAATAATTTTCAAAATATATGTGTAAAAATTGAACAGAAGAATGGAAGACACCAACTAGTATATATATAATAAAGTAATTAAATGAATTATGCAACAATTGCAAACTAAACAAATACAATTTAAAGTGCTTTTTATTTGTCTTGAACTTCATTACATAACGAATTTCATAGACTAGAAATTGTAATACAACTTATCAAAAAAGTTTTTTTTTTTTTTTTTTTTTTTTTTTTATCAATTTCGAAATAAAACTATAAAAAATTTTTGAAAAGAAGTTTATCCGTCAATCCGAATCAAAAGAAACTGGAATTTCTCACATGTCTTTTAGTAAAACAAACTACCGGAACTTGAAACATATTTCAAACATTAACTGTTTTTTTTTACGCTTTTAATATTCTTAATGTTGAATGAGATATTTCATCATTTTTTAACGTTTTCATAAATGTCGCTTTCTCTTAGGAGACTTATAATCTCATATGGAAATATGTCTGCGTTTCAGGAAGAAGTTGAAGTTGTTTTTATTTATTTATTTCTTTTACACAAGAATAGTAGATATGAGTTGGAAATACGCCAAATAGTGTCATAAATTTGGCATCATATGCACACAATTGTTAATCTAAAGCGCCGTAAAATGCATGGGTACGTACATATTGCAAAGATATACGAGAAAAAATTATCATTTTTTTTTTAAATAGCTGTGTTTATTTTTAAATTTTATAATTGTTCATTTCTAAAGTCTTTAAAAATATTTTTATGCATGTATGTTTTTAAATAGTACAATTTAGCTTTTCACCAGTGCGTTCATTAATAGTCAATTTGAAATTTTAATATTTAATATTTAAACAGTGGTAATTATGTTAGATTCATAAATTTTCTATATTTAACAAAGATAAGTAGTTTTTTTTATATGATTGCATTTATTATTATTATTTTATTATTATTTTATACTATAAACATTTGTACATGAATAATGATTTTGAATTTTTACTTTAATTTTGGGAATAAATACATAAAGATTAGAAAATCTGACACTTGCAAGATTTATTTATTTATTTATTTTGAGGAAGTGAGGTTAAATAAAAAAAAATATGAAAATGTAATATCTTAAAACTTTATTTACTTGCGTAGATTAAAATATTAATTTCCTTTATTTCAGTATTTAAAAATGTATCATGCATATTATTTTTTATTTAAATGAGATGTATGGTGAAGATATATATTTTATTATGCATATAAAGTAAACAAATATTCATTTTCATTTAATGCGAATAATTTATAACCCAGAGAATTTAAACCTTGTAACTTAAAAAATATTCCTATAACAATTCATCATATAATTTAATTTTCTTATACTTCATTTATCTACTTCGGAGAAGTAGAATTGATTTTTAAAAAAATATGCGAACCAAAATTATATAAAAGCAAAGTAATGTTTAGGCTGCGCAAAAAAAAAAAAAAAAAAAAAAAAAAAGAACCACTGAGTTATATATATATATATATATGTCATTCCATAAAATGTTTCACCAATAACAAAATTAAAAAAAATAACTTAAAATTTCATTTAATTGAAATGTTTTGCTACTTCTTTAAAATAACTCATAAAAAAAAAATAAAATAAAAAATAAAATAAAAAGTTATGTATATTAAAGCAATAGACTTTCTGTTCAAGAAAGAAGTTTAAAATTTTATTTTCAATATGGTATTTCATGGAATAACCCATTTATAAAATCAGCAACGACAGCAACATATAATAAAATCTATATATATACATATATGTATTACGTTAAATACGAAAATGAAAGCTTACACCATTTATCAGTTAATATCATATTTTGTAGCATTAAAAAGTAATACAATAAAATATTTTCAAAACTAACAATGTTTTTCTAAATTTGTCTTTTAATCAGTTCACTTTAAGATTTATTTCATATCATGCACTTCATATGTAAATGCTTAATGTAAAGTTATTTACAGCAACTACAGAAACTCAAGATGATTTTTCATACGAAAATAATAAAATTATGCCTTTTTTTTCGTGTAAATTTATTTAATGTTTGAGTCTAATGATATAATTTTGAACGATATAAAAATCTTTTCAAAATTTAGAGTTTATACTTATGCTCATTAACATTAAAAAAATTATAATAAAATTATTAAAATAAAATTTGTTAAAAAACGTACATGAATTCAAATAGCTGTACGAAAACCTTAATCTATGCAAAAAGTTTACTAAATGTTTACACAAAAATTTAATAATAATTCCGTTTTGTTTCATTATTCAGTATGAAATATCAATATTCTTAATTTTACAATTTCAGGATTTTCTTTTTATTTAGAAAATTTAACACTTAGAAAAGTGTATGTATTCAATGCTAAGTTAATTTTTGTTATAAATATAATACTTTTTAAAATTTAAATATATTAAAATTTACAATCTGTTATTTTAAATTTCTTTTAATTAAAAACAAAATTATAAATACTGAACTTGCAAAACTTCAAAATATTGTGAATATATACCAACTAAAATTGCATAGAATTAACGAATTTTTAAATAACTATTTAAGCAAGAGAATAGTGCCAAATCTCAAGTAAAAAAAAAAAAAAAAGAAAAATTGAAAGAAAAACTAGTCTTTCATGAGAATGTTACAGACCAGTTAGTTACTTTAATCTTATTTAAACAGTTTAACCCTTTAATGGTCTGTACATAATTTTCTTTGAAAATCGCTAAATTTACTTCAAAAATGATTATTGAATACATAGCAAATCCTAAATCTCTAAAACGAAAAATAAATAGCATATTTATTTATCGATAAAGTTTAGAAATTTTCGGATTGTGAATTCATAAATATTATTTCTAGCCGATTTTTAAGTTTTTATCAGATAGGTTTACAATTCAAGATTTCTTAAGTTTTTAATGTTACATTTAGAAATAAAATAAAATAATAAAAATAGAGCAAATACGTGATTTATGTAAAATATATCAAATGCTAGAGCATTGCCAACTAGAGATACTTTCTATCATGAGTCGGAATTACACAGTATAGTAGATTTCCAGCGCACAAATTTTCATTTTTATCACAGTTTAATAAAAAAAAATTTTTTAATAATATTTGAATAATAAATAAATTCTCATGATGAATTTAAATTTAACTTTTGTTTATATTATTATAGGTTTTCTGATAAAGGTGTGAAATAAGAAAACGCTTGATGTAAATTTCTTTATTTTCTTACCCAATTAATAATAAAGAAAGTATTTTTTGGAGGTAAAATTTTCGAAACTGATTTTTTATTATAATTGGGCGTTTTGTAGTCCCTTGAATACGAAAAACATGTTTTGAGCACTTGATCTCTCAGAGTGTCTATCTGTGTGTTATACATATATGTTATATAAGCATGTGTGCTATATTTGTTATATATGTCTGTTATGTCATGTATATAAAGAGAGATAGATAGATAGATAGATAGATAGATATAAATATATCTGTCTCCATATCTATCTATCTATCGGGTGTCCGATATGTCTGTAGACATTTTAAAAATTCATAAAACTTGAAGTATTTGAAACAAATGAACGCGGTTTGCTAATATATTATTCTCGTAAAGGGATATTTTTCTTTTTCCTTTTCTCTCTCTTTTTTTTTCTCTTCTCTTTCTTTTAGTTAAAAAGAAAAATAAGGTACATTTTTAGTTGATAGAGGGCGCTTTACAGATAAGTAACGAGAAATATACGAATCAGTGTTCTATAAACTGCACGATTTTACAACTAACAAATCCTATTTCTTATTTAGCTTCCTGCTTGCGCATACATAAAATTTTAATTGTGATGCTGACTTGGTTGATAAAGCATTATTGGTAAAGATGTTTCCCGTCAGACTAGAACCGCCGACTGTCTCTGCAGTTATCGGTGTTGTAACTCGTTTTCAAATTGTAATTTGTGGTTATGGTGGAGACATGAATAGGATATATATGCCGTAGACATTTACATGCAAATAAATATTCTTTTTTTTTTTTTTTTTTTTTTTTTAATGAAAATGTGTGATTTGTTCATGTATAGATCCCTCTATCCACGAAAATTTTAACTAATATATTTTTTTCTTTATCCCCCCCCCCCCAAAAAAAAAAAAATAAATAAATAAAGAAATAAAGAAATACATAAAGAAATAAAAATAAAAAATCTTTCACGAGAATGATTTTTTTCGAAAACCGCGTTCCATTCTCCCAATTACTTCATTCCTTTCTTTCTTTATATATATATATATATATAAAATTTTAAAATGTCTACAGATTTATGGAACATCCGGTATACATATATAGATAGATTGATAGATATAGATAAATAGATAGATAGGCATATATAGATATATAGATATAACATATTTTAAATAGCAAAATCTATTAGACTATTTCTTATACAAAAATTCAGAGAGTGCAGAATCGAAATCTTCACATGTCACACAACAAAATTTAATCAGTAACAGAATGCAGGTTTACAGAATTCTTTCAGAGAATCTCATGACATTTTCTGCTCTGAAAAAAGACAGATTAAGGACATTGGAATTCAAATAGTAAGAGATATTTTTTTTTTTTTTTTTTTTTTTTTTAACTTCAAGTTTAACTTTTGATAATGTTACATATCAGGGATGCCAGTAGTGATTTTTCTTATATTGTACTTACAACACTAAATAAATAAATAAATAATATAATCTTTAATAATTTATATCAAGATAAATATTTACACGATTTTTTCAAAAGAATTAAGTGGTGAAAATAATGTATGAAAAATAGTTACACAAGTTACTGAACTGGTAAATTAATAGCATAATTTTAATAATAAGTAAAAGGACAGCGAATAGAAAATATTACATAAAATATTAATAAAAACTATGCTCCCCCTTCTTAAAATTCCATATATTGTTTTAAAAATTGGTTGAGTAATTTAAAAGGTTAATTCTTATATTTCTGATAATACATATCTGATAATTTTAATAATTCTTAAAATATAATTACATCCAACTTTCTAAATTTTATATCAATTTAGCCTGTCTCTCATATTGTATATATTAAAAAAAAATAGTAATAATAATGCTAATGTATTATGCACAGTTTTATTATGTGTAAACATTGCCGTGTTTGTTCATGCAGGACTGCAAAATTAGAATTAGAAATTTCTTTTTTAATTCCAACTTCATTTTAAATATTTTTAGCTTACATTTTTAAATATAAGTTATATTTACAAATAACTTACATTTGTTTATAAATAAAGATACTTAAATTAAGAAATTATTTAAAAATAATTAATATGATTTTTTTATTTGTTTAATACAGATTATGGACGGTTAATTGGTTTGTTTATGGGGTCTAAACTCGCTCTATGGATAACTGACGACGGTCTGGGATGCACCCCTAAAGATGGATCACAGACATGCTATCACAATTTTCATCCGTCAAGGAGGAGATGGCTCCCCCGTTTTGGTTACAATTTATGTAATAATTTATCGAAGATATTAAAAGTATGTCATAATTAATACATTAGAAAGTTTTATCCGTAAGGCATATGTATTAAGTTAATTACTTATACTTTGAACTTACGTTTAAATACAAAGACAAAAGTTTAGTTTTTGGATTTTATTGTAATATTATAATTTGCTATGATACATGAAATAAATATTTACTCTAAGGCAATTAATATATTTCCTCTATATGTGATATTTTCAATAAACATTTATAAGATTTTACTATGGATGCTAATTTCTTTCTATTTTGCTAGTTAAAATATGCATCCATTTTATTAATTTTAAATGAAGTATAATTCAAAATACGGATATGATTAAACTAAGATTAAACTTCAGTATACTTCAGCCAAATATTACTAATAATAAAATCTTATAAATTCTCCTTATTAGTATTCACTAAAAATGAATTTATTTTTAATAATATATATATATATATATATATATATATATATATATATATATATATATATATATATATATATATATATATATAATTTATTTGGTGTAAAATGCGATTAAAAATATATCTTGTATTCGAACGAATGCATTAAAATTTAGTGTAGAAGAAAAATAATTCATATAGTTTCTTACAATTGACGTATTAATGAAAATAAACAGACACTGCATTCCGGCCGTAAAATAGCCCATGTGTAGTTTCTCGCAATTTTATATGGTTTCCAGACATTTCATATATATATACATATTACGGAATTATGTATCGATTCTCTAAGGTTTCGTAACGAACGCATCGTTTTAAATGATTTTTTTTTTTTTTTTCGTACAAGCTCTTATATATTTTCGTATACAATTCGTACATTTTTTAAAATGTTTCTTTATTATCAAAATTCACATACTATGTATAAAAAAGTGGTCAAATTTTAATAAATATCATACTATGTTTATTGAAAGTGAAAACTTACTTAGGAAAATTTTTGTGGAGAAAATTTTTAGCATACTTTTGAGACCACATTTATGTAGAGCACTTCTTTTGTTATGACAGATTTTTGAAAAAGTATTTAAATTTTTAAATAATGTAAAGGTAGATTAAATACTACATCCGAAAAGAAAATTTGTTAAAAGAAATACATTTAGTGAGTTCAAATTATGAAAACAAATTTAAATGAATTTCCCATTATAAAACTATTATTATAAATTTTATAGCTTTGACATCAAAGATAATTTTAGAACTAATATTAACCTTTCATCTATTTAAATTCATTTTTAAAATCCGTGTTTAAATATAGTTAAATGTGAGTAACTTTAAAAAAAGAAAACAAAACAGAAAATATACAAAATGCATTTTGATTAAGCAATGATTTGCGAATCACCTTTTGTTTTCCTTTATTCAGCTTTTTTATTATTTTTTTTTTTTTTAATCGCCTTTTTTTCTTGTGGGAAACGACTTCTAGTAACGGGCAGATTTTGAAATTTCAATGAGAGTTCGGAAAAATATTTTTTCCGGCAGAACTAACTGATGCTTCTTGATTTTAGAAAGATAGGTATAAATAATTCACTTACATTAGTATTTTCCTTTTTCAGGATTTATATTATTGCTTTAACTATACTAGAACAACACACATGTTTATGTTATTTTTCTGAAGAAACCTTTACTACGTCTGATTTTTGTCAGATGTAATAAAGAGTACAGATTTAAAAAAAAAAAAAAATTAAAAGAAAAAAAGAAAGAAAGAAAGATGAAGAAAAATCCTGAAATACTGAAAAAGCTTAAGAAAAGAATCTATTAGGCATGTGTACCTATTTCCATTGCCATACTGTAGCATGAGAGAATTTTCATTATTTTCTTTAATCCCATCTTTCATCATATTCATTATGTTCATTGTTTTCATTTTTATTTAAAGTGTAACTGAATGTTGTTTATGCTTACTCCATGGTAGAAAAAACCTCAAAATTTTAATATGACTGTAATAAGAACGCTTATAGATAAATTTAAAAAGTCTTTTTTAAAACTTTGTATTGAAAAATGCTGTCTATTAAAAAAAAAAAAAAATAACTATTTTAGAAATCTCAATATTAGTATTTTACAGTTTTTCATATAAACTTAACAATTGATTAAGTTATAAATATATATATATATATATATATATATATATATATATTATTTTAAGTTATAATTATTTATAGTTTATTATTTTTCATATTATTTTATTTTTATAAACCTTAGAGTTTACACGAAGTAGTATGTTATTATTTATTGTTTTAATCAAACATGATTCCAGTATATTTAAAAGAAAATAATTACACACACACGCACACATATGTACTGGGTGATCCAACAGTCACAAAAAGAATATAAATTATTTTATTCAAAATTTATTGACTACAGCACTATGCAGTAATTACTAAAATGCACTGAAATACAAGGGATCTTTTTTAAACATCAAAACATTTATTTTCAAATCAGTTTAATTTTTCTCCATCAGTTAATATAAAATTAGCAATTCCTTAATGTAAAATTACTTTTCTAGAATAGTAATTTTTCAATTACGTGAAGTACATTTACAGTACAATTGCATGCAGTACATTTATCTACACTTTTAAAACTAAAGGTGACACATCGCACCCTCTTGGAGTGAAATGCTTGTCTCACTGGTGACAACCCTAGGGGTGCCAAATAGCATCCTTAAAAAGGGTGAAAATAATGCACCCCTAATTCATGGTGCCTTAAGGGGTGAAAGATGGCACCACAGATTAAAATAACAGCACCCTACTCAAATGTGCTCCGGTATTGAAAGGATGACACCTTAAGGGTGAATAATGTCACCCTACATGTGAAAGCATCCTTATTCCATGATGGACAGTGGATTCCCAGCCCCTCCGATTCTGATGCACTTTTATTTATTTGTTCGAATCGTGAAATGTCAGGTGTTTATCCATTTTTACATTGAGTTTATTAGGGTAAACAATCAAAACTTCATGGTTTCTCAGTATTGTAATTTTGTTGACTACATGCGGGCTTTTTTAATACTTTCAAAAAAAAGATAAAAGTGTTTAGGACTCAAATATATTTAGCCGTCTAGCCGAGCACTAACAGTCATAAATACATTCGGATAGCTCTAATTTTGTTGTCATTGACATTTATTACGGCGTGATCCCTATTTAAAATGAAACATGTAGTATTTATAGTTTATTAACAGAAACAACTAAAAGTATTGTTATATTACGATGAATAGAAAAAAAAATCAGGTGCCTTTTAATAGCGTTTTATCGTTTTAAGCGATAAAACTAATATACATCAATGAAGTATACTAATACCTGAATTCTGTGAAATATGGGGGTTGAAATCCTTTATTAATCATTTACAGTGACACACAAATAAGTTTGGCTACATAATTATCTATGGAAAACTGTTTGCATAGTATTTGATTCGTGTTATTTTTTTTTTTTTTTTTTTTTTTTTTTTTAAACACAGACATACAAAAGATTTTGTATACAGTACTGTATCTGAAGTAATGTCTCTTAGCGATAATTGTTGAAAATGCATTTTCAGTTATGATATGCGTTTTTAAGTTTAACTAATTTTGGATATTATAGTTTATGTATAAATTTTAGATATTACGTTCAGGGCTACACGAAATAATCCATAAACATTACTGAATATAAGCGTGGATCCTTTAAAAGTAGTTTTTTATTGAATTATAAATTTTCAAACTGAACTATATTTAATGCACTAAGATGTCTGTTGAACATAAAACCATATACAGGGAATACAAAATGTATAAACGATCTCTGAGTGCTAATTTACTAAAGTTAATTCAGTAGCTTTTTGTTTTTTGCTTGAATTAAATTTTAGCCTATTAATTTCTGTGCATAAAAGAAGAAGCTTATCCTGTACAAACATGTATATTACATGAATATCTTACACTTATTCAAAAAATTTGTTGACAATGATTTTTCATCGATTATGCCTTTTATTAGTAGACTGAAAGAAAATTATTGTTTTTATATCACTCTCTTACCGATTTTTATGACATCTTGCATAACATTCATTTATTGTTTGTGAAACTTACAGTAAGTGTCACACATAATTGAGGTGGGGTTAGAGAGAAATAAAATTATCTTTTATTGTGTCACCATGTTTCCGATTTTAATTATATCGCTTACTCTTTATGAAAACTACAGTGAGTGCTACATAAAACTGTGGGGCTTAGATGGGGGGGGGAGGCGGAAATAAAAGGAATTTTTAAAAACTAAACTGTTACCTATTTTAATGAAACTTCGTGTAACTGTCCCTTATATATATATATATATATATATATATTTATTTATTTATTTAAATCACCGTAATATTTATATATATATATCTGCGCAGGGGAAGAGAAAAAAAGATTAATTTAAATTACAATGTTTCCGATTTAACGATGAATAGTATAATTGCCACTTACTGTTTATAAATAATTACAATTAGTGTTAGATTTGTCGGGAGAGGGAAGAAAAAGTTTCCTTTTATATTACCACGTTAACGACTTTAATGAAAATTTCAGTAACTATCAACTGCTGTTATGAAAATTACAGTAAGTGTTACATATATGCTTGCGGTAAATGGGAAGATGCTAAAAGGGATAAGATGGAAAGAAAAAAAAAATTTTTTGAATCATCGTGTTACTCTGTTTTTAATTAAACTTTGTATAATTATCACTCTTGGTACTTGCAAAATACACGTGTTGTTGCAACTATTTTAAAGATTTAAGGTGTAGAGGAAAATAAAATATTGTTTTTTGTATCATAACATCTTACTCTTTTTTCCTGTTCCCTACATGGGAAAAATGCTCTTTTTTCCGATATCCGCAAAAAAGATACTTTTTTTTTTTTAATTGCTACTTGTAGAATACCTGCTAAACTCCAACGAAAGTGTAAATGTTTCGTTTCGAAGTGGGGGTGGATAACACATTAAACGACAAATTTTCGTTTGCGAATTACATTTTTGCAGATTTTAATCAAATACTGATTTTTTCGTGATAACTTAGGAAGATAAAGCTACTGTGATACGTAGCCTTACTGTAATTTTTCATAATCGGTCGGTAATAGGAAAGAGTGATTATGAATGCGACGCAGGATGAATGGCACAGTAGCAAAATTTTTATGTTTTTCATGCAGCAGAAACTTGACAATTTTTCTGATATTTGGCAGTACTGAGGTCATTCATCAAATGTAGTTTCGGGATTGTGCTATCTAAATAAGGGCAGAAAAAAATTAAAGTGTCTTTTTCTGCTACCAAAGTAACTTTTACTGATTCAGTTAGGTAGAAGTTAAGAAAATAACTATTTGCTTAAAGTTAACATAACTCTTATATGATGAAAAGGCATAATCTTTTACTGTGTTTATGATATTTAAGAAGAATACTGGCAATTGTTCATAAAATATATTTTCTGTTTTATATGATCATGTGATGGTGGGGATTAATGGGACATTCCCCACTATGTGTTAATTTAAAATTCTAAACAAGAATTATATTAAAAGAAATCGTAAATAGATTTTCAATATTTTTATAGCCTGTAGTTCAGTGGTTATACACTGAATTGTAAAAATTGCATTGATTAAGCGAAAAATAGATTGAAATTAATTGTTCCAATTTTTGTTTATAATAATTATGATGAAAAAAATTATAAGTTAGAATATTCAATGCAATCAATAATATCAATAATTAAATAATAATTAAATAAACTAATAATAATTTGATTAAAAGCACAATTTCAATCAAGCTAATTAAATAAATCCTGGTGATTATTAATGCAATACAGAGTAGAATGCTTTTATTTCCCGATCAGTCGGAAACAAAAATTTATCTGGATAATTTGTACTCTATTATAAAGATTTACATCTTTCTAGTGTCGTATTTATTTATTTATTTTTAGTTTAGATCTTATTAGATTAAACTAATAAAGCCGAGAGCACTAGGAACTGAGCGAACGAAAGGACTTTTGCCTTTTGATGTTAATTTGAGTCAATACATCAGTTTTTGATAATTTCAGTAAATCCATAGTGTGTAATAAAATCGCATAAACCAATTTAAAATTCAAAATTTATTTACTTTCCATTTTGTTTTCTTTTCTTTGTTAACTTCAGTCTTGTCCCATTCATCCCCACATGTGGGGATGAATAGGACAATGCACATGCATGTAAAAAAGAAAAAAATTATTATTAACTAAAAATGATAACTTTTTATTAAAGTTAGTATGTTTATTTGTAACTGATTACTGAAGTGTGCTTATGAGCAATGTTACAAAATTCTAAATTACATATGGTGAACGTTATTAATAAAAGCCTGAAAAATGTCCCATTCATCTCCACTCTCCCCTATATATTTTTTTTATTTCAATTACAATTGGTAAAGTGGTGATATTTAAGCAATTATTTTTCTCTTCATTCAATCATTTTCTCCCTTAACCCGTTAAGATATGTATAACAATTAGTGTAAATACTGATATTTGTAATAATTTTTATTGAAGTGGAAAGTATATATAGAACACACCTCACTAGTTTGTTTCAGTAAGTGTGAGTGTATAGGGGGGAATGTCAAAGTTTCTTAGATAGTTAATGGATTTGTATTATACTTGTCTATCCATTATTTTACTTGCAAAATAAAGCTATTCATGAATAAAACATTATAAGGGATTTAAAAATGAATCTTTCTTTCTCAACTTTCTTTAAATGAATTATTTAAAAATAAAATAAACTTTTTAAAAATTTAGCTTAGCTATATAAACTTTTATAAAAATGCTCAAACAATTCTAGAAATACAGTCTTACAAACATATATAACGGGTTCGTAGTAATAAGCATCATGTTTACCAAAACTAAGACTGTCGTTCCATATTTACTAATTTTACACATAGCTTTAAAAACTTTAAAATGGTCTTTATAGTTTTATTAAGAGGTTTCTGCTGCTGCACAAATTAATTCATTTACATACAATTAATTACTTTATTTAGTTTATCAAATATCTTATTAAAATTAACTTTATACTTGTCACCTATTTCACACACATGGCTTAATTTTTGTATCGGATGTAAAATTTTTAGGCTTAGAGTAAATGTTTTTAAGTATTTCTGGGTAAATTTTGGTACGAAAGAAATACATTACAATGGAAATAACAGCAAAATAAACAGTAATCATTAGTGAGCTTATCATCGACTGCAAGAAAGTAAACATTTGTTGTGAACTTCTAAGCTTGTACTTATCTTCATGTACGACGCCATTAAACTTTAGTGATTCTTTTGATCACTCTGCAGGGTGCCCCATTTCACCCTATACCTTGTGTATGACAACTTAATTAGCTCTAAGCACTCAGTGAGAGGGAACGACATGTTCAAGCCCTATGGTTCCAAATGGTACCGTCTTTTCACCTCACAGTGCCAAATAGCATCGATTTGTCACTTTCAATTTTAATAGTGTACGGAACAAGGACTCTAAATATTCAGTGTAATGGCCGCGAAAATTGCAAAAGTTCAGTTGTTTATTTACAGAAAATTCAAGAAGAATACAGGTCTATAAACCAGGTATCAACTTCAGTTTCACCAGCAAACACAGCTTAAATAACAGCTGTCAACAGCAAATTCGTAGTGCAAACTATATCAAAGCATTAACATAAAGCAAGGTTCATTCAAAGATACCCGGAACTCCTTCAATAGCAATGCAAGCGTTTGGTGAAACTCAACTGCTACTGACGGACTTGGCGTGTTCGGCCACCCCTTTATCGAAACGAGAAAAATCTGGAAATTTCTCGTAACTTGTGAACCAATCATGTTACAGCGTCCATCTTTGCTATAACGATAATAAGGATTTTCTCGCCAAAAGTCACCAAATTTGGCGCCAAATCCATTACCTGCCTTATTGGAGCTTTTTAATGCGTTTTTAAGGGAAAATTAGGCTATTTTAACACTAAAACAAACTAGAAATGCAGAATATAAACATTTTATCAACTTACTAAGCCTCTTTAAAGAATTTCTAAAAATAGAAAAATAAAATAAAAAAATGAATTATTTTCAAATTTGCAACAATATCTTAGATTAATTAGTTCACTGAGCAACTTTCTCTGCCATTTTGTTCCAAGTGGCAGCCACTTAATTTCACAACACGATGACTTTTGAAATTCTGAATTAATTCCAACTATATTTGTAGAGTATTCCTATCTCACAAATGCATCTGATATATTTTTCAACTTTTCCCATCGTCTTGTTTCCAAGCGCCCGCCACTTGAGAATTTTAAATTCACATAAAAAGATATTTATGAACCGATTTGCTTAAAACTCCATATGAAGATAGCTTACATCAATATTTCTACTAAGTTCATTAATAATTTGTAGCCGCCATTTTGAAACAAAATGACGGCTACTTGATAAGGAAAAAGAAATCAACCTACCCTTCCGAATAAGCCGGAAGGACTTGTTTTTTTTTTTTTTTTTTTTTTAATATAAATATAATATTATTTTAGAAACTCATTCTTTTTCTTTTTCAACCTTTTTCTTTTTTTTTACATTAAAATTTTCACATTTCTGATTACGTAGAAATAACTTAATATTAAATTTAATTAACACACATTATTAAAAAAAGTATTCATTTCAGATGAAGAATTAATCGATTTAAAATTTCAATTAACCCCAACTCTAATGAAAGATATAATTAACTAGTTTATGCACTTTTATGTAAAAGAAATTTCTTCTAGTTGTCAGATGTGAAATTTATGAAACAATTTATTATTGATTTTGTTGTATTTTTCAGTTTATTAGACAAGTGATAATTTAAATTATTTCTTCAAAAGAGTAATTAATTCTCTGCTTTTGATATCAACATCTGTTTGCGATTACTTGTGATTTCCCAGTCGTTCAGAAAAATGTTTTTTAAAAAACAGTGTTCTCTTGATTAATTACGAGTTAATGGTTTTCAGTTAATTATTTTACTTATAAGTTTCTGCTTGTGTGATTACTTTTATTTTTATTTTTATTTCTATTTTTATGTATTTATTTATTTATAATTGATATATGAGTTTTTAGTTAATCGTGATAAATTTTGTCCTGTACTGTCTGCTCTGTAAAAAAAAAAAAAAAGTAAAAATTGTGCGTTAGATGAATGTTATATTATAAAAAACGTGTTAGGATGATTCAGTTGTAGTAATTAAGATTTCTGTTTACGCAGTAAAAGAAATAAAGCTAAACTGTTAAGGATTTTTAATGTAAAGTTTCCATTTAGTTAGAATATATGTAATTTATATAGATATGAATAATGGTATTTAAAAAACTGATATGATAATATAATTTTAAGAAAGACACATAGAAAAATGTTGACTTTTAATATGGAAATTAGCCATAAAAATTTATCCTAGAAAAACGAACGTGAGAAAAGATTTTAAGGGCGAGACAAATATTTAAAAATCATACAAACATAATACATTTTCTAATAACTTAATTGCTCCTTTATATTTCAAAAATCCATCTAAGATTTTTCTCAATATTTCTACTGGAAATGACGAGAACCTACTTCCATTAAAAATTATCACTATATTTTACCGTTTTTGGGTTAAATGTATATAAAATTGAAGCAAAATGTTTAAAAACTCTTAACTTTAAATAATAAGATATTTTAATGAACATAAGTAAATATTCTATATTATTAATTTAAAGAATTTTAAACTAAAAGGTTCTGTATTCAAAATTATAAGCTTGATGAAGTAGCTTTTCATTAGAAATTTAGCATTCATTGCAAATTTTTCATATGGTTATATGTTTTCCATAGCTTCGCCAACGCTTGTAGTTGAAAGAATTGCTTTTTTTTTTTTTTTTTTTTTTTTTTTTTTGCAATTGAATGTGTGTTGTAAAACCTCTAAATGCGTCTTATCTAATAGTACTCATTCATAGCAAATAAACATTTTTTAAAATTCTGTAATTGTATTATACAATCTACTCGTATTGTTCACAATTCATTCCTACGGTTTTTATCTGCTATATTAGTCTTTGCCATATTATTTTTAATCACTTGGAATACAGTATTTTGAGTAGCATAAAGCAATTAATATTTTTTTTTTTTTTTTAATTGAACTCTTCCGTTATACGTTGATCATAGAAAAAAAAATATGAATATTGATGTCAAAGTTTTGAATTTGTGATAGAATTGATTTATAAATAGGTTTAGAGGTAGCGTTTCTTACTAGTTCAATAAAATGGAGATTTGCATCTTTTATTTTTACTATCAGCTCTTGTCGCATCTTACTGCTTCCATTATGCATTAATAGGCAACTGTGAAGATTTCTTCAACATATTTTGGGTTTGATATAAATTTCCCTCTGTCCTTTGCCTGCTTTATTTTTTAGTATTTTATCTACATATATTTTATGTTTACAATTTTATATTAAAGACAAACTTCAAGATTATCCCATGCAACCACAGTTGTCCTGTGGACATCCTGTAATTATCATACAGATCCAGTACTTTGCATATCCTTTGAGAGCTATTTCCGGAATTCGTAAAGGATTCAGTAAAAGGATTATACAATGATTCGTTTCGAACGTTAAATAGATAGATTTTCTGATTGAACACTCATGCGTAATCGATAAACGTGCCAGCTTACGCGATATATGTTAAATTTGGCTGCCATTACATTGCAAAATAGAAGATAAGATATTGTTGCACACCTTTTTTATTCCCGGAAATCTGAAAAGTTGATAGATAAAGTAAGTGTCTTAATTTTTGTTTTGAAGAACAAAGTAAATTCACTGCATTGTGAATTGTAAAGTTTGGCAGCGTTTTAGTCGTAAAATTTGAACGATGCAAATTTTAGGCGTTCGTATTGAAAGGTCTAAAATATGTCTCAGTACGGAGAATCACACTCTCAGTACGACCTAATCACACATACAGAGAATGCATTTTTGACAGTCAGTAGAACAATTTTTCTGATCCCCAAGGTGTCAGGTTATCACGAATATCTTACCCTCGGATAGTGTAAGGATGTCAGTAGGAATCTAGAGGATGTCTACATTTCACCAATAGCTATCTGATAAGGATAACAAAATTTAGATGTCTACAAGAGTGACATTTTGACATCCAGAAGACATTCTCCAAATGAAAAAAAGGCAATTTTTGTTCTCCAGAGAATATCGGGTTATCTCGAAAACGCCATCCTCTGGATTTTTTTAGGATGTCATTGTTTTGTCTGGGATACGCCTATTATAACTTTTGTCACATGCGTCAAAAAATATTTCATTTCATTTGTTAATTATTTTATTTTTAAGTTTTAATATTTGAAATTGGTTTCTAAAATGGTATGATGTTGCTTAACGAAATCATTTTAAACTATGAAAAAATTATCAGTCGCTTATCGTTTAAATATTTAAAGGATTTTTTATGAAATTTAGATGTTAGTTAAATGTAATGTTCGAAAAATGTCACAAGTTCATAAAATGAAACGATTTTTTTTGAAAATGTATTGTACAATCATTTAGTTATTGCTTTAAAATATAAATTAGCAAGATGAACTGTTATTTATTTATTTAAAAGATGAATAGCTAGATTTTGTTTTAAAAAATGTTATATTTCCAAAAATTGAGTCAAAATTTCAACCCTTCACATTAAAATAAAATCAATGAATATATATATATATATATATATATATATATATTTCAAATATAATTTTCACTTAAAATTATGAACTTTACAATTCATTTTTACATTCCGTCGTCGAACTTAAGCATAATGTTCCTCAGATAGATTAAAGACGCAATTCTGTTATCTGTTACTCAACTTTGATGAACTTTATGAACAGCATTTTTTCTATGACAATGTGACAGGTATCATTTCTAATACATTCTAATACATATCTACTAAATACATGACAGCTTTGGTATTCTTCTTGTTTAATTGAAACATATTGCAAATTAGATTAAGATTTCTTCTAAGTATTTCTATAAAATACTCCAAATCACTAAAATGTTAAAGGTTTTTTTTTTTTTTTTTTTTTTTTTTTGTCTGAAAGAGATTTACTTAATTTTTTTCGTTAAAAACCGTAAGTTTTTATCCTTCTTATTATTTTTTCTTAATTGAAACATTTGACGAACGCTTTACAAAAAATGTATATCAACCAGAATTATTCTAGCCGCAGGTATATCTCTGTTTTTAAATCGGGAAACATTACAAAACCATGAAGAACTGTGCTATTCAAATATAATATTCTCACATAGGATAAAGGATTCTATTATCTATACCTTGTTTATAACATTTAGAATTAAATATATATATATATATTTTTTAATAAAAAAAATAATTTGTCCTAAAGTATGTTCTTCTAAATATTTTTAATCACAAACATTAAGAGTGAATATTTTAAGAGTTTTTTAAGTGTGAATGTACAGTCTCTAATTTTATGTGTATTTTTTAAGTGTTTTTTAAAAGTAATAATGTTTTATATTAAAATTAGGCAAAAAATAAATAAGCCCAAGTTGATTAAAATGTCAATAGCTCTTTCACAAAGGCGCTAAAATTAATATATATAATTACATATACTATTATCATGTAAATATATTTGCTAATATTAATGAAAAAGAAATTTAAAATTAAACCATTTGTGCAAAAATAATTCATAAAGAAATAATAAAGAAATCCCGTGCTTTGATCTTTTCCCTTTTAAAATATATAGAAAATAAATAATGCTTTTTTTTTTTTTTTCAAACAAATTTTACTGTTAACCAAATCGTTCCAGATATTATCAGAAAAAAAAAAAAAAAAAAAAAAAAAGGAATGAAAGAAAGAAAGAAAAGGGTAAAATGAGGTAAATCGAAAATGTCCCTCGTTAAAGATTTCAAAATCTCACAGAAATAAGATTCGGCAGTTTAATAGAAGTCATTTATACTTTTTTCAATGCCTGACAATGCCGAATCTTGAAAGAATAATCATGAAATATGAAGAAATCATCGAAATAAAACGAAAAATCTGAAGAATAATAAAAGCCTTTTTCCGGAGATTCGAAGTAAAATCTAAATTTGCTTCTTTAAAATAAATTGAAAATTTCCTACCTCTTTGAAATATTTGTTATTTCATTATAAATGGATTTTCTTTGCATTACAAATTAGTTAAACAATAAAAATTTCTAAATCTGGATGCTACTTCATTATTTTATTTCTAATGTTTTAACAAAAGTTTAGCGAAGTATATCTTTTATTTACGTTAATTTTCTAAAATTCTATTTGGTATTTCCTTCAAATTTTACCTAAATTCCCCTCAAAATTATAAAGCAATAGAAGTTGTAAGTTTGAAAATCTAGAGGGAAAGTACAACTTTATTTTACCAGTGTAACAAAGATACAAAAAAAAAAAAAAGTTATAAACACAGTAATAATAAACATCGTCTTGAACGCCATAGGATATAATAAACTAAAAGACAGTTGTGTCGGTGGTATTCAGCGTACCATCATTAGCGCAATGTATTTCATTTCTCTGTTTATTTCTCTAGTGATAAGTCTCCTGTCAATAAAAAAAGTATATCTTAATTTCAATTAATTAATGGCCTTTTTATATAAGAATAAACTGAAATGTTTACGAAATTCGGCAAACCGTAAAAATTGATAAATTTCTTTTACACACACAAATGTGTAAGAAAAAATAATTATCTATGAATAAAAATAACAGATAATTATTTTAAAGATAACACTAGTCGACAAAAAATAAATGAATAAATAAATAAATAAAATAAAATTGGGAGGTAACAGAAATGAAATTAACTATTTTCAACTAATTTTGTAGCGTAGAATTAAAAATATAACAGTGAAAAATCTGTAACACGTACAGTTTTTCGTGTTATGATTATTTAATCTTTACTGGAAGCTATGTACAAAAGTCTTTAGAAGACATGCATTAATACTATCAATATTATTAATTTAGCATGGAATACTGTTAATATGGAGATAATATACATATTGTAGACTAAGTAGAACATAAAAACATGCAAAATACACTAAAGGATTGAATTGTTATTAAAACCGAAATACAAAAAATAGCCTTTTTTACGTCTTGTTTTAAATGTCTACCTCGTGATTTTAATATTAATAGTTCACAAATACAACAAAACTTATCGGATACGGTTTTACAAGTTCTACACTGAAAACTTGTTATTTTGAACAGGAAACTTTAACTATAAATCAGCACAATCATACTTAACAAAGAATATCTGTTAACTAGAGTACCAGAAAAAAAAAAAAAAAAAAAAAAAAAAAAAAAAAAAAAACAGATAAGGTACGAATACAGGGTTGCCAAACAGGGGTTGCCAGCAGAGAGGATGGCCAGGAGGCAGGGTTGATAGCACGAAAGGTTAGCATGTGTGATACGGTCGGCAGCAAAATTATCTGAGCACTAGCAATAATCCCTGTCTATATAAAGTACACTTAATACTACTTTGTTAAATAAATCCTTGTCGAGTAATGTTCTTAGTGAGTCTAAGAACATGATTTGGCAAGGATTTATTTAACAAAATATTATTAAATGTATTTTTTTTTTATATCGGAATTACTGGCTAGTGCTCGGATACTTTTGCTGTTGACTGTGTTGTAAAAATCATAAAAAAAAAAAAAAAAAAAAATAGTGAAATTCGCCATTTTCTGATACTTTAATAAAAAAATGGAACAAACATGGTTACCGGGACTCTGATTTGCCAGGACTCTGGGTTGCCAGCAGGAAGGGTTACCACCTGTGATACTGAGAAAATGATAAAAAAAATCGTAAAAATTCTTTGATACTCTCAATTTCTGATACTCTAACAGAAAAATGTGACGTGGTGGAACTTTTTTACTTGCAGATATTTAAATAAAAATTCGTATTAATAATAAAAATAATAATTTGACCGTTGTTACCGAACCACTGTAGACCAGTGTAATTATATATATAAAATAATGCAGAATACCAATTATAGGAAATTGCCAAAATATATGGTAAAGTATTATCAGTTCCAAGCTACAGTATAACTGATTAATAGTGATAAAAACGAGATAAATGGAAATGAATGAAATCATGTTATAAGTTTCTTAACATTATCAAGGGCTCAGTAGGGAAAAAAAGTATACGAAGTAAATAGTTGTCTGTGTCAAAGAGTGCAAAGCTAAATTTTCTCTTTGACCTCTGCCTAAACAATTTACAAACCACAAAACAAGAAATAAAATGAACTCAAAGAAATTAAAAATATATTCATTTAATTAATTGAATGTAAAAATAAAAGAACCAGGGAATAAAGTCTTACTCACAAATTACCTCGTGTAGTGGTATGAAAAAATGAACGACTGCTCATAACTGTTGTTATATCTAACCTCAGAACAATCTTATTAACTTTTTTTTGTGTTCCAAAACTATTTCTTCCCGCCAACTGATTGTTTTCGTACACCTGCCTCATCACATGACGATATGTCACGTCACTCTACTACTACTGTTTTTTTATTTTCATTATGTAACATTTTTTCTGTACTCGAAGGACGTTCTTTTATTGAGTCCTCATTCCATTATTTTTTGTGCCTAAGATAAAATAAATTTAAAAAGTAAAACTCTAGGCAATCCTCAATTATGCAGTCAATATCTGTATTACTATAAAATATAATTAATCTACATTTCTTTCATAGAACAATTAAGTACTTTCTTTTTACCCAAAACAGAAGTTATTTCAACATAATATGTGGGTAATTTATTCTTCAACAAAAGAGAATGCTACGTACCTGTGCTGACCCAGGTAAGACAAACTTTTTTAATTATTTGACTGTTGACTATTAAATAAAGAATTATTGTTATAAAAATATATTTCGAAATAACTAATTGAGGAAAATCCGAACTTACTGCCTAATAATTTTAACAATAACAGCTAAGCAAATCATACTAGACAGCTAAATACTTTGAACACGGATAAAATATGCAGGTTTGCAAAATACGTATTAGCCTAAGAATTGGAAATACTTAATTTAAGCATTTTATAATTGATAAGCTGAAATTTAACTAATTAATTTTAACGTAAATAAGTATTTAAGCATTAATTTAATTTGATGATTAATGCACTTAACTGTTTAAAGGAGGCATACTATTGTAACAATCGCAGCTATCGTAGATCACAAGTCTGATCGTACACTCCGCAGCAAAAGTATCCGGGCACTAGCAATAATCCCTGTCTAAAAAAAGTACACTTAATACTGCTTTGTTAAATAAATCTTTGTCGAATCATGTTCTTAGACAGACTACTTAACAAATTATTATCAACATTTGAAGGAAAACAGTTAGAGGCAACAGAAATTTTACAAAATTTTGTAGGATTTTTGTGAAATTTGGGAATTAAAACTACATGCGGATATTTATAGTTGATTCTTAATATTTATTAGTTGATAATAGCTAAAAACGAAATTTTTTGTATCTGTATTTTCAGAAACCTTAATGAAAATATTCTTATTGTCCATAGTTTAAAATAAAATTTATTAATAATATTTTTTACGCATAATTGCATAGTTATTATCCGCCTTGTCAACATAAAAAAAAAAAGAAAAAAAATTAAATTATAAATCTTGAATTGCTGAATTCATTACTTTAAAATTATTGCACTTTATATTTCAGGAATTGTTCATGTTAAATCAAATTTAAATTTATCAAGCAGATTAAATTTTAACTCATTAAAATATTACACATGTTTATTATAACCAATAGTAATTTTATATCTACATAAATCTAGATCAAGAATCAATTGAGTAACGATAGCTTTGAATGTGTAATTAGAAGTATGAAATTTGGTACTGTACTTCATTTTAATCAATAAATCAATATTGTAGAAGATTTTCTACAGTATTCATATACCAAAAATAATATGTGATTTAAATATGAATTATATTATATTTATGAAAAATAGCATGGAGGATGATCATCAGCAGAAAAATAGTTGCTAAATTTATTATAATTAAAAAAATGTCGACCAGAAGTAATGTTATATTTCAAGGTTTTTTGAGTAACAAAATATTTAATGGATTATTCCACCAGAGAAAATTTCTCCACAAGAGAACGTCCAATACAGTTCGCATTCACTTCTCGACTGCCTCTTCATAGAAAATAAATCCAGGCAAAATATCCCTACGTCATAAAATTAACTTTACTTCTTTCTCAGTAGTTATGTCGGAAGAACATAGTTTCGCGAGGTAACTGACAGAAGGTCAGAAGAAAAAGTTGTTTATATATATATTAATTCGACGCGTTACTTTTTTTTTCTTTGTATATGCATGACCAAGTTCACTTGGTCTCACTGTAGAAATATTTATTTTTTGCAAAAGTTATTTCCAAGAAAACAATGTTTAAGCCGTATATTTCTCGGGTGTCGTATGGATTACCAGTAAATCCTAATTACCTGAAGATAAGAGTATTTCAGATCGAAATGTCATCTCAAAAACCTACTAAATATAAATATTTATCGAAATCATTCGAGTACTTAAAAAATAGAAAATAAAAATAGTTCCTGTCATTTTTTTTTCCTTTGGAAAGCATGGTTTACTGGTAAATGCTAAACGTTTGAAAGATAATGCCAGCTTTTTGTATTTACAATTAAATTATAAACTCAAAAATGGCCGAAATCTAAATTTATATTAAAATATTTCAAATAGTTCCTAAGAAAACCATGTCTCTGCCATATTTTGCCACGTGCGAAGTGAGGTTAACAGTGAACGCATAAGTTCGTCAATGTAGGGATAAATATGAAGGGTTTCAGAATCTCAAAATAAATAAATAAATAAATAAATAAATAAAGCTAACTTTTTTTCAAAATCGTTAGAGATATTTCCTAGAAAGCACAGTTTCTGTTGAAATTTTGAAGAAGGGTGGATCGAATGTTAATTGTGAATGCTAACTTTATGGAAGATGGGGATAATTAATTTATCATTTACTCGTTTAACATAAGAGAAAGTTAAAAAAATAAAAAAATGACAAAAATTATGATTCTGTATCTTTTCAACTCAAACAGTTACTCTCGTTTTCGTTTACAGAACTTAATAGAAATTAATTATCGTCAGTACAGAGTATGATTGCAATCTCCCCCTTAAAAAAAAAAAAAAAAAAAAAAAAAAAAGGATGGTATAGCCTAAAATTCGGTGAGGAATATGAATTTGCTTGTCACTCTTATCAGTAGTTACAGTGCTAAACACTCAAATGGGGAAATATAAATATTTCACTTATAAATTTTCAACACTTCGAATAATATAGTAACGCCCTCTAAAGTTTATGATTAATAAATTGTTTAATTGTGATTGAACAAAACATGTTATAGCTACAGAATTTCTTAAAGTATTTAAACTACAATTACTGTGACTTCCTCCCAAATAAATAATTAAAATTTCATTCAGTATAGAATCAGTCAAAAGTAATCTGCACTCTTTGCCACTAAATAGTTAATTAAATATTATTTACGTAGGCCATTGCTATAAAGGAACCTTGTCTCTGTTACATCAAATTAAACATTAAAAGGAAATTTCTCAAAGCACAGCCCTTAACTTACTGAAGAAAAGTACAATTCGATCATAAGAAATGCTAAATTTTTAATCTTTATTGTATTGAATCCTCATTATAACCGGTGTTCGTGTGTGCCATTACCTAACACTATAAATCATTAAAACAGAAATTATTTTAATTAGTCTCTATAACCTTACGCTCGAAGGATGTTGTTTGGCTGTAACTGTAACAAAAAATATCTATACACTCTCCAAACCTTTAAAACATTAATCAGTATAAAGGAATCTGTTGGGCTTTCCATGTGCAAATGCCCTGTTCAACTTTCTCTAAATGATTGTGTTATGCATGATTCACTCTTAAAAAAATACTCAGAACGACAGTTTTAATATCTAAACCAATATAACAGGAACATTTTTACCAATTGTTCCATTAACTGTTAAAACAAATAACTGTGAAAGAGATCAGCATACTTCTGATAATAAAACTGTCATTAACATCGCGCTAAAAAAATGTTGATTTGGTTATAATTGTGAAAAAAACATTTCTTCGTATTATTCAATCTTTGAAAACTGTATTCAGTATAACAGTTTGTAGTGCGCTTCCCATAAGTAAATCCTTATAGCGACTTTCTCTAAATGGTGCTATGTAACCTTCGGTTCAAAAAATAATTATAAGGGCGATTAAAATAAATAAACCAGTATAAGAGGATCACATTTACAAAACGTTCCATAACTGCTAAAATAAAATAACCGTGAAAGAGATCAGCATATTTCTAATAATAAAATCGTTAACCTTATTATCACTCTCAGAAGCAAATTTATTCTAACTCTTCAAAGGCTATCATTATATTTTTATTATACTTTTAGTGATTTAGATCACATTAATCTTTATTTGTTATATCCATTGTATGTTAAGCAAACGTTTGTTTCAATATCTTCGATATTGATTCCCTGGATCATCATGAAATTTGCTATGTTCCAGGAAAAAAAAAAAAAATTCGATTTTTTCAATCGCGGGCTCACTGAAAATATGCTTGTCTTTATCTGTAAAATTGAAAAAAACGTACTTTTGAATACGACTGTAATTATCAAGAAATAATAGATTGGTATTTATTATTATTATTATTTTAAATGACGGTCAGAATTTTGTTTTACACAAAAATCATTTTTATAATTAGGTCAACCTATTTCTTTAGATAGAAGAATTAATCGGGTTAAAAACTGAGAAATCTATTTAGGATATCTGAAATAAATAGAATTATTCAATAAAAGTAAGAAATATTAGTATGTATTTGTTCAAACTTTTAAATGCCATTGTTTTTTTGGAGTCTATAGTATTGATAAATGAGAAACTAAAAAAAAAAAAAAAAAAAAAAAAAAAATCACTGAATATCTCAACAAAGCTTCCAATTAGAAAATGAGATTTCTAAGGATTTAATTCACAATTAGTTGTTTAAAAAAAAAAATAATAATAATGATGATGATAACAGATAAAGGAAGTTATAAGAAGGGCAATTCCTTGATGTTCTTTCTCCCTGCTGATTACAAAAACATAAGTCATGGTAAAAATTATAATTTTTTTTTTTTTTTTAATAGCTATTTTACAAGGTAAAATTAAACAATATAAAAGCCTTACTTAGTAAAACACTTCCTCGAATTTTTTTCCTCTAAACTATAAAATATGTCCTAATTGTTCCATAGCTATCAAAAGTATGAGGACACTCCTGAACAATGTATGATTAAGTAAATTTCTGTTGAAATATTGTTTTAACGTATGCCTTATACATATCTGAAATACTTAAAAAAATATTTTTGTAGTACTCTAATTTAGAAAAAGTATATTACTACGTCAATTATTATAATTTACAGACTATGTTATTTAGATTTTATTAAGTTTCATTGTAATTTGAAATTAATTATACATAAATCCTCACCGTATAAATAATTCGTAAATTAAAGTTAATTTCATTTCGTGGAATGCTTATTTAAAATAACGCAAAAACACTTATTTAAAAAAAAAAAAAAATGCTTTTTTCTTACTGCACTAAAAAGAACAAAATTTAATTAATTTAACTCGATTTTTTAATGTTTTTTTTTCTGTTAAATTGTAGTGTCAGAGATGACTAATATTTTAGTAAAACCCGAAGTTTTTAGGTGGTCTGATTGCTAAGATATAAGCAAAAAGATGTGACACATTCAGACAAACGCCGGTGACAGACAGAGCGGGTTTAAGAAAAGGTCTTAAAAATGGAGAGATAGAAACTAAAAAAAAAAAAAAAAAAAAAAAAAAAAAAGAAGAATCTTATTACTAGATTTTATCAAGTAATATAATTATTTAATATTTTAATAAATAAATAAATAAATAAAAATTATAAATATATATTTATGATTTATAATACAAAATTATATGAAGGTAATAAAATAAAAATATGAAAAATACAAACATTTTAAAACATTTTTATTTTAATAATCAAATATAATTGACTTTAAAACAATTCCCTTTCTTTATTTCTCTCTTTATTGTTTATCTATTTATTTATTGTAATTTTTTCATTGCATATAAATTTAGACATAGCCAGCACAAATTCAGCCTTTTCTAATATCATTATGTAATTCTTTTAAAACTGTCAAGCTGTTTCAAATATTTATTAATACAGTTTTTCTGTTAACAAAAGTCTGAATACCTTTTTTTTCTCTCTACTTAAGCTAGTATGTGTAAAACAAAAGATGAATGGATTGACTTTAAAAAAAGCTTTCGAAAAATTCCTAAAACAAAAGACAAACATTTTTTTTTTTTCTTTAACAAACAGAATAATTTATTTAAAAGATTTTCAAGAGTTATTATTATTTTTTCACATTCCTTAAAATTTATTTTAGATGGATGTTTTATTTAAAGAAAAAAAATTAAAAAATTATGAGGTATTTATGTAAATATTTTCATTCCATTTTATAAAATGAAAAATGTATTCCTTTATTTAACGTTTACTTTTTTTTTTTTTTTTTTTTGTATATTTTTATTAAATATTTTAAACAGTATTGCTATTCGTAAATAATAGGTTTATATACTTAATTAATAATACGTAGTTTATACGTTTGAATAATTTTTTTTTTTTTTTTTTTTAGTAGTCAGGAAATATTTCGTCTTTGAATAGGATTCGTCATTTACATTTTTGAATATAAGGCGCAAAACTTAAAACAATACATCTTTTTTTATAATTTTTATTTGTGAAACATAAAGTAATACATATTTTTTATCATATTTTTTAAACTTAAAGGCAACGTATACAATTCTATATTTATAAAAATATATTTCGGTGTGGCATTCAGATAATTTTTTTAGTTTTCGAACATACATATGTAAGAAAAGCATTGTAACCATGCCAAAAATCCGATTATGACATTTTCGTGTTTCTGTACGATTTAAAGTCCCCTGAGTTCTTTTTTACTATTTTTACGTTGATGTATGTAGGTGTATGAATGTACGTGTATGTACACAATAGCGTAAAATTACACAATAGAGAAAGATAATAACACATGCTATTATAATTTTCACTTTTGTTTATTTAACGATTTCTCTTATTTTAATTTGTTTGTACAACCATTAATAAATTTATGTTCGAAAAGGTGAATGAAGTCACTCCATTTTTTTTTTTATCCCTTTCATTACTATAGATATATTACTACTGTTTAAGAAAGAGGATGCCTGTGTGTTAACAACGAAATAACTTAAAATAATAATTCAAAATATCTTTAAAAGTAATTATATTTGAAACACATTTTTGTTTGAAATTTTCGACTGAACCCTTTTGGATGGTATCGAATGTTGTTGTTACATTCATAAATATTTAAAACTGTTATAAAATTTGAAAAATATCGAATTATTCAGAAAGTTAACGTTTACATCTTTTTCTTTCAAAGTCATTTGACTAATTTTGAAACCTGTAAATTATATATCCAACTAACAGTCTAATTAAATACAGTACAGCAAACAAAGAAATCATGACACAATTTAAAATGTGCTCTGGGTCCTTATCAAAAAGCTTTTTGTGTCTCTGTATACGAAGAAAAAATACATTTCATACCTTATTGTATTTGAATCATTTATTTTTGCATGTAAAAAATGTACGTTAATTCCATATTGTTTAGTTCAATTGAAAAATGATTAACTCTACCTATCTAAAATTTTACTCATACACATAAAGCATTATTATATTACCTATATCTCTCTATATGAAATAATTTTTCTATATTAACGAAATTTTAAAAATAGTATGTCCTTAGGACTACGTAATACAAATGCAGAGTACCGAGTTTTGACACAATGACTTTTGTAACAAAAGTTAACGAAAATATAAAGAAGATAACAATAAATATTTCATTTCTTAATTACTGACTTAGAGAAAAGTGAACAGTTAAAAGCCTGATTCTCATCGGAAAAGGTATATTTTGTAAATGACTATTCTATTTTAATTTGTAGAGGCGAAACAGTAGTATAATAGTTACTAATAACCAAAAGAGTCAATACAGTACGTTGGATAATTGGATGAAAAAGATAAGAATAATCCATTTGCCCACAGATGGACCAATACACTTGTGGCTTAGCGGCCTTTTGAGTGAAATCCACAACAAGCATCTGGACGGAAAAGAGCAAGCGGGTGGCAGTTAGTCGGTTTTAAAAAGCAAATGATTAAGGAAAAATTGACAGCGTGATTAAACATTGGAAGGAAATTAAAACTTCTTCACACACCATAAATTTTAAATCAGCACAACCGGTTTCGGAAGGACGTAGCATTTCTTTATCAGGTGCAAACACGTGCAACTGCCTTGGAGGCAAAACAAGGCTGAAAGCAGGGCAAAATCCAGAGAGGGAGGAGCAACACAAACAACCAACAGGAAGCATCATGCAGGGCAGGACCAATCAGAGAGGAACACACGTACACACTCACCACAAAAAGGAGGGAGAGAAGGAGTAAACAATCATTATTTTTTTTAATTTCAATTAATTTAAATAATTAAATTAAATAAATAATAATAATTGATGGATACATGTTATTAAATTTACTTACTAGTTTAATATTATTGAAAAAAAAAAGTTAATTGAAAAAAAAAAATAATAATAATAATAATTGTTTACTCCTACTCCTTCCCTCCCTCCTTTTTGTGGTGTGTGTGTATGTGTGTTCCTCTCTGATTGGTCCTGCCCTGCATGATGCTTCCTATTGGTTGTTTGTGTTGCTCCTCCCCCTCTGGATTTTGCCCTGATTTCAGTCTTGCTTTTGCCTCCAAGGCAGTTGCACGTGTTTGCACCTGATGAAGAAAGGCTACGTCCTTTCGAAACCGGTTGTGCTTATTTAAAATTTATGGTGTGTGAAGAAGTTTTAATTTATCTCTATTGACTGTACGCCAGTTTTTTGAATTTATTTTTGGTGATTAAACATCTGAAAATTCGAAGTTTGGTGTCTTGTTAGTGCAAAAATTAAAACTGTGTGTATCTGAAGGTATTAATTATATAGTTTTTAGTATTGTTAGCAAATTGTATTTTCTGAGTCGCAACGGGCAAGATTGAATTTAGTGGATTGGTGAAGAAATTAGAATGAAGTTAATGGCAACGCTCTAAAGATGTGGGAACGACGAAATAGGAATTGTTGATAACGTAGAAGGTATTTTATTTGTAACTATGATTTTAAAATACAAGAAAAAATATTGGTTTTCGAAGCAGGTATCAGAGTTGATATTAAGATATTGATGAAGGTAATCGAGGGCGAAAAGTACCTTGGCTCTCCTGTGTTACTATTTATCCATTTTTTGTTTGGAGCTTGGAGAAGAAAAACATGATATCTCTCGCCTCTTTTGTTTGGCAGAGAACGGGACTTCTACTGAAAATGGCGGCTAATTCTTCATCTCTCGTTCCAGAGCTGGTTGTAGGAGGAGGTGTTTAATTCAGCCGTTTGCTAGCTGAGTTTTTGTCAAGATTTTCTCCTGAGTGGAAGTTGCACTTGTAGCCCACCAAAAAGATTGTTTCTGAGATTTCAAACTGTACCAGCGTTGCTTCAAATATAGGATAGGAGAACAATGGCTTAAATAGGTATTTTGGCATTTAGTTTGATGAGATAATCTGTTACCAGGAATTAAGGTTGTCGGTGAGAAAGGTAGAAGTGAATAACGCCCCCGATTGTCAATGTTATTTATTGGAGTAGTCCGAGGAAGGCTGTTTTCCTATATCGAGTAGCGCGGGAAAAAAAGGGCAATTGCATTTTTGCATCATCACCGTTATACTTTTTGGATAACAGGAGATAAAACTGAATATTTTCAGTGATGTTAAACCGCTTGAAGCAACCTGCAAATGTAGAGGGATTTTAAGCAAGTAGGATAGCCCTTTGTTCTTAGTTGTAGCGGTAACATTTTTTTTTTCTTTTAGTATGTTCTTTATTTTTATGCAAACGTAATTGCTACTTTGTAAAGTATGGGTTTGTGAACTGGTAAAGCCTTGTATTTATGCATTCTTTGATACGAGGTCTGCCCAATAAATACGCAAACTGGTGCCATCTGTCGGCCATGACGCTGACTATAGCCTCGCTCACTAACGGTGCTAGTTGCCTGAGACAGTTTATGATATGTGTTGACGTGCTTTAAATAAATCGCCAATTTGACGTTATTTTAGAACCCTGTTTGAACGTCCTTGAAGGTGCACCATGCTAAATGTAACAAAAAGCGAAATTACTGAAAAATATGTAAAAAAAAAAAAAAAAAACTGACACAAGGGACTCTTATGTAGATATGCTATAATGTAGAAACATGACGCTTTTTGTGTAAGTTGGAATACTGCCCATACATTTTTCAATGACATTAAGCCCAATTAGACATATTTTAAATCATGTTACTTTTCTTACTGATATGTTTGTAGATTTTCTTTCTTTAAAGCATGGATTTTGTAGAAAATGATTGACAAAAAATAACCCTGTTATACCGTAGAGAAGTTCTAGAAGTTTTTTTAAATTTATTTATTTATAGAAAATGCATTATCATAGATTTCGGAAACAGAAAACTACATAAAATATTCATAGACATCAGATTAGTTCTGTGAGACACACTTTATAAATAAATAAATAAACAAGAAGGAAAAAAGAAAAGAATTTACAAAATATCCAGTTCAATCAGCCAAGATTGAGTTGGAGTCCTATGCGTAGCAAACGGCGATTTTACCTTAAAATGATCGATCGCACATTTAATGCCGTTTCTTACCACTTCCAAACTGCTTTCATACTAAGATTTCCGTAAGCCAGACTGACAAATCCGTATCCATCAAATAAAATCTGTAACCATTGATACAAAATTTGTCCGTTTACATAAAAAAAAATAGTGTTCTGATAGATTGAGATGTTTTATAGATTACATTTCTGTAGATTTAGAAAATATAATTTCTGTAACGAAAGTTAAAGAAGTTATCTGTTTTATAACAGAATGTTTTTACAATATATGAATTATTTTACAGAGTTAAAGAAAATAATTCCAGTAAATTATGCACCCCCCCCCCCCCCGACAGTGTTGCCAGATTTTGCGACATCTTTATTTATTAGTCACCAATAATTTTGAGAAGTGATATTTGACATATATAATAGAGGATTTTTCCATTAGATTCGTCTTTTACAGGTATCAAAAAACACTTCTCAAAACTACTGATGACTATTGAATAAAAATGGCACAAAATCTGACAGTACTGTCACTCAGTTGACTGAAATTTTCATACAAATGAATACCTTTACGAGTTACATAGAATTAACATAATTCCCAAAAATAATTTCGATATATATCGGTCCATTGAGAGTATTTATTTTACATGTATTTGATTATCGAGGCACTTTATACAATAAAATATATTTAACGTACATTGATAAAATGTTTAAAAGCATAGTTTACAGAGAAAATGGTAATTTAATAATTTGCTTAGAGTACTGGACAAAATAATTCCGATAAGTTATGTAATGTGCATGGTAACTGTTCAAACTGTAATTTAGGAAGGTTATACTTATTTTGAAAAACATGAGAATTTTTTTTAGGAGAGTATGTTACGTCATTTCTCCCTCCGAGAACTACTACACCATTTAGTGGCTTTATATACGAAATGCAGTGGTTCGATGTTCGGAATCACCAGTAGGTGGTTCACCAAAACATATGTTGACCAGAAAGTGAAAACATTTCTTAATCCGGTAATAATAAATAGATAAATTTCAAAATAAAATGGTTCATCCAATTTCTTAAATTCTACGTTTCACTCTGCATGTTATAAACAAAAGAGTATTTTGAACTTTTATTTATTTTTTTTATATTTTTCGAATTTTTAGAGGATATTTTATATGACCATAATATATTCTCCAATCTCAAATAAAAATATATAGAGAATAATAAAAAGAATCATAATTACTGATTACAACCAGTGAGCATTTTCCGCATTGCCTTTTACAGACCAATCCAAACACTTTTTTTTCCAATTTTTACTGGTCTGCTTTTTGCTTTTGTGGAAAAATATCTGCTTTAATATATGACATATAGGTTTTCTTAACTCTTCAATGCATGATTTTTTATATTTTTACCAAACAATGTTTTTTTTTTTTTTTTTTTTTTTTTTTTTTTTTCATGGTCATGGCTTAAATAAATATGGAAAAATATCTAAAAAATTAAACTACTCTGAAAAAAAATCGAGTTCTGGTACCATTCTTGCGGATTCTTATGTAAAATGACCTCCTGAATCCGATTATAACTCCCACTTTGCCCAGTCACCCACCGTTTTCTAGATACACTAACAACTCCCTCAATTTCTTTCCCTGTTCGATAATTTTATGACCATGAATTTACTTTGAAGAATGAAAAATAATTAATTTAACTCTTAAAAACAAAACAAAAACTATATAAAGTTTAAAAAATAACATTAATAACAGATAAAAAAAAAAAGAGATCTGTAATATATAATTTCAGTGGCAGATCCCCCCCCCCCCCAAATTTCCCCTTGTCGCAAATGTCCATGTTTTACAATTTTACGAATCTGTAGCAACTCAGAAGATATTTAACGGTTAAAATAATCCTTCCTCCTTCTAAAAATCAAATTTATAGCCATAAAATCTCCGAAAAATGATAAAAATATGGCGTTTCTAAAAAACGGTGAGTGATAGGACAAAATGGGCTTCATGAGGTCATTTTACATAAGTGTATGCTGAAATGGTGTCAGAAGCAATTTTCATGCCGAGCAGTGTTATTTAACATTTTTTTTTTTTTTTTTTTTTTTTTTAGGTTTGATGAATATATGCATCAAACCTGTAATTAAAGATTCTGCTGTTAAATCGTTAACGCAGAAATGAAAAATACATACATTCAGTTATAAAGAGTAAAATCTGTAAGTCTTTAATACCGGGTTTAGGAATTACATAAAGCTATCTTGATCCCCGAAAAAATCAAAAATGAATTCTGAGGTCTTGACCGCAATTCTGAACTCTTGGCTGTTTGATGCTGCCATGTACTGGGGAAAAGAACATTCAAACGTTTATATGGATATATTAAGATAAAAATCAGCGCAGCAAACGGTGTGTTTTGAAAAATTTTTATGCTAATTTCAGTAAAATTTGGTATGATTTATACATGCATCACGATGCATTTTAGAGTTAAACATATGATTTATATATATACAAGGTCATACTTTTGAGGAAAAAAAATGTGTAATAAGCTTAAAACTTATTTTATATTAATTTAATTTAAATATTCAATTAGAAAATTGTCATATGAATTTTATACTCATTTATTTATTTGTTTTAAAGTTATAAGCAAAATATAAATATACGGAAAATGTAGATGAACTACGTGAAAATACTTCAATGTATAGACGTAATCAGAGGTTTACAAGTTTAAGAGGACAAAGAACATTGTGTACATAATTGGTGGCTGGTGCACAAGAAATCCTTTGTAGCTGCAATGTCCTTTAATTTTCGAAAAATTAATGCTTATGGATATTACTTAAGAGTTGTACCACCCCTTCGATGAAGATCAACATTGGAATGACATGTGTTCCGACCATTCCAATATGTACATCCCTGATACTCACCAATAGTCCTCTAGGCTGTTTTAGTGCATTGTTGATCAACCTAACACAACCCAAACTCTAAAGATAGAACATCAAGATATAATATTAATAATAATAATAATAATAATAATATGAAAGAGAAGAAGAAGAAAAATACAAATATTTTTAATGTTTTAAATATAGCAAATTAGGTTGAAACTTAGTATTTGTATTCAAAAGAAATATTTACTGTCTATACAAAAAAAAAGTTTGATTTCCTAAAGATAAAATATTGCGAAATATTTTAAGCTGTTCTCTTTTAAAAATAACAACAAAATTTAACTTGAATTGTTTTAAGTGAAACTGAAAATACGACTGCAACTTTTGAAATACAGTTTTTGTTTAGTTTAAAAAAATCAATATTTTACATATTTTCTCTAATAATTACTGAAGAAGGTTTCGTATAAAAGCTTCTATTTCCATTTATTATTTATATATTGAACTATATTAGGTTTGTGCAATAAAATATATATTCAGACAACGATTCTTATTGTTTTTGATTTTTTTTTTTTTTTTACAGATATGAAGTCTTTAAATCGCGTTTTCTCAGTTCGTATTTTTTCATGAATTCATGAACCAAAATGCCAAAACTTCTATCAATGTATAATGTAGGTCTGAATATTTGTTTTGAATGTTTAATAGAACCTACTTAAAAGAATCAGTGATGAGTTTTGAAATATCTTTAACTAAATAAAAATATAGCAAAAAGCATAATTTTTTTTTTCCAATTTTTTCCCTATACATAAATTTTTAATTTTTTTTTAATCGAAAATTAATTAATATATTTAAAAACTCGTCTCTAATTCTGTTAAATAAATTCCATTAAATATCAAATAATAATGATAATAATAAGCCTTTTTATAAGTATGTGAAGACCAAGACGTTTTAGAATTTTGATGATCATGAATACATGGAAAAAGGCAAACTGAGAAAATGTAATTTAAAGATTTCAAATCTGTAAAAACTATATCAAAAAACTATAAAAATTGGTGCCTGAATATATATTTTGTTGAATAAACCTGATGTATTTTAAATAAATTGGAGAATATGGTTGTATTTTATAACAACTATGTGAAAATTTCCAGACCGGGAATCGAACACGGGAACTCCACTTAACGTGCCTATTATCTACTACTGAGCTACCCTGGAAGATAACCAACTAGGCAAATCTCTCACAATATCCGTTGGCAAAATTAAGGCGTCTGGAATCGTAGACATAACAGGTGAGAATACTAATCGTGGCACAACCCCTATAGACCACGTAATTTCAACTAAGAAATTTTTATTCAAAAATTCAGTAACTATGATTTGCCATTTTCGATAAATTGGAGTATATGGTTGATTTTTATATAAACAAAAGTGCAGAACTGGAAATTGAAACTGGGCACTTTGCTTGACGCGCGGATACACTACCTTTGAGTTACCCGGGCTGATAACCGAACCGGCGTCTCTCACATAATATACGTTGGCAAAGTAACCGTGTCTGCAAATGTAGATATAACAGGTAAGAATATCTATCGTGGCACAACTTCGATAGATCACGAAATTTCGATTCAGAAATTTTTTATTCATAAATTCATCAACAATGATTAATTATTTTAGATAAATTGGAGCTTAATGAAATTGATAGAGTATTTTTGCATAGATATTTTTGAATAGATAGAGTATTTTTACATAACTGGTATAAAAATAAATATTATACTCCAACCTATCTAAAATGATTAATCATGGTTGTTGAATTTACGAATAAAAATTTCTAAGCCTAATAGAGTTCAATTTATAAATTTTAAATTGAAATAAAAGATTTATATTAAAACTACTTCAGTGATGCAGTCAAAGGGACCAAGTCCCCTTCATATCATTTAAGAAACAAAAATGAATCAAAAGATAGAATTGAAATGAAATGAAATAATTACATTTTGATCTATATTTTTTATTTAATAGAAATTTTAAGACTAAACTTTATATAAATTTTTAACCTATACTTTTATAAAATCATATTCAGTCACTGTGAGGAAGTTTTTTAATGAATCCGAGAAAACACGACAAACATAACAAATTATGAAACGAAAAATATTGATCAATTTTTGTTGTACAGAAAGATTTTTTTTTTGTACTGTGTTTTTTAGGATAGATGTAAACATTTACTCAATGTGATTATATGGTCAGTAGAAAATTACAAAGAGTTAAGTTTTGTAATTTTAACATATTTTAGTTTTTAAAGTAAAATGTGCAGCAACATAAATGATTTTATTTTCTACATTTTATTTTATTTTTTTTATTTTTATTTTTATTTTTGGTATTAAGAAGTATATGTCTGAAATTAACAGTTACAGGGTTAAAAAGCATTTTAATGAATTACATTTGCACACTTTATATGTAAACGATTATATAAAATATTTTTTTTTCAATTGAAAATGATTTAAAACAATATGGGTATTTTTCAATCAAAAAATTTACAACATTTTCGTCTTGACTGAATGAATGAGTTACTGATTATCCAATTTCTTGAGTTCATCTCCCCCCTCCCCCCCGAAAAAAACGTGGGGAGGGAATCAAATCGTATTTATTACAGTTTTTATTTTAATTTTCATTTTTACTATTGTTATTAATACATTAAATAAAATTTTGTATCTTAAAGAAAACATAGATATAACCCAGTGGTCGGCAACCTCATTTTTGAACAAAGCCAAATGTCAACAATACTACGATTAAAATATCTTTTGGGAGCCAAAAATTTTTAACCTAATTTTTATTGGCTCATTCATTCTTATTAATATAACTAGAGTATTCCTAAGTCAACATTTGCTAAAATCTCAAAGGGCGAAAAATCTGCATGTGGCTAGCGAGCCACAGGTTGCCGACCACTGATATATCCCATACAGCGCAAAATGTTTTAGTTATGTTGAAAAGAGTTTAGAATCTTTCATTATCGTAACACATTTAAGCATGGTCTCTAATACTATTTTTAAACATTCGCCATTTTCGATGTTCTGTCTTTTAAGTGATTGGAACTTCTCTTTTACGTATTCGATTTTTTGTTACGATCGCTAAAATTTCTACGTTTTTGAAAGTAAACGGAAAGCAAACTGAACTTTTCGAAAAGCTTCTGAAATATTGACAATGCTTTGACGATATATGATTGTTAAGTTTCTGGAACATTTTGTACTGTTAAGCATGTGTGGTTATTACTTCAAAAATAATAACCACAAAAATCTGAAAACCGATTTTAATGAATTTGTCCTCCTATCCCCAATGGAATACAGCGAAAAGCTTGCGTTTCACAAATTCTATTTTAAAGAAAATACTGTTATCCCTAAGATTGTTGCTTTAAAATATTCCAAAAGGAAACACATAAAATCAATTTCAGGACTTTCCGGTATTCGGCCTCAAAATAGAGGTTAATAGCGTGCCTTTCCTCTAAGGATGGAAAAAGCAAAGCAAATTTTCTCAAATATCGTCCCATCTCAAAGAAAAATATCAGATATCTGTAAGATTTTTTATTTGAAATATAATAAATATTAATACGCAAAATAATTTTAGAAGTTGTAAGAGCGCTGGGATTATAATAGTGAAATTTCGGATTCAGTACACTAGCTCGCACATAACTGCCGTCGTGCGAGTTAATGGTGGATGTTGCACTAAATTCCTTTGTCTTTACAGTGTCCAACATGTCCTGTAAATTGAATATGCCTGAGTATTACCAAAGGATACCAACTATATGGTATATTTGATAAACCTAGAAGTGAATGTCAGATGTCACTATTTGCTCATTGCGTATATAGCTATAATACGGCGATGAGCCCATTTATTCTCAGCATAAAACCGGATCTAAACTTACTATTGAATACATACTAAAAGAAAAAAATGTTAATCTTAAAGTTCCACGGCGAAAGTGAGGTTTCAAATTATTACATGTTTTAAAAGCACACATTCTTTTATTGTTCAATAATTTAATTTGTTCTGAAACAAGTAGATAAATTTCTAAAAATGATTTATAAGGGTTTATTTATTTATTTATTTTCATAAAGCTATAAATTTGCTTAAATGATGAACTTTATTTATTTATTTATTTATTTATATGTATTTTTTTGTAATAGAAGTTTGCTTTTATAAAGTGAATGCCTGAAGATACATGTTTGCAATATGATTTTGAAGCGTCAAATGCATAATTTACTATGTTTATGTGAACGAAATATATAGACAAGTAAATTATAAAGTTTGAGAATAATAATAATAATAATAATAATAATAAAAACCTCTTTCTCAGAACTTCTTTATTTAAAGCAATAAATCTTTCCAGAACATAAACATTTTAAATACACTTCTCGAAATTTATTGTACCATTTGTCACATTCACTAAAAGAAAATTGTTTTTCAATTTCTATAAACTTTTTGTTGTATTATACTTGTATGACTGAATGTTTACTTAAACATTATGTCAGAATATTTAAATCTATTTCCAGGCCATTAAATACAGCTGTTATCAAACGGCATAGATTCAGCTTTATCGTTGGTATCGTACATAAACATCTGTAATACATTAAGAAGATATTGAGTCATCTGAATATATGGTATTACCAAAAATATTGCTACGTTGTAATATTTCAAACAGTTAGGACATCTTTTTACAAATTTTTCTTAATTTTGAAGGATTGTTTCGGAAGCGTATTGCAAAAAAATTCGAACGTGAATCTGGGAACATAATTCATAAACGGATATTTAATAGACCATACTTAAAACATTTTCTATTGTATGAAAAATTAACAATAAATTATATCACATGAAACGTTTAAATAATATATTTATGTGTGTGTGTGTGTGATGTGTGTGTGTATTTGGCTATCTATTATTATAAATGAATTAAATTCTATGATAATATAAACTCTTTGCATTAAAATATTTGTATTTATTTCTATATTATTTAAATTAACAAAACCACACTTAATAGTTTCAACTTAATTAAAATCATAGTTTAAATTATTAATCACAAAATATTTATCGAGACTATAAATTAAAAATATGAATAACAAATGTTCAATGTTAAAAATTTCTTTTCCAATATCAGAAACCGGAGAAAAATTTAATCTGTTACTTCTTGTTGTAGTATATGAGATAGTATAAAATAATATAATCATACTTCAACAAAACCTCTTTCCATTGAAGTTTACATATGCGGAAACATTAAAGGAATCTTTCGCACTGCTTAATTTGTATTTCAAAAGGAGATTGCAAAACAAAAAATGAATATCTTGACTTTATTTGTGAGACTGAGTGTGAAAGGCTTTTCAATTGAAGAAGAACTGCGTGTTTTCAATTTAGAACGGTTATTCTCAAATGGAATTTCATTTTAATAATAAATCTTTTATTATAACCAAGATGTAAATTGAAATAAAAGGAAGTCGTGCGATGAGCGAAGGATGTTTTTTTATTAATAAAAATGATGATTGAAATAATAATAAGGAGAGAAAATAATACATATCATTTTTAGAACAAATATAAATAAACATTAAAACGCTAGTCATTTAAATAATATAAATTTAATTTTATCTAATTTAAAAATCGCTTACATTAACACAGTGAAAAAAATATTATACATTTGCTAAAATTTACCGGCAGCAAAAATGTTGCAACATGCTTTTAGAATAACTATTATTATTTGGTTCAAGAGATTATTTTTTTTATACATTTAAGGGCAAAATTCCGCTGGAAGACTGTCATAACTTTAATTTCATTTTTAACCTTTAAAAAATTAGAAGAGAAAGGCAAATCATGCAGTACGCATTGATTAATACCTCTTTCCAACTGTACGTAACTTGTATTGTATCACTTTCAATATTCTTTGCCTACTTTATCACACAACACACAGACAGAAGGACTGAAAATTATACAGACTAATTGAATTTAAAATCACTCTTAGACATTGAAAAAAAAAAAAAATCTGCCTTATACTATAATTGCAGTCCTTAATGTATTTGGATATTTTAGTGAAGCCCTGTAAATTTGAAGGTTAATTATATCATATTCTATACAAAACATTAATTTTGAATTTTAACAATACATGTCAATTTCTTTATGATTTTTGTAGTAGAAAGCTATTTAAATGTGACATTCAAAAATGGTTGTCCTAAAATGCAATGCATTGGACTTTAATTTTTGTTGTTTTACAATTGATAATTTTTTTGCACACAAATTAGTTGTACAGGACCCATTAATGTCATTTTAAAAAAGGAACATTCCATAGTAAACTTGATTAATATGTATATTAATTATGAAAATATTTACTGACGCTGGGGGTAGGAGACAGACAGTAGAAAGATAGACAATCGGGCAGACAGATACAGAAATTGAAAGCATATCCACACATAAATTTTTTTATAAAGTGTTAAAAATATTTAATGTCAACGAAAATGCAATTCCAGGATTTTACATAGGAAATATCCGATTGTGAACTTGAATAAAATATATCAGTTTCAAGAAATTCTATAAATGTAAACGGTAGTTAGAACGCGGACAGATAGAGATAGAGGCAGACAGACGAACACACAGATACAGAAATTGAAATAATATTTACACTTAAAAAATATTAGAAAATGTTGAAAACGCTTAATGCAAACGAAAGTGCAATTTCAATATTGTTTTATTAATAGCACTTAATTGTAACTGAATATTTTTGTGTGGCCCTGTAAATCATATGCTAATCATACTATATTCTTTACAAAGCATTATTTTGTGTATATAAATAATATATTTCAATTGCATTAAGCTTGGTGACAAGTAAAGTCATTAAAATTCGGTTTACAGAAATACCTCTCAGAGAATGCTATGGTTTGGAATACTTTTGACTACCCCTGTACACAAACTTGCGGTGGTACTTACTCCCTTTTGTATAGAAAAAAATCGATAGAGAACTTGAATATCATATTTCTATTCCATTAAGATTTGTGCACAGTAAAGTTATTTAAATATGGTATTTGCAAATACCTCTCATTGAACACAATGCTTTGGAATACTTTTGGGTGTTTCTGCACACAAATCAGTAGAGATATTTACTCTATTTACTCCATTTTCAATAGGGTACATCCTATAGTAAAATTAAACATTATATATCAGTTTCAATAAATTCCATAAATATTAACGGGAGTTAGAGCGCGGACAGACGTTTAGACAAATGAACTGAAGTCATTCAACCTTGTTGGAAAGTATTAAAAAGGGAAGGAATAATAGAATTTTCAGTACTTTTAACACTTTGTTTTAACAACGAGAATTTTTATCATCTAAAGCATGCCGAGTATCCCAGAACGGAAATCTTATTATCAACAAAATATCTTCTTATACATTTAAGGGCATTTGCATTATTAAAATTTCCCTTTATATTAATTTATTTATCATACTATTAAATATGTACAAGTTTCAAACTTTTAAACAATATAAATAACTGTCAGGTACCATATACCTCTTCTGAAGTTTTTAATTTCGACAAATACTTTTCGAGAATAGTATTGAAGGCAATGGCATAGAAATAGCGCAAATTCATTGTATTAAATTCTTCCCAATTCCCAAGAAAATAATTATAACTAAAAATAAATTCGGTTTAAATACCCCCCCCCCCCCCCAAAAAAAAAAAAAAAAAAAGACTCTTAGGTTTTATATAAATAAAATTTTATACTGAGACTAATCACTCATCGTCCAGCATTCAACTCAGTCAGATAAAACTTTTAGATAATTTGAAACATTGAAAAGTCAGCATGTCCACCGGCCATAATAAAAAAATAATACTTCTTTCTGATGATGTTAAAAACTTTAAATTTTACACTCATAATCAAATATAGAGGCCATGCGACTGTAATATAATTATTTACGAACTCTTAGGTTAGTCAGATAATGAGTTAGACGATTCAAGTTATTTTGAGCCTATAAGCCATAAAGATGAGACATTTACTTTTATTCCCCTGTAGAAGAACTATAAGTACTACACACATCAAAATCAATAGTGTACCTACCAATTTTTAGATCAGTCAGGAAAGCCGTTTCAGACGCTTTCACGCTTCAAATAAAGTGAAACAATAGACCGTAATAATAAACGTAAAAATTTTTTGTTTCCCTGTAAAAAAAAAAAAAAAAAAAATAAATAAATAAATAAATAAATAAATAAATTCTACAGTCTACACCCATTAAAATCTTTACAAAACCTACGACTGTATAGAAAATATGAATTCAGGAGACCAAAAGTTGTATACTCTCTAAGAAAGTTTCATTAAATTCGGAGAGTTGGTCGTTAAATTATACCTCCAACATCTTTCTTTGAGAAGGGAACATCCTCTCAGGTCTACGACCCTAGTGCAGTCAATCGGCCTTAATTCCCACAACGGAACCCTGTCTTCGAGAAAAAAGTCCATTAACTGTATGTGTAACACATAACTGGAAAATTCTGAGTGTTGACCTTTAGTTAAAGGTTAGTGACCTTTAATTAAAGATCACTATTCACTAACCTTCTTTCAGAAAACATCATGACATCTTTTGAGGAATAACTATACATTTACAGCCAAGCACTGGAACACTTTTTTCCAGTTTTCTTACATATCATATGCTCTGAAAATTAATAAAGTATGTTATATCTTTTCCTGTATAGTTTATGTTTCATCCAAATTATGACACTTACAAATGTTCATAAATACCGATTATTTTGCATGCGCTGACTTCGTACAGACGATTATCCCATACTGGCTTCACTCTCTTGTGCTGGGTTTCTTTTGTAACGATATTCAAAAATCAGCCATCCGATATAGCAACAGAGTTCCCAACATTCTAATATATTCCGGAGAATTATTAGCTCCGTCTTTATTTCATACCACTTTTATTTTAAGAGTAATTTTCTACTTATTTTTTCGTAGTTGGAGAAATATATTCTATAATTAAAGTTTTACGAAATGAAGGTGGGGCTAAAAATGCTCTGGAATAAATTATAATGTTGGCAGCTATGTGAAAAGTATTCAGTTTCGGTGATTTATATGTTAAGATGTAGCATTAAAACTGCTGCATCTGTTCCACTGAACGCTTCTATGTAATTATGTTTTCAATATTTTTCCAATTCATATAATTTACTTTATTCATTATGCATATATATAAAGAGTTTTACAGTGTTAAAAAGTTTAACAGTTTCGATATTTTTTATTAAAAACACATACATATTCAAATTTAAGTGCTTCTAATTTAGAAAAAAAAATATTCATATTTAGCTTCTCTTGTGCACTCTAAATATACAATACAATAATTTTAAAAAACTTATTATTAGGACGTTAATATACTTATTCATACTTATTATACCTTATAAACTTGTCCTATTTATTCACAATGCATTTCGGGTGCACTTCGCGCCCATCTTCAGGTGATTTGTGACTTCTCATCGCTTGTGTTTTCATCGGCTTCCCTTCGGCTTCCTTTCTTCACTTCATTTCGTCTATTTCGGATTCTATCGATTACTTGGTTCCAGTCCTTTGGGATATTCGCGTGCTCGCGTTCATTAACTGCTGTGGGGTTAGTCAGAATCTCGATGGCTTCTCTTTTTAAGGCGTAGCTATGGTTATTATATGGAGCTATTAATATTAACACCATAAAAACTAATAAAATCGCTCCATATAATAGCCATAGCTACGCCTTAAAAAGAGAAGCCATCGAGATTCTGACTAACCCCACAGCAGTTAATGAACGCGAGCATCCCAAAGGACTGGAACCAAGTAATCGATAGAATCCGAAATAGACGAAATGAAGTGAAGAAAGGAAGCCGAAGGGAAGCCGATGAAAACACAAGCGATGAGAAGTCACAAATCACCTGAAGATGGGCGCGAAGTGCACCCGAAATGCATTGTGAATAAATAGGACAAGTTTATAAGGTATAATAAGTATGAATAAGTATACAATACAATTTTTAACTCTTGATTTCTATTATATAAAACGCAATAAATTTGTTAATAATTTATAAGAGTCTACATTAAAATAAAAAATAAATATAGTACTATATATTTGATATTTAATATCAGGGAAAAAAGTAGACATTTTTTGTAAATATATGTAAAGGTGTAATTTTAATTATTTAACTTTGCAGTGAACTTTTGCATTTCCCTGCTACATAAACGTGTAAAACAAACTAAGATAAAGACTTAAATTTAGAAATGCTCTGCTGTTTTTGTGTAGTCTAGAAGTTCTTTAGAAATTACTAGAAAAAAATAAAAATCATCAATACTAAAAATTAACACTGAGATTTGAAAATATTCAAGTTTTAAATTTTAAAATTATCTGTAATTTTTTTTCGGTATATTGGTTTTCGGTAAATCACCTGTATGGAGAGAGATGAAAAATGGTAAAAATTACGCTACGGCGCACGCTCATAACAGACATTTTTTTTTTTTTTTTTTTTTGTACCAGAATAGGTTTTTAGTTAAAACAAAATCGAACACTTTTTTTTGAATAATCCTTTATTTTAGGTATAATTTTGAGAAAAGAGCTTTAAGAATTTAAAATACTTTTAAATGTGGATAATAGACAAAACAAATTTCAAACCAATCAGAAGCTGACTCGCTATTGATACCTCTCTACTTGTAAACTCTCGAATTTTCGGGGATGATTTTTATTTCAAAATTAAAATTTGGAATTATTTTCTTTCAACGAAGTCAAACGTAACATAGGTAATTTTATATTTTTTTAAAATATTAAAATATTTTGGTTTTACTCGAAAACTAGTAAGTAAATTTTTAAAAGTTGAAGAAAAAGATATATATATATAAGTACTTCTATTCGAAACGTTTACTTATAATAATGAAACGTAATTTTAAATAAAGATAAATGACATAGTATCTTAGCTATTTTGAAAAACCATTTCGAAAACAAAACACACTTTTTAAACAATATATTTTAACACTATAATTCATGTTTTAGAAAGTTTCATATCTCTTTTTAATTCCTTCACAAAGTTTTAAAGACAATAAAGTTTTAAATTTGCGATACGAAAAATCAAATTCCTCTCCGAGAAAAATCGCTTATCTGACAAATGCTTCTTTCTGGAACATAAACATTTTAAGTACACTTTAAGAAATTTATTACATCATTTGTTACATTCACGATAGAAAAATAGTCTTTAAACTCAACTAATATGAAACGATTAGAGATGTGACATTGATGTATAACTTCATGCTTGCTTATGTTTAAAGGACGAAATATTAAAATACATTAGGTTAAAAGAGTTATTTAGAAATATTTATTGAATATTACTGATGTATCTTTTAACTTCTAAAAATCGAGTAATTTATAAATAAAAATTTACCTTTAAAAATAAATTGGTTACATTCAACTAAAATTAATGGGAAAATATAAGAGATATTTTAATGCTTTTATTTAATACTAATTTTTTTTTTCGGTCTAATTTTTTCATTGTTCTAAAATTGGAAAAAAGTACGAATCAATATTTGCTTTATTAAGCCTAAACATACAGATTGTGAAATTTTCGTAATATTTGTAAACTGCCATTTTTATTTGCTCTTCTACCCAAAGCAATTAACACGTTCGCTGCCGGTTTCACGTGACTAAAATTTGAAATGACGTTTTTTTTCCTTTAACCCGCCGAATATGTTTGACGTATTGCACAAGAGCGCTACATCGCCAGATGTTATAGGCTTTGTGTTTACCTTTGCTTATTTGCGTCATGTGTTACGTCAATACGCTGTATTACGTCAAACGTCTAAAAATTCATCTACTCGTTACAAACAAACTCTGGAGTTAATGAGTAATAAGTTAAATTTCCATAGCAAATAGTTTCGTTCGTACTGAGCAGATAAAATATCTCGCTAACGCCATCACTTCGGTTGCATATCGATGATACGTGTTTTATTAGAGATAAAGTATTCTATTTTGAAATACCCTTCCATGGAGGATCAAATTTTTTAACGCATGTTTCCGGACCACTTCTAGGGCTGAGTCCCCGACCGCTGCCAATCGCCCATTGCGCAGCACTAGTGTGACGTAAAGCCCAACAAACCATCTATTTTGAAATATGAATATTTGTGATGTTTGCGTTAGTACTGTTTGGCTGGTTGAATAGAGTTGAAATTTAAGAGGTACTTTTGAATTTAAGAGGTTGGTTTGTTGATTGTGTTTTACGTCACACTAGTGCTGCGCAATGGACAATTGGCGATGGTCTGGGTCTCACCCCTAGAGTTTTCCAGGGACATGCCATCACAATTTTGATCCTCCACGGAAGGGATGACTCTCTCGCTTCGTAGACACCCAGAGGTATAATTAATATGGGAACATGGAAAACATTGTGGGCACGTCAGATTTTATGTGCACCAGCCACCATTAGTATACACAATGGTTTTTGGCAGGCTCGAGTACCGAACCCGCAATCTTCCAATTCCGAGCCCGGCGCTCTACCGACTGGACAACCACGGTCCTGAATTTTAGAGGCATATTTTTGAATTTCATGCCAATACTGGTTGCTACAGTACAAAATTTTGTATACTTTTTAATTTCATGCATTTTGAGATGGGTATAGTGAACAGATCAGAGTACCATTATAATAGAGAATTGTTAAAATTTGCTATAATTATCCAGTTGCGGATTTATTTTTTCATTCCTAATGAATGAGGACTATAAATAAAATATTAATGATAAATAATTTACTTTATACAACTTTTGAAAACTTTTAAATTTAAAATTCCTAAGTAAAAAGGTATACTTCATACTTTTTTGTTAAATAAATCCTTGTCGAATCCTGTTCTTAGTCAGTGTAAGAACATGATTCGATAAGGATTTATTTAACAAAACCTTATGAAGTGTACTTTTTTTACATAGGAATTTTTGCTAGTGTTCGGACACTTTTGTTACCGACTGTACTTACAGCTGTTAAATTATTGGAAATAAAAAAACTATCATCTAAACACTTATCATCAATTACTAAAGCAACACACTTTTCAGGGACATTTGGTGTGATTGTATAATCTAAGTTTTATTTTTGTATTTGTGATTAGTTATAAATTCGTAATTATTTTTTTTTTCTTTTAATTCTATTTTATGAAAATTTACCTTTTGTTCTATGTATTATTATTATTCGGATTTTTTTTTTTTTTTTTTTCAAGACGCGTTTTCTTTTTAGGTTAAATCGCCGAAAAGCTCGCTTTCGTATGCCGCCGGTTTAAGGTTGCTATTCAGAACACGATGCGAAATGGCGCCGTCTTGGCGATTTTCGAAATTTCGCCAAGCGGCAGCCTAAAGTAAACTTTCGCCTGTAAAGCAATACGTCACATCCCGCGCTGGCGCGGGATCGGCAGCGAACGTGTTAAAAAGAAGTTATATATTAATCATATTCTACTTTTTGAATTATTTTACATGATTACATACATACGGCAACGAAAAATAAACTACGTTATAAAACTATCAGTGGTTAATGCTAAAAAGTAAATTTTAAAAAAATAATTTATTTTCTCATAGTTTTTTATGCTTATCCTTAACTGTGCATTGTATTTTGAATATAACTGTGTACTGTAATTTGCACATAATTATTCATTGCATTTAAGAGGCATAAAAATAAATAATAAACTAAAAGAAAGCAAATTTGATAGCTCTTTTTTTTTTTTTTTTTTTTTTTTTAGATTTAACAAAGTTTTAAAATATTCTACATGCACACGAAAATTTATATATATATATATATATATCAACAGTTTGATTTGTATATAAGAAAGAAAACGAGAAATTTATGCACGTTAATTTTCCATGTGCTCATGCCACTAAAATTCCCCCATATTAATAAAAATCAAATTATTACTTTCCGAACACTATGGTGAGGAAAGTATTGTCATCATGTCAAAAATCCGAATTTTAGATTTTGCTGTTTCTATACGTTTCGAGGTCCAATGAGTCCGTTTTCACTATTTTTGTGATGATGTATGTATGTGTGTGTGTATGTATGTGTGTATGTATGTGTGTATGTCTGTGAGTGAACACGCTAGCGTCTAAACGCTTTGTTCGAATAAGCTGAAAGTTGGTACGTATATTGTAAGTCACCATAGTACGAACCCTATAGATTTTGGTGAATCTAGCACATATAGTTTTTTTTACAGGGACACAATGAAAAATTCTTTATCATTATGGCCGATGGGACCAAAATCTTAAAAGTGATATAGCATCTAAACGCCTTATTCAATAGAGCAAAAAATTTATACACATATTATAGGTCACAGATACTCAATCTGTACAGATTTTGGAGAATCTAGCTCTTACAGTTTTTTACAGGGACACAAAGAAAAATTCTTTATCATTATGGCTTATGGGGCCAAATTTTTAAAAGTGCGATAGCATCTAAACGCCTTATTCAATTGAGCTGAAAATTTATATGAATATTATAAATCACTGTTGCACTAACTATAAGCATTTTGGTGAATCTAGCATTTATAGGTTTTTACAGGGACACAAGGAAATATTCTTTATCATTATTATGATCTATGGGCTCAAAGTTCAGTAGCGTTAAATAAAACATCGTGTAATATATGGAGAAAAATACTCAAACACTCTATTATGGTTTTCTCTCTTTTGTTTGTTTAACAACTCCTCTTTCTTTACTTTACCTACAAAACCGTCAATTACTCAATGTTCGGAAAGTCGAGTGGAGTCACTCCAGATTTTTAAGTTTAATACTTTTTGTGAAACCAACCCAAAAAAGGAATTTATATATCAAAAGAAAATTAAATTTGTTTTAAGCATTTATTTACTTGCCTGATTACGAAATTTTTCGAAGGTATTTCTGTTAGTAAATATTTTTTTAATAGAATTTTAAGCATTTCTTTCGATTTTTCAGCCTATATAATCAAATAGCTTCTTGCTTTAATTTTATATTCAAATTAAAGTAATTTAGACTTAAACATTGTCATCAGTGTGCTCCCTTGTACCATGTTCTAGCAAACCAAAGGAGAAGATGATGAAGAAAAAAATACAGCAAATGAAGAAATTTAGAAAATGCGAAATTAAGTGTGAAATTATCCCACATAATTCCTTTACTTAAATATTTTTAAGACTGGTATATAACACCGTAAAAAATGATGGAAAGTGAAATCAAGGAACATAGTGAATCAACGAAGGTTTTGCCTGCTTCGCTGGCCACTATGTTTAAATGAAAGTCTTTTATATCGCTTTATAAACAAATTAAAAAAAAAAAGATCATGAAATTGCTCAATAGATCTCGTCCTGTCCAAGCTGCCTTCGGTAAAGGTAAATAAGAAAAAGGTACCTTAAAGGTAAATAAGAAAAGAAATAAACTGCGAAAGTTTTTTTTTTTTTTTTTTTTTTTTTTTTTTTTCCCGTGTGAAAGCATATTTCATTTTATGCTTAAAATAATAATAATAATAATAATAATAATAATAATAAATAAATGACTGGTAAATATTTTGGTAACAATTATAAATTTAAATGTCCAAATTTTGGAGTTATTGCCAGATTATTATTTTCATATTTTAATTAATTTAAAAAAAAATCTAATCAAAATTTCGGTCGGACTAAATAGCTTATCTATCGGACAATTAGAATTTTTAAAATTAACTAAAGTATTGAAAGTAGGTCGGAACTTGCTATATAGATGAGTGATGAGTACGAACCGAAATCGTCATTACACTTGCAAACTATATATGTAAAGGTTGGAAATTCCTAAATCTTAAACCAAAAATTTAATTCAATTGAAATTATTATTCTTCAGAAGCCAAATTAGTTAAAAATGCAGTTTATGGATGGCTTTGTTATGTTTTTAATAAATCGCCAATTTGGCTATATTTTGTAATATCATTGGAATTTAAAACCCTTCAAGAGAGAACAATAATGAATGAGAGACCAATAATGAACATACTCAAGATGTCAGAAAATGAAAACACTCCTTACGTTCTAAAAAAAAAAACGTTTTAAATTACGTATAGAACATTATCAGAATCTACATTACGTTGTAAAATTCTTTGCGTTACCAGAGAGCGAAGAGAGCTTTCAGCAAAAGTGATATTATAAGCTTTAAATTTTAATACCCGCCAAGATCAAGCATCTAAGACTTAAATTGCCAAAATTGCTTACCACTTGATCATTCAAGCGTGAATCAATACGTATCATGCTTTAACCCAGCTTCCTACAGTATATATGAGCAAATACCTATTATCTGTTTAATGAAATATCTATTATCTGTATAAAAATCCTTTGTTTTTTAAAGTTATTTATTCTAAGTTTACAAAGTTAATTTGGCCACATTTTGAACGTCATGTAGGATCAAAATTGTGACAGGCTATCTCCGAACAACTCCTAAGGTTTAGTACCTGACCGCCGCCAACTGCCCATAGCCCATCACTAGTGCGACGTAAAACCCAACCACCTATCACTCTTTCATTCATCCACGCACAAATTTAATGTCAATAAATGAAATTGCATATCTGAACTTGCTTATTATGTTCTAGACATTTTAGCAGAAGCAGAAAAAAAAGATTAAAAAGTGATCGGAACTTCTTGGTATGTATCCTTATAACAGCATCTCTGTCAGATTCTCCAAACTCACCCGCTACAATACCGAATGAACAAAGCGTCGTGGAAGAAAACATCAGACAACTCAAAGACGACTTAGTGTAGTTCAGAGCAAAAACAAAGTAATTGCTGGACAGCATTTTAAATGAACAATAACAAATCCAAAATAATATAGAAGAAGTTATAAATTCAGTCAAGACCACTTCAACCTGCACAAGTGAATCTTTTTCTCAGACAGGCAACTATCAACATAACAAAAGCTATTAGCATAGTCAAATCTCTCAATCCACACAATCCAATTCTAACCTAGTTTTAAATGAAAGAACACTTAAAGTAACATCCGTAAAAACTCTAGAAAGGATATATTAAAATATCTCAAGACGTAAAATATAGCACCTTCTACAAAAGTCCAATTTTCCATAATGAGAAGAAAATCCCTGAAACTGCGCTGCAAGACTAGAGAATTTTCCAAAATAGTGGTTGCTGAACTCAATGACAATCAACAGATAACTAGGCAATTCAGAATAACAGGGAAATAATCTAAAATTCTTATAATTCATAATAATATGTGCACTTGGAGAATCAACAGAACAATGAATCATTCAGTCAGTAAAATGTTAAAAATGTGGTCCTAGGTGGAATCAAAGCATGGTGCACAATAACTCCAGATAGCTGAAAATTTATATGTTTCTTATAGACCACCATTGCACAAACTCTATAGATTTTGGTGAATCTACCACTTATAGTTTCTTTTCTTTTTTCTTTTTTTTTTTTTTTTTTTTTACAGGGACACAGCAAAAAATTATTTACCATTATGGCTTTTGGGTTAAAACTATTTAAAGTGCAACAATGTCTAGATCCGTTAGCCGAGGAGGCTGAAATTTTTTGTACAGGTTACAGGTCACCCTCGCATGAATTGTATAGATTTCGGTGGATTTAGTATTTTTAAATTTTTACATTTAGATTTTTACATTTTTGGTATATTTAGATTTTATTTTAGATTTTTAGAAATATTCTTTATCATTATGAACTATGCGATATACTTTTTTGAACTGCAATAGTGATAAGCGTCTTTTTTTTTTTTTTTTTTTTAACTGATTGAATTCAGACTTATCTTACTTAAATTTATTGCCGAAATGGCATTGAAAGACTGTATGGGTTCAAAACGTTTTTGGCTTCTGTGTGTCTGTCTATCTTTTTCATGTGTACACCGCGAAACTGACAGCAAACATTACCAAACTGACTTGCAAATTGTTGCATATGTTCATAAGGTACTCAGTATATAATTTGTCATGAGGTACTTAGCTGTATAATTGTTAGCTATTGTTAGCTATATAATTATAAGATATATAATTGTTAGCTATATAATTATTCCTGTGATACATAGTATACATGTTCATGAGGTACATAGCTGTATAATTTTGATGTGCATTCTGTTTGCAGTTCTTGTAGAGGGATACACCAAAGTTGATCTGATCATTACGTCTTATTGACAAAAAATGTATGTAGGACGATAGAGACCACAAAACTTACCCGGTTTGATCTCAAAGTTCGTACACAAGTTCAGTCGCTATAGAAATAATGCTCTGTTTTTTTTTTTTTTTTTTTCATGTTTATAATGTTTATGGTTCTTGTACAAAGCCACGCCAAAGTATTTTTTATCATTACGGCTCATGGACATGATTTCTTTTAGACGTGTATTATAGCATTTTTACAATATATTCAAGAAAATGAAATAAACATAAATTATTGAGATGCTTGAAAACGTGTTTTCTGTAGAAAAATGTGTGCCTAGAGAAAATAATTAATGTACAGGACCTCAAAAAAAAAGTTCCGACAACCTTACATAATCCTACAAATTATGTCAAATTTTGTACAATAATTCTTTACCCACTTAGAAAAATTTGTAACATTTTAACTGATGTATATAATATTTACTGCTGGTTTAAAGCACACACACACACACAAAAAAAAAAAAAAAAAAAAAAAGAAAGAAAAAAAAAAGAAAAAGAAAAAAAGAATTTCGTAACATTAGAGTCTATGAAGAAATTTGTATTTAAGTGTATTTTAAAGTGTTTATGATGCGTTCAACATAAAATAATTTACATATATTATTAATAGGATTAAAACATGACTTTTCCCCCCCCAAAAAAATATGTATAATATATAGACTTAATACTTTATTCACAGAACTACACAAAAACATTTCGATGACATTCTGTAACCTCCAAGTGATATCAAATATTGTTCAAATATTATTGAGTTTAAAATAAATAGTTGTATATATTTTATTAGTGTGTATAATGTTTGTAACTCGTGTAGTGGTACAAAATAATTGCTTACCAGTACGCCCTAAAAATGATATTTCTTATAAGTGCATTTTAACATCATTACAATCCATTACACACACTGTAAAGAAAAAAAAAAATCCCGTAGGATTACTGGGAAAGCCCGGACGCAGAGATTCCAGACAAAGACCATAAAAAGAAAGGCTTAGACCGTAAATTAAGTATATAATAACCTTAAATTACGTTACATGCCTGTAAAAAGCATTTTGCCCGTAAAAACAATGTTTTTTTTTTTTTTACGGGTTTTGTCTGGAATCTCTGCTGCCGGGCTTTCCCCGTATTCTTACGGGATTTTTTTTTATTTTTTTTTTTACACTGCATAGTGAAATAAATATATGTTATTAAATGTTTAAAAGCATGGTTTCAGTGGAAAATGGAAGGCATAGAATTGGTAATTAGTTTACAGGGCTACGTTAAATAATTCCGATCTGTTATAAAATCATTTGTTGTATAATTTGGTATAAGTATTTTTGAGTTTCAAGAAATTAATATAAAGCTATGAGTTACAATGAAACATACATAAACAGTGAAACATACATATACAAATATAAATTGAGAGATGGATACGAAAGGGGTTTGAAGGGGGGTGGTAACACTCCCAGAAACTATCTGGTTATGAAGCGAGTTAATCATATGTATGTATGTGTATTTCTATATATATATAACGAGTGTACCAGAATAAAATAGACTGATATAAATTGATATATAACTAAATTTATTTAAGTAAAACTCAACTTGGTCTTATACTTAAACAGTATAGATAGAATAATAAACAAAATGCAACACATTAATTTATGTAAATAATCCCCGTTGCTGTTTGCTATTCGATGTAAGTGTCTGGTCCAAATGAGACAATTTTCCATTATTGCGTCTTTTCTTATTGTCTTTACAGCTCGTTTTAGTTCAGAAATCATTATTTTTTAACATTTTATTTTTTCCCAGTTCATCTGCTGTATAATCTTAAATCGAGTAGTCTAGTGGATTTAAATCCTTATTTCATCAGAAAGAAGGATTCTCTTAGTCTAACCTTTTCTGAAATTGTGTCGCACCCAATTAGCGAATTTGATTCTTTTCTGCTTTTTAGGTTTCTATGAGTTTAGGTTGTATTCGTTTTTTCTAAGGTCTTAATCCAATGTCAATTTTTAAGTATTCGCTGTACAGTTGGTTTTGATACTTGTTTCCTAGCAAGTTTCCTTATGGATATGCTCTTCTTACGTGTCAAGCGACTCTTCACTTTTTAAAATTTTGGTGCGGACAATGCGTGGACAGGCTGGAGGTTGAGATGTTTTAATATTGTCACTCTTTCTAATCATATTACACCTCTTAAAAACAGTGACACAACTTAAAACACCTTTCAAATGGCGAAATATTTTGCTTTTTGATTTTCCATTTTTGAACTTGGAAAGTACCATTTTTTGTACTTCTTTGCTCTTCATACTATCCTGTAGTTGCAATGTAATTTTTTCTTTTGAGTTGTTGCACAGATTTTACCAATGTAATTGGGAATTTATAAGAAACTTATATGTCTATATATAATATAAAATTTCCATGCATATATACAAATAATTATAGTCTATTTTATTCTGGTACACCCGTTATATAATTATTTTAAGTAGTATGGAATAAATTAAAAATTATCTGCTGAGTAACGAGTGACGCAATTAGGATGTCAAGGCTTTTGATCTGCAGATCCACTACTTTCGATAAACGTTAATCACCTGGAATTGTGAAAGTAGAGTGGAGTCGCTCCAGATTTTTTTTTTCTTTTGGAACGTTTTCTCTTTTCTAATCAGGTTTCAAACATGATTTCGCTTTCCACCTTTCCACTGCCTTCCCCTGCTGCATCTTGATGTTGGATCAGGGGTAAAAAATAAAACAAATGTACAGTCGTTCCATTCTGTATAATTTGTGTTATTTTTTTATGCTCACTGCTATAAATATTGTTTTAAAATAAGAAATAATTATTGAATATTGTTTGCGTAATCAATAATAGGGTATCGAACTTTAAGTTTCCACTCAAAATTGAATTAAATACACAAATTTGGAAAAATAAAATGTGAACATGATCGAAGTTTTAGCATTGTTTTTTGGCACACTAATCAATGCACACTAATAAATGTTTTAAGACACTAATCAATGCATAGAAAAACTTTTTGGTCGACACCTCTTGTAATGTTCTCAGAATTATCTATATTAAGAAACTTAGTCAACTAACTAATGGGTATATTCTATTAAATTTGGATAAATTCAAGAATTATACCTATGACTTGTTTTTTATATGAAATGGTTGAATTATACTTTAAAATGGCAGAAATTAACTAACGCTGTGATAGAACGTGGTGAGTTTAACACGCAAAATCTACAAGATGGTCGACATCGAATTTGTAGTTACACTGTAAAAAAATTGTCCTAATTGCTGCCAGAAATTTTCTGTAATTTGAGAAAATACGCGTAATTTACGAAAAAAATATGTTGTGAGAACGTATTTTCTTCAATTACAGAGAATTTCTGGCAGCAAATCGGACATATTTTTTACAGTGTAATTTAAATGTCAGAAATATTTAAATTTTCTGCAAATAATGAAGCAGATTTAGGAATGTATAGTATTATAGTGTATTTTTAGCTTCACATTTGTTGAATAATTATGCATATTTTAGATTTTATAACTTTTAATATTGCTGTGCACTTGTGGCTCGTGAATTGTCCGTGAAGGAATGACAATTCTTGCAGAAAATTAAAAAATATTTACAGAAGATTACAAGTCAATTAATGAAGTAACAGATTCAATTTCATAAGAAAATACAGTTTAAATATAAGCTGACAACAAAAAAAAAATTACTCTATAAAGTGTATCATAAGCATAACACACAGAGTACGGGCTATATTCAAAAGCAGAGACCTTGTCAAACAGACCTCTTTATACCTTAAAACTCATCTGAATGATCAGAATACGATCTCTTTGTATAACTTACTATATTTCCAAATTTTTGCCAGTAATATTAGAAATATTCGATTTACAACTTAGATAATCGATATACTCTTAATTAGGATTTTCTCACTAAAGTCACCTAAAAAGTGGCCAAGGTTCAATAACCCGCCAACGCCAATTCTACCCTGGAGAAGCTTTTAACCCTTTATCTACTGATGGTACTTTAAAGTACTATTACTTTAAAAAGAATATAAAACCAAATTTATAGAAAAAATGTCAAAGTTATTTATAAAAAGGGAACAGATATACCTCCCTTTAATCTCACTACAAAGCATTAGACGATACATATAGCCATTTTTGTGCACTTGCTGTTTTTGCTTGATATTGTTCACGATCTTCATGTGTGTTATAATTAATTCCTATATTATTTCAAGAATATCCCACTAATCTTAGAAAAAATAGGAGGAACATAAAGAGTAAATATTTCTCGACACTTTTTTCATGTCGAAATAAATCTTTCGAGCTCTATGTACCAGTGATACACTAAAGTACGACCTCACAAAATTCTCATTAATTATTATGATGAGGTGATATGCATAATTTTTAACATATATATCTTTAAATAATGCACTTTAGTAACTAAAAATATATTTTTCAAACACAACTTTTTTCTGTATCATAATGCAGTAGATAAATGGTTAAACGGGATTTTAAAGTGAAATCGGCTATTTTAAAGTCAAAACAAGCTATAAATGCAGAAAAATAACGACTATTATTTACAATTTCGTGACAATTTATCATCTTTTTACAGTACAGTTTGGTATAAATTTCACGGTGGTAAAGAAGCTGAATTCTGTTCACTAGACTGGAACTTATTGCTTTTATTAGCACAAATTCGTTGCTTAAATGCGTATTACATTTGTTCAAAGTTATAAAAGAATCATTATCTCAAAAACAGGTTTAATATATTTTTACTTCATAACTCATTTATTAGCTACCTTCTGTTTGCCAATATTTTTTTTTTTTTTTTTTGGGGGGGGGGGAGATTTTTTTTGCAGTTTTGTTAATGATATATCATATTCATAATTTCTTCTAATTTTCTTTCAAGTAACTAAATTATTAATAATATTTTTGAACAAAAATTATTAACAAATTCATGTTTGAAATTTAAATCTATTTCATTTAAGTAAATCAATTTAATTTTTAAACACAATTTATTATATTATTATACAATGTAATTACAATTGATGTTTATTAAAGAAGAAAATTTTATATAATTGATGAAGTATAATCGATTTTTATAATTAAAAGAAAATTAAATTTAAGTTATTTGTTTCTTCTCTCTGTTTATAAAGTTGAATCGTTTATTGAGATAAAGAAATATCGACACAATCTTCTAATAATGTCAGTGTACTATAAAAAGGATAAGTAAAATGACGATTACAATCCTATTAACCAAGTAACAGTTTCAATTTCACCAGAAAGTACAGCTTGAATAATAGTTGACAAGAAAAAATTACAGCATAAAGTGAATGGTCGGAAAGCGATCCTATTATATATTTGCCTATATTTCAGAACTTTTACAGAATTTAAACATCGATATATTTACCGGAAGGAATTTCTCGCCAAAGTCTCCAAAGAAGTGTCCGAGAGGCGATAAACTCGCAAACATTGGTCTGAATTTCACACCAAGGCCAATTCTGTCCAGGAAGAAATTTTAAACGGGTTTTAAGAGGGAAATCGTTTTATTTAAAAATGAAATCAAGCTCAAAAATCAGGAAAATACCATTTTAAAGCCAGAACAAGCCTCTTTAAATGGAATTACATAGAAGTAAGGACTACTATTTGCAAATTCGTAACATAATGTATAACATATGCATTTACAGTTCAGTTTGGTAGAGTTTTCTCTCTAATAGATGAAAAGCTCAATTTGTTCACTGGATTGAAAATTATTGCTTTTGTTAGTTCAAATTCGTTTCAGTAAATGTTACATTTGTTAAAAAAAAAATATATTAGCTGAAACACAAATCATAAGTTTTAATATATTTTTACTTCATAACTGAACTATTAACTCCATTCAGCTTGCAAATATTATAATTATAATAATAATAATAATAATAATTATTATTTTAATTTTGTTAGAGATTTATTTTATATATATATACACGCACACACACACACATATATATATATATATTAAAGTGATTTAAGTAACTAAATTATTAATAATATTTCTGCATAAAAGTTCCGATTTCAAAATACAAAAAAATAGTTTATTAAGAAATTCATACTTGATATTTCAATATGTTTTATTTAAATAAATCAATTCCACTTTTGAAGGTATTTATTTAAATATGATGTATCATATTGTTTTACAATGTAATTACTCCTGAAGTTCATTAAAGAAGAAATTTCATGTATTTGATAAACCACAATCGATTTTTACAATAAAAAGGAAATTGAGTTGAAAGTTATCTGTTTCTTTTGTTTGTTTAAAAAGTCTAATCGTTTATAAAAAGAATTAAATATTGCCTGAATCTTCTAATAAAACACAGTATACTCTAAAAAGGGTAAGTAAAATATTTAAATGTGCCATAAAAATATTTTTAAACACTTCAACGTATTTCAAAGCATTACTTTTTGTAAAAGTTTAATTATTTCCTTTTTTTCTTTTTCTTTTCTACTGATATCTGTTAATAATGAAACAGTTAGATAATCGAGATATTTCTTGAAATCGCACACATATATATCCAAATTAGGATGTTTGCAAGTTTATTAGAAAATAGATTATTTGTTAAGTATAGAAATTATGCATAAATCATCTAGTTCAATTATTTTATTATTAATACGAGGGAGGCTGATGAGTTCCTGGCTTTCCCAAGAAAGAAAAGAGTAGAGTTATGAAATTAGAGAGTTATTCAACGAAGTCTCCCTGGAGATAGATGCATTTTTTATAGCGTTGTTCTATCATTTGTAGACCATTAAAATAAGACGTATTTGGTTGTTCTTGAAACCAGCTTTCAGCAGCATTACGTTCTAGAAACATTGACCCTTAAAGTTTTTTTTTTTTTTTTCAAATTAGGAAATACAAACTAATCAGAAAAATCTAGGTTAGGTAAATAGGTGTGGATGTTGCACCAATTGGGCACTCAGGCTGTTCAATTTAACTTGAGCAACGTTAGAAGTTTTCGCAGGTAAATTGTTATGCAGAAACAGGATTTCTCTGGATATCTTCCCCCGCTGTATGTTTTAATTATTTTTATGTGTTTGTCTAGGTGGTTAGCATAGTAGTACGCATTTATATTAGAGCCCTGAGATAAGACATTTGCAAGCAGAATCCCATCTTGTCCCAGAAAACGAATGCTATATCTTTTTTACCCGATTTCTAAGTGCTGCACTTCTTCGACCGCGGAAAACCCATCATTATTTTAATTGCATCATTATTTTAATTGTTCCTTTGTTTCAAGATCATAAATGTAGAGCCATGTTTAGCTTTCTGTCACAAACCTAGACAGAAAGTACTACGAAGCTTTAAAGTGGATAAAAATGGCTTTGGATGCTGCAACTCGTTCCTTCTTTCGATCACAGTCCATTTCGGTGCAATTAAAAAATAAATAAATAAATAAAAATCAGAATTACTTGATACTTGTACAGTTAGATATAGAGACATTTAACTGTCATTTGCCACCAAAATGTTTTTTCTATTTAAAATCGAAGGGGATAACGGCAGGAACTTTTCAACCGCCCCTCGTATTTAAAAAAAAAAAAAAAAAAAAAAAAAAAAAAAACAGAATAATAAAGTATATTTCAGATAAACTCGTCTTATACACTAACTTATTCTTTATTATTCGACGAATAATTTCCGTGCAACCTGGAAACATTATTTTTGAATTCTTCCAGACAGTCTGAAGAAGAGGGACAATTTTCAGTTAATTTCCTGCACGAAAGCTTATTCGTAATTTTATACGCCGATTTTCCCTCTACATGCTCAAAAATTCTTTCTTCAGTTCCCGGGAATTTTACTGGCAGCAGTGCAGGATATTTCCTTAATTGGCAAATATTCTCCGTTAGATAAGTGAAATCTTCCATTATTTGTAAACATGTCCGTTGAGATTTTTTTTTTTTTTTTTGGTTACATGACGGAAGTTTTCGATTAATTGAAGTAAGGTCCATTTCTTTTTTATCTGTTAAAATAAGAAATTTTTATGCATATTGAAGAAAGCTGTGTTTTTAATAAAATCACGGATATCCTACTTCATTCAATAACTCAAACCGCAAAATCCCATATTAACCCATTGGGTAATTAAAAAGGCATTTTTTTTTTTTTTTTTTTTTTTTTTTTTTTTTTTGCCGCAAAATACATTTATCTATTTTTGCCATCTAAAAGTAGATATTTTATTACACTACGGTGGAGTTCAGTTGCCTAAATTTTAAATATTTCCTAAAACACAATAAATTTCAAGAGTTTCATTTACGTAAACAGTGTAAAAAATTTAAAATAAGGAAACAAGTTTTTGAAAAACGACCATAATAAGCACTTGACATCGAAATTTATTTTTCAATTATCAATTTTAAATAACGATTATTTATCATTTATTTACTCATTGTTTTATTACTTAGAAGAAAAAAAAAGAATAATGAAATAAAAAAAGTAAAAAAAAAAAAAAAAAAAACTATCCGATGGGGTAGTGCTAATTTACAGTCTTTCAATCTTTCTTCAACGTAAACGAAATGTATCACACCGTTATGTAGTACCGTAATCAGACGTTGTCAGAAGAAAAAAAAATTATTTTCAAATAACGGGAATTTTCGCTCATGTAACGTTGAAAAGGTAGATTAAATTTTCGTTAATTGACAAAAGGAAAAAGAAATGGATAGTCGACAAATAACGGAAATAAGCCGGCAGCACTGTTGCCAGTAAAATTTCCGTGAATTGTAGAAAGAATTTTTCAGAGTGCATACATATACATTTATATAAATTACATGATTTGGTTTCAAAATTTCTTTCGATTAAAAGCTAAAATGAAATATAATGAAATATAAAATGAAAAACACAGTTTTACAAATACTAAGTTAAATTCTTCTTCCTTCTTTTTTCTTTCTTTTTTTTTTTTTTTTAATTAACCGCATTCAGCGACCATCTGTTTTGCGACACATAAAAATTAAGATCGTATGTAACTTTTTTTGGGGGGTTTAACCAACGGTACCCTTACAATGATGTATTGCTCTAAATAATACTAAAAGTGACACACGATTCCAGGTCGTTCGTGTGCTGTAAATAGTTCTGACTATTATGAATAATTCCTGTTCACAAATGTTTGCGGCTTCTTATAAAATTTACAAATGGTCCCTGGCTGTCATTGTACCATGAAAAATATCGCCGTACATATTTACGTTTCCCAGTCTTCTCATTCCCATTGGTTGCAATAAACCAGAGAGCAGCCAGGCTAACTTACTACCTTATTCCCAACCTATCTCAAAAATATTATAATTCATAAAGAATAAGTCATTAGACACATCAAAGTATCAGTTTTATTTATTTATTTATTTATTTACTTATTTATTTATTTATTTATTTATTTTTTTTAATCAAGTATGGTTCTAATTTCAAAAACATTTTCTATTAGGAAAGAAAATATCTGACCGACAACGTCAAATAGTTATTTTAAAACAGGTTTTACTGTGATGATTGAACCACTATAAATATTTTAAATTCAACTGACTTGTTTAATATATATATATATATTTTTACAAAGATTGTTTTAAACTTTAAATTATTGCTTTTATTACGTTAGCTGACAAGATTTCTAATGAAGTTTTTTTTTTTTCTTATTAGAAGCTTTTTATATGAAATTGACTTTGTCATCGCGTCTTCGTGTCACGCTAATAAACAAAGCGCGTCCATTTTAAAGTAAATATAAGCTGTTTCTTTTGTCGTGCCTTGACTTAGTTGATTAAAGAGTCAAGTTCATAACGCGGTGGTCGAGAGTTTGATCCCCGAAGGTCCGGCGTGCTGATTTTTGCAGATAATTAGTAAAAAAGGTGTCAATTGATAAAAGCAAATTTTCCGTTGTCTACACAGTATCCTAATTAATTTTGAAGAGTTTTTTTTTTTTTTTAAGTTTTTTTTGGTTTTATAAAACCCAAAATATTTTATATATTAAAAAACACAAAATATTCTAGATAATAAAAAAGCACAAAATAAAAAGTTTTAAGTAAAAAGTACATAAATAAATACTTTTTTAGAAGCTTTTTATTGAAATTAGATTTTGTCATCGTGTCTTCGTATCAAACTGAAAAACAAAACGTCTCAACTTTAGCGTACCATTCTTCGTCACTTGTTAGCTCAATTGAATAGAACGTCACGTTAATAACGCGATGGTTTTAAGTTCGATCGTCGTAGGCCGATGTGATACTTTGTTGCAGATAATTAATAGGAAAGATGTCAAATGATAAAAGAAAGATCCTTCGTTGTCTACACACTATCCTAAAAAAATTATTATTATTATTTTTTTTTTTTTTAAGAAGTTTGTTTTAGTTACTAAAACGCACAAAATGAAAATGTAATTAAAAATTATAATAATCATAATAAAAATATAAATAAATAAAAAGGTAAAATAAAATAAACAGCTGGAAATTTTTATTGTGTAGTCCAAAAAAGCATAAAAAAATATTCTTACAAGGACATGCTATAAAAAAGTAAATAAAAGTTTCAACAATAAGAAAATTGTTGAAACAAAAATATAAATATTTCACTTTGCAAGAGATGAAAATTTTTAAATATTCAAAATACTTTAAAAAGCATTCGAGGGTAATATTCTTTTTGTATAAGTGTGGAGTTTGCGTTCCTGCAAACTCCATCTTAACTTAAATACTTATTTAGATTACTAAGAAAACCAGAGACTTGAATTGAACAAATAATAAGAGTTTATTTGAACCAGATTAATGGGAGGGCGGCCTGGTAATAAAACTTAGCTCAGTCAGCGTATTACTAAATCAAAATATATAAATTAACAATTTAATTATCTTAAATATCTCACCCCCAGCAGATAGTCGAAGGTGTAGAGACGGTCGCACTCGTTCTCCGCTACTACGACTTCACTGTGGGTCAGAGGATTCCCTTCAGACCCAACTTGACCTTTCCAAAAGCTAGTAGCTACGCTCACCGACACTCATCACTACTTAACTTCACGCCACTAAATCTCCACTACTCTACTTCTCGATACTCGCCAGAATAAGCTTCACCACCATCCACTATACTGTCCTCCAACATCCACACCATCTACTAAAACTATCTCTATTTTTATACTTCTTCCTACACCCTCCTTTCACTACATTTCAATCCGTTCTTTTAAAAATCACTTCTAATTTATCTAATATTCAAAATCTAAGTCTTTTATTGCAGCCCCTGCCGACACAACACTAACTCGACCTCAACCTTCACCGAGTCACTGGCGTCGAAGTGATTTTAAACGTCCCCACTTTCTACTTTGCTGGATCCAGCTTAATTAAAACAACTGTGGTGACGTTCTGACGTCTCAACCTCACATAAGTATTTGTTGGAAATTTTAAGCATGTTCTATGACTTATGTCTACTGTTCTTTGATTTTTGTTAGAGCTTGTCGTGCGTTCGATTCTCTAAGGGCCGATGTGTTAATTTTTGCAGATAATTAATAAAAAAGGTGTCAATTGATAAAAGAAAGTCTTTCAAAGTCTAAACAGTATCCTTTGATATTTTTTTTAGAAGCTTTTTATATAACTAAAAAGCAGAAAATAAAAATTTAAGTTAAAAAAAATAAAAAAATAAAAAACAGTAGAAGCTTATTGTGGGGCCCTGAAATGCATAAAATAAAAACTTATTCTTGTAAAGATATGCTATAATAAAATGAAAGTTTCAACAGGAAAAAAAAAATCAGGAAAAAATATAGATATTTCTCTTTTGCTGAGATTAAAATTTTTAAATATTCAAAATATTTTAAACAGTTTTCAAGACTTTTGAAATTTATGACTTAACAAATACTTTTTAGAAACTAATGACTAAGAATATTGGTCTCGATAGCTTTTTAAAATATTTTGAATATTTAAAATTTTTCATCTCTGGCAAAAGGGAAAAATCCACATTTTTCTCTAAAATTTTCTTAGTGTTGAAACTTTCATTTATTTATAGCATATCTTTACAAGAATAAGTTTTTATTTTATGCTTTTCGGGGTCCACAATAAAAAGCTTCTACTGTTAAAAAAATGTTTTTTTACTTAAATTTTTATTTTAAACTAATTTCAGGGTGTTTTCAAGTTTTGCCTTTTAAATATGAAAAATTAGAAATTTTTTTACAAAAATTTACAAAATTTTTTTTCTTTTGCCCTTTTCATATAATTTTATCTACATATTTTATTCTTTAAAATTAAAAAAATAATAGTAAACAAAAAGGTAAAATAATAATCTTTTATTTAATCATAATTTTATCATATTTTATTTAATCATAATCTTTTATTTAATGATAATTTTTAATTGCTTTATGATGTGAACTTTGATCTACAGGATTTTACAAAAATACTGTTGGAACTAAAATTACGTATGCAATCTGTTGCAGTTTTGAAAGTATAAGAATAGTAGCAACTTAAGTTACTTAAACAGATATAAAAATTAAAAGAATCTTTGTTAAAGAAAAAATAAAATAATTAAATAAAAATTCACTATTTATTTTATTTAAAGTGCAAAAGTATTTAAAGTGCATTTATTTTTCTTTCAATAAAAGTAAAATTTTAACATAAGTAATTCGATTTGAATTTTTTTTATCTCCAGGAAAATGAACTTTCACTCATAACCCGCACTTTGTCCAGAACAAACACATAAAGTATATACTTCCAAAAAATAAATCACTGTATTTTCACAACGAATTGTCTTCACAATGCGATCCTGTAAACTCAGTTGTTCAGGTACTATAAATAATTATATTAATATAAAATTAGTATTCTTTTAAATCCAGTTAGGGATTATATTTAACATTTCATAATAAAGGATAAATAGATTGTTTAAGAATGTTAGAAATAAATCAGCCGGAGGTCTTATGCTTTAAATGTGTAGACTTTAAATGTGTATGCTAAATGTGAAATAGTTCTAGATTTATAGAAACAACAAAAACTCTAAAATTTAACGAAATATTTGCAAAAGAAAAAAAAAAACTATAAATAGCTATAATTGAATTTCATATACTATTTTCAAAGAAAATTGTAATAATAATATTATTATTTGAGTTTGAAAATCTTTATTATTTTTTTCTGTACAGTTCATTGATTTAATTATAATTAATAAATCCAAATATGAGTAAATTTCAATAAAAATTTCCACATAAGTTAATCTATAATATTAAAGCGTAAAGCACTTTCTGTAAGACGAAAATTATACGATCTAGGCATGCGCGAGAAAATTTTTAATATATATATATATATATATATATATATATATATATATATATATATATATATATATATATATTATATATATATTTTTATACATTTATATATATATATGTGGTTTATTTTATTTTTATCGATAGATTATAGATGGCGCCACTGTCATATTGTAATTGAAATGGAATATTATCGTTATCGATGCTGGATTCAAAGAATCTGGAGATTCTTTGGCTAGATTGATTTTATTTTCATGATATGTACAGTCGGCAGCAAAATGATTGTAGCGCTAGCAACAATTAGTATTTAAAAGATTTGCGCGTAATACCGCTTTGTTAAATAGATATTTGTTGAGTCTTATTTTTTCTCATATGCTGTTTGTATAGAAAAGTATGTTAAATATAAAAATTAGCGATGAAATTAAAAAAATATATGTATGAAAAGTATTGATGTGTGCTTTCTTTCTCCATTCTTACCTTAATTTATGAATTCTTTCTTTTGATTACTCCTCACATTCCTTAGGTCATATTTAGAGTAAAATTAGAAAAAATCTTGGGATTTTATATTTATTATATGGAGCAAGCTTAATTTTTTTTTATATTGAAATTGCCTGAAATTTATCCCCCTCCCCCTCCAACCAAAAATTAATTGAATACAGAAGGGGGGTTTTAACTGGTTAAGAGCAATGCGAAATATTAAAACAGGAATTTTTATAACTTTAATAACGCCGTGAAAAGATTTAAGTTGCACAGGATACGTCAAATTTTGACGAGTATTAACTATTTATTATACTATTAAATATGACATTTACCTTTTTATTTTATTTATTTTTATTTATTTTTTATTTTATTTTATTTTATTTTATTTTATTTTATTTTTTTTTACTCAATGACTCGCATTAAATCGTCACCTCAACATTTCTCTTAAATAAGAATATAAAGCAGATTTTAACATACGATCTCTAATCTATCAGTAACAAACAAGCCTTTTGCTTTACGAAAAACATTCATAAGTAATTCCGTTTAAAACTTATGCATGGTTTACAAAGTAATATAAAGGTTATTTTATTATTATGCAAATTCCGACGTGCCAATTCCGGACATAGTCAAAGAATGATTAAAGTAATTCCCCTTTGTGAGGAATTAAAGTGTTGAAGGAATCTGTCTTAAAAGGATTATTTTATACTTGGTAACTCCCTAAAGTCTATTAACCGGGAATGTTGCCAAGGTAATTTTTTTCGATAAATTTCACTAGTGTTGCACACGTGGTCAATGTGACTAAAAATAGACTGAGAGGGGATATTTTTAGGAATAATTGTTTATAAAACCCGATGCAATTCATATATGAAGTGAAAACGTATAAGTGAAAGGAGTTAAATACTTCTGTTTGCTACAGAGCGATAGCTATAAATCTATAACCCTAATAATCCTTCACCCCTTAGAGCAATCCTTGGGGTGCAGTCTATTGTTATGGGACTTGGTCGCAATCGGCACATCGGAATTGGCACGATACTAATATTACAGCATACAAGTAGTAAAAAAAAAAGGGTTTAAAAAAGCTGATGAAAAAAAAAAAAAAAAAAAAAACTCCAGAAGTAAACTTAGCGCTACAAACGCATAAATCTAGTTAGTAATAAATGAATGTAATTTACTCTTTTAAGTTGTGGCTATTTCTCTCCGTAATTTTTACTTTCTTTTCACTTTTTTATATTTGGTTCTAATATGATAATGCATTTAAAAGAAATGCAATTTTTTTTAAAGGGTTGATGAGTAAAACGTTAATTTGCTGGAGTAAACTTAAAAGAATTTTCAATTTCATTTCGGAAAAAGCCAAGGATATTTTTAAGGAAAAAAAAAATATATATATATATAATTATAGTTATGCATAAATATATTATTTAGACATATTTTAAACAATTTATTCAGATTTGAAAAATATTCTATTTTCGTAACAGACGCTAAAGCTGACATTTAGCATTCTTAAAAATTGCAATAATTTTAGATCTAAATAGAATTGAATGAAGTCTAAAATAAAACAAAATGGTTGAAATATATATATATATATATATATATATATATATTTATTTACTTACTTATAATAAGATTTGGATATTGTCTTTAATATTTACGATTTTTTTTTTCTGATTGACGCAGAGTTATTTTAACAGGAACCAATCAAGCCTAAGTATATTTTAATAAAAAATTGCGCGTAACACAATACATTATTTTCCTGAGTATCCTCTCCTTTTTTTTCCTTCTTTTTTACAGGCAAAATCCCTGATTTTTTAAGCTTCTAAAGCCAATATTTAATTTAATCACTAGTATATTCAATGTTTTTTAGAGAACAATTTAGCGTAAGATTTCTAATCTATCAATGCCAAACAAGAGTTTTTTAACCAAAAAGATTCATAAGGAATTCCAAGAAAAACTTATCCAATGTTTACAAATGTAAATTAACTGCACAGAATGGAAAAAAAAAAAAAAAAAAAAAAAAGAAGTAAAAGAAAATTCTACGAATAAACTTAACAGTGCAAACGCATAAATCTAATTAATAATAAAATAAAAGCAGTTTTTTTTTCTGTAGAAGCTTTCTCATTCAGTAATTTTTATTTTACAATTCTAACTTAAAAAGAAAAAAAAAAAAAAAAAAAGAGGAAGAAGAAGAAGACTACACAGAAATGAAATTTTTGTAAAGTGATGATGATTAGAAACATTAATTCTTAAAAGGAAATTTAAAATAAAACCTGTTTTTCTATTTCATTCAGAAAATCTGGCTTAAGACCCAGCGTGAAATGTGACGTCATTAAGAAAATGAAAGTTTTCTCTTTTCTTCTTAGTATGGCTAGCGTTGGTGATTTTCGTGCTAGAGGTACTGCTTCAACTTTATTTATGGTTTTCTTCTATGGGAATCCCATTACAAAAAAAAAAAAAAAAAAGTAGGTGTTGCCATTTGAAATTTTCGAAATTTTGTCACTGTAACCGTAACTGTTTGAGTTTATCTGTTGTTTTTTATATGATTTTTGAGTGCATACCTCAAAATACCTTCCACCAAATTTTTATTTAGTTTTTGTGAACAGTATGATAGTTTAGGTCTGATATACCGGGATAGTTTTTTTTTAAATATAATTACCCTCTGTATATATATATACAAAAGAAATATCTATAAAACACATCAGACTTTGTACAAACATATACCCATAGAAAAAGATTAATCATTAATACAATTCATAAGTAGAATGAAACAATACACACACACAAAAAAAATCACAAAAATCACAAAAATCACAAAAAAAAAAAAAAAAAAAAAAAAAAAAAAGAACTAAACAATTTAATTGTTACGGATTACAGTTAACTGTATGAAGGATTATTATTTACTTTTGTAGTATGAAAAAAATGTGAAAAGCTTTATAAAAGTCATAAAAATATTAAATGTATGTGGAGATAATTTGTGCTAAAATATAAAAGTAAAAACAACATTAAAAAGCACAAACGAGAGAAAAAAAGTTGAAACTATTCGGCCGTTTCGAAACTTCTTAAGTTACATCTTAAGTTCCTTCCTCAGTACTATTAACAAAATAATTTAAACATGATTAAAATAAAAGAAACGAAAAATTAGAAACTCAAAGTTTGCAGGACAAGCATGGCGTAAAACTTGGGACGAAAGGCAAGTTGTGAAAACTTTCGGGTATAAATAAGAATACTTGAAGTGAAGCAGTTGAAGCGGGGGCACATAGAAAACGGGGACACATAGAAAGGGACCAAAGCTTGATACAGTGACAGAAAGAAATCCCCGCCTAATAGGCTATCTATCGTTCACTTCGATATATTTATCTTATTCTAATCTATTAATTTATTTTATCAGGGTCAATTCCGTTGTTTATGTTTCATGTTACTATTTCCAATTGAATAATCCTCAAAATTCATATTTATATGAAAAAATTACAATTTCGCTATATTGATAAAATCGTAAATTACGAATAATTTACGAAATTTTCCTATTAGAATATTTGTATTCAATCATGTTCAAAAAATATCATAAATGTAATTTTGAAGTTGTCTAATGTATTTATGATCCTCAAAATGGAAGTTTTTGTTCAATTTTGCCTTATTCTGACATGTTAAGTAAATCGGAAATTCCAAATAACTTACGAATTTTTTAAATTGGAAAAATAATAGTCTATGATATTCATGCCAGTAACCTAAATAATATTTCAAAAATGGTTTGACATCTTTACGATGAAAATATCCCTCAAAATTGCTGTTTATGTGAAATTTTGCTCTATACTGTCATGTTAAGAAATTCGTAAATTTCCAATAACTTGCAAAATTTTAAAAGTAGCATATTTATAGTTACTGATGTTCATTCCGGCATCAAAACTGATATTTTATAACTGGTGTGACATTTTTACATTAAAAAGTTTCTATTTAATCCACGTTTAAGTGAATTTTTGTCCTATTCTCCCATGTTAAGAAAATTGCATGTTTCTAATAACTTACAAAGTTTTTAAAATTGAATGTTGCAAATAAATAGGGTTTTTGCCAGTGTCAAAAGTAATATTTTAAAACTGATCTGACTTCTCTGCGACAATTTGTTCTTGAGATATCGTGTACACAGACTAACAAACTAACGGACTAACGGAATAACACACTAACAGACTAACAGACTAACAGACACCCTACAGACAGACACCATACAAATTTTGTCATTTTCGGATTCCTCACACCTGAAAACGTGTAAAAAAGTAAAAAAAACGAGGTCGAAAATTTTCACGATTACCTAAGTTCCCCATACCTATACTATGATGGGGAACTAATACCTAAGTTCCACATACCTATAGTATGATGGGGAACTAATAATACCTTTGGGAGTCACCGAATCGGGGAGATATCCCGTATGTGGAGGATCAAAATTTTGGTGATATGTCTCCTGACCATTTTTAGAAGAGTGCCCCAGACTATCACCAATTGCATATTGTGTAGCACCCGTGTCACGGTAAAACTCATCCAACCAACAAAGTAACTTATGATTATCGCCTAATGTATATTGGAAAATAAAAATGAGCTTTTGAATTCCGTTTGAGTGTGCACAAAAACCATATTAATATGGTGATATAGAACATTCTTCCGTAGCCAATTATAGTTGGTTCAACAATCACAATTTTAATTTTTCCGAATCCGTCATCGTTTAAAAATGTACTTCAATACGCGATCTAGATGTTTCGGGAGCTTTCCATATTTACAAAAACTCTAATTCACTTATAAGTGATCCCTTCTCCACATCGAGCTTCGTTAAAATTTAGCTACAATTTATTTAGAAATACAACTACTATTTTATCTTTTCCACCCTTCCTTTTGATATGGTTTCTGTATTACGCTTCCTATAGGTCTACATTTGAACTGCATCACTTCAAGTTTTGTGTTTATACTTGTGACACTTTTCACGATTGCTTTTCTCAGCAAGTCTTGCCTAGCCTCGGGCATTTACATTTTCGATTCTTTTCTTTTTATCATGTTTAAATTCTTAATAGAAAGAATGAAACTTAAAAAATTCCGAAACGGAAGTAGAGTTTAATTTTTTTTTTTTCTGTCATTTGTAATTTTTAACGTTGTTTTCACTTTGATTTTAATAGAATTCATTGCAAATACTTCAAATCCTCGTAGTTCGCAAAATATATTTTAAAACTTTAATATTTGTAGATAAACAAAAATTTGTTAAAATCAAAATCAACCATCACATGTACTACCAATCGAAGATTCATTAACGAAGTTAAATTTTAAATAAAAAAAGGGTATTAAAATTTTATTACTAATGTGCTTTAAAATTAAATCTTTAAAATTAATTAAAATAAATATCATTAGGAAGCTCTAAATTATTGCTAGACATAAACATCACAATATCATTAATAAATCTGCAAAATTTTATATTGGAATATTTTTTTTTCTTATTGAATTATAAAAACATAATAGCAAAAACACTCGAAAAGAGTTAATAATTACCATTATTAATATATATATATATATATTCTAAAATACAATATTTAACAAAATGAATCGAATAGCATCACTGACAGTCAAAAATGGATCTAAAATTGACGTATATCCAATTACAAATCATAAAAATATCGTAATGAAGGATACTCGCATATAAATTTTCAAAATCAAAAGTGTTAGTCGATTAAATCTTATAAGTATTAATATATTCTAAAAATGGATTATTGTGATTGCTGCCTGTTGTAAACTGTATTTTCAAGATTGATTTCGCTGCAGCGAAAAGTTTCAATTTTTTTTCTTAAAGTTCAAAATTAATCGCAATTTATTATATGATAAAATACGTTGCAATTTCATTTTGCATATTATAAAAATCTTTGATGCTTTAAATTTGGAAATTATTTTAAAATAAAATGTAATTAATGCTTTAAAGTAACTTTTGTTAAACAAAGTTTATTTGCAAAAGCTGTTTATAAGCATCTAGGGCTACTTAACTTATATTTCAAAAGTAATCACTGTATCTAAGTAAACACACATAAAATTTGCTTTACTGAACTTAAAAGAGTTTTCTACTAAAAGAGAATTAGTACGTTTCGGAAAACTTTCGTTAAAAGAATTTTTCCTTAAATTACATTCAATACATTGAATTGCGAAGAAAAAAGAGTAATTACTTTTCGTTAAATAAAATATGTCTTATAATATGGAGTGCTACTAATAAAAGGTGAAAACATTCTTTTAAAATTTTAGATTAAAACGCTTGGCCAATTTCTATGATAAGCCTTTTTAAAAATATTTTTAAGCTAAATAAAGAAATGCTTCAATAAAAATTTATCTAATTTTTGATATTTAAACATTGTTTCGGGTTAATGCGTTACGTAATGAAGAATTATCATATAATTTAATATTTGAAAATTTATTCTTGTTAAATGTATTACGTAAGAAAATAATTTAACATACATGCATACACAGTTATAAAATGATGTAATGATAATGCAAAAAGCATAATATACTTAGCCGCACAAATACAATTTATGATAGTTATGAGGAATTTAAGAGATACACTTTGTGAATCTAACAAAAAATATTCAATATATGTTGTGGTTTTGTCTTAATTTACTTTTATCTTAATTATATATATATACACACATGATTCTAGAGGTACGATTCCTTTTTAAGAGGTGAAAAAAAAATCTGAAAAATGGCGGAATTTTTCTTTCTTTCGGAGTAACAAAAAATGGTATAATAAAGAAATGCCAATATTTTAACAAAACTACCTATATCTAAAAAACAGAAAATATACATATATATAAATAGTATAAAATATTTAAAAGAACCATAATATAAATGTGCATACAAATAGAAGACAATTAAGATCATATGAATATATCTGAAAATGTCGTTTATGAAACACAAATTGATACTGAAATTGAATATTCAAAAATAAACTTGTTAAAACTATACCAAACAGATTCTCTAAATTTCACACTACGAAAAATGGCCTTACTAACTGTTAATTATGGAATATCTTTATAACTTAATGACTAATAGAACTGTTTTTATAACTTCGAACGTGTGAAAATATTTCAAAAGTATTTTTGATATGCCTGTGGTGGTCTAGGTGTGTTTCTTTGTGTGTGTATGCCAATTTTTCTGTGAGTCTTTTATGAACAATACTCAAAGAACAGATATTAGCAAGAAATCCACACCCAGTATACTTATTCTATATAAAAATCTTCATCGTATATACATTTAAAAATATATATATATATATATCACACGTGATATTTTTTGCAAAAATAAGTTAAAGCGTTCATTTGCAAGAACATCGAAGAGGATATAAATGCATAACGTCTGTAGGTTTATAGGTATAGTTTAACATCTTTAAACTGGTCAGACATAAATGAAATGGGTATACATTTCTTATATTCGCAAACGCATGCTTCGTATAGCATATAAAATTAAAATTATTCATAATTTCTAAAAGAGGAACAAGCGCAAAAAATGTACATATAAAAGCTCTATATTGTGAAAATAAAATTGTTAGAAATTGATTTTTTTTTTTTTTTTTTTTTTTTTTTTTTTTTTTTTTTTTTAAATAGAAGAAAAATAAATCAATGTTTTCTAAAACCGTAGGAATTTTGTTTAAAATCGCATCTCATTATTTCGACAGAAACGTTTTTCTGTAAGTAAATAAAATTTGTAAACGTTGATGCAGATTTCTTTTAAGGGTTCCAATTATTTTCTGTTTTGCGTTCGGAAAATTGTTATCAAAGCAAAATTGAAAAGTGCTAATTGAGAGAACAAATTGTGCTTCCGTAGCTGCAGGTAATATCATCGCCAACAATGCAGTAGGCTTTGTTTCGTTACTGGCTATGAGAACTGTAGAGCATTATTTAATACTATAATTTTTATAGTCTACTTTACAGAAAAGTACATTGAATTAATGTTCTTTGTTCTGATTTGTCACAAAAAATGTTGAAAAAATATTTTCTGGCAACTTTTCCGAAAGGAATTTTCTGCAGTGTAATTCAAGTCAACGGTGTGCTTCGGAGTACCTACATTTGTTTGGAACCAAAAATGATACGAAAATAAAAATGATTTTCCGAAATGAAAAAGAGCCAAAAAGGAATAAATTTAGAATTTTTAGTCTCTGAACCAATCTCCGCATTATCAGAAATTATTCAGAGTGAAGCATCAGAAGTTTAAAAAATAAATAAATAAATAAATAAAATAAATAATAAATAAATAACTCCTTATATGGACCTAAGAGTAAGAAAATACTGTTATGTGCGTTGACAAGACGGTCTGAACAGCGACAAGGAATTAAGAGTTGAGCAAGGAGCCCCAAGGGGCACAGGAAGTCGCTCAGAATCCCGCAGTTAAAAAAAAGGGGGCTATATATATATATATATATATATATATATATATATATATATACAGTGAACTCTCGTTAAAACGGACAATCAAGGGCCGGCAGTTTTTGTCCATATTAACGAGAGTCCATTATAACAGGAGTTCATTAACTGAAGTTCTATATGAACTCTAAAATCACTATTATGTACACATACGAATGAAAATTTGTTTCCTCAAACCTTTTTATTCACAAAAAATATAAACGCAGGAAAAGCAATACTTAAAAACTTCTTTTCTTCATATAGTACAACATAGTACTACTTGATTTAAAGCAAACAGTAAAAGTGTGACACATTCCGATTGTAGGGTCAGATAAAAAATCACGCGATTACACTGACTACAGCTGGACTGAGTAACCACAGTTTTCAGAAACTGAGGAAAGAATGTGTACTCGTACTGTAAGGACGATTGCCACTGATAACGAAATCCTTTGCTATGTCTTCACAATAGAAGTGGAGACAGGTACAAATTGTTGATCTCAAATGTCACTGTCAATCAATGCTGTTTGAGTTTTACGGTGTAATAGTGCAGAGTGAAAGAGATTAACTCTTTTATTATTACACCTTTTCATGTTGAAAGAAAAAAAAAACTTGAATTTGTAAAGATTTTGGGAATTGACTCTTTTTTGAAGGGGGGAAAATATCCATCTTAACGAATGACTTGTACGTATAAAGCGATGTTTATTAACATGCAATTATTATAGGCCTTAGCCAGGGATTCTGTTTTTGTACGTAATATCGAGAAATCCATGTTAAGCGGGGCCGTCTTAACGAGAGTTCACTTTATATATATATATATATATTCTATCATTATTGAAATTCAGGAAAATTAAATTATAGTACATGCATGAAACTTACGAGAATCTCGGTGTCCAGCAAGAAGCTAGTTCTGAGATGGATCCGCGAACCTCTCAGAGACACACATAGCACTCACAATCCTCTGCAATCTAACAGCATTAGTTTTACAGTATATTTGGAAACTACTGAAAGTTTGTTTCAAGATGTGAGATTTGTTTGTTTCGAGATTTGTTTGTTATACGGTTCTAAATTTAAGTGCACAATGTGGAGTGTATAAATATTAAAAACAAAATAAAGTTCTAACCGAAATTTAATGATAAAGTTCTTTTCAAATGAATGTAATTGGTGTTTGTCATTTAATAAATTTTACCAACTGCAAAATAAATAAATAAATAAAATAAATAAATTGAAATGAAAATAGTTTAGAAATTACTTTTATATTCTCACAACCATATTGTTAATAAAATATACTTAAAATCCAAATTCCAACGCTGAATTTGCAAATTTTTGGAAACACGCAGGCTGGCAAAAAAGAAAAAAAAAATTGTTTAGCACATTTGAAAACATGTTATACTCTCGAAAATATAAGTTCAAAAATAAGAACCCAATCCTATCTTCTTATATTTAAAGAGAAAAATATGTAGAAAATCGATTTTACTTTTTTCTTGTTATATATATATATATATATATATATATATATATATATACATATTTGTAAAAAATATTATTAAATAACTTTTTAAATAATGTGTTCATTATATACTTTATTAGATCTATTATCTAAACATATTTAATCAAGCAAAGAAAAGATTATATATTGGAAAATCTTGTGTAAAAGACAATGAATAAAGGTAATTGCTAATTATGTGAAAAACAGGCATAATTTAATGACATTAAAATTTGATGCAATAATATTTACCAAACAATGTGATAAATGATGTTAACTAATAATTAAAAAAACTTTCAATCTAATATAATACTCATTAAATAACCATAATGAGGCTAATTACTTTGTCGATACTTGAATTATGTAGCTAAATTAAGACCTAAAGGAATTTTGGGCACAAACATTAAAGTTTTAAATATTCTTTTCTTAAAATTGCATAAAGATTTTGTCATTAGACGAATTTGTATTCCAGTAACATGTCTCAGTTATATTTAAAGAAGTTTATAAATTTATGCGAAAGATCTGTATTATTTTTAAAGATATACATTTTCATAAGAATATCTTTTTTTTTTTCATTAAATCTTGAAAAAAAAATACATCAAATAATATTTATTTTGGATATAATTTAAATAAACAGAAAGGTGGGGTCTAAAAAGTAGAGAATATTTTTTAGAAAATCTATTTTTTATTCATTCTCCAAACTCAGGATGACATAAAGTTTAAGCATTCCTGTTTCATTTAAAATTTACTCCGATGCATCAAATTTATTTTCAGTAAAAAATTTAAAATTTCTGCTAAGGATATAACACAAAACAATATTCCATCAAGTTTTTTTTTTTTTTTTTTTTCTTGTTCTTCAATATTAATATTTGCTAAATTTCGAAATAAGAAGTATTTTTATTAAATCACACGAAAATTAAACTAAATAAAAATTAAATTAAATTAATAATGAACGAAAAATAAAATTGAAGGAAAACAGAAATATTTTTATTTAATTTATAAATATATTTAAAAAAAAGAGAGAGAGAGAGAGAGAGAGAGAGAGAGAGAGATGCTACGAGGTATAGGAATAAATAAATTAAAAACTGTCCTCGTCTTGATTGATTTGAAATACATCATTTAAAACCACTGCATTATTTTAATCTATATTACCATAAAAACAAATAAGTGCTATAAAAAATTAAATGTAAAACGGTACTGCATAAAATACGTCCAGTATAAATTATAACATAATTAGAAAGTTAAAATAGTATTAGAAACTGTTTTATTTTACATATAATTTCCTTTGATTCAGGGCTACTGACTATTTCTAAAGCATGTACTAATAAAAAAAATACAGTGAGATTGCGCATTGTCTATAAATTTAGCGCTCACCAGATAGTATTCTTTGTTTACCACATTCGTAGTGCAAATAGCAGCAGTATTTTCAGCTAAAAACATCATTATTTCAATATATTTTGCTGTCCAAAACACTATTTTTTTAATGTAAATGTATAGACTTTTAAATATCCGAATAATAACAAAAGGAAAACGATTTAAACAATTTTTTTAGGATGCAATAATATCTAATACAATTAGTATATGAAATTTGTTAATTCATTATCCATATTAATAATACGTATCCATTTTTTTTACGCAGATATTGTTCTATTATCCGGTAGATATAAATATCAGAATAAGGTCGCGTGGGATTTAAACAGTTGTACAATGACACGCGTAATATAAACACTGTTAAAATAACGTATGCTCCAAAAAAAAAACGGAATATGATGTTTCACATTGACCGTAAATAAGAAAATGTTTTTTTTTTTGACTGACATACGGAACACAGAATAATAAAACAACGGTATTTGCCCGTAAGCAAATTATTCAGAATTTCTCCATATCATGCAGAAAATAAAATAAAATAAAGGAATACTTCGATAAAAATGAGCTTCAGTACCATGCAAAGTTTCATCTGGACAAAAGCAATGTCTTACACCTAAGAGGCTGTATTAAGCTATTCTCTCCCACTTTTCTAGAAGAATATTATTCCATATAAATTCAAAGAAGGGTCTTGCTTGATTACTTTTGTTTCTTTTGATACTTGTGTCCTTTATAGGCAGATATGAGAAATGTTAAAAGCAACTTTTACTTTTTCTCTACTATTAATCTAGGATTTTATATAGGTGATCAAAAGTCGTTCTCCTGGTCAAAAATGAAATTATTAGACCTTTATAATTTAGCAGAAATCTCTTTGAATGAAATATATGAGTGCTAATTTCAATAGTAGTATCAAAGTACATGAGGTAAATGTGTCACATGCTTAGTTATACTGCTGTAACTTAATAACTAAAATAATTACAACTGGTGAAAGTTCAAGGTCGAATGAATTTTTTTAAAATTCCGATAGTGAATAATTTCTCTAAGGAAATAAACCACAAAATAAAATATAACGGAAATTAATCTCTGGAATCACACTAATGGGAAAATTTAATTGTAATTGTGTGGTTTTTTAACTCTTTAAAGTATACAGGTTCCCGAAATGTGGATTAATTAATCTATGGAACTACATATCTTATCATAGAGTTTAACTTATATATTGATTGATATTCCTACCTTTAAAATGAAAACTATATTATCAAGTTATAAAAGTGAAAGTTATTTGTTATTAATTAATACGTACAATTTTTCAAAATATTATCTTTTCATCTTTTTTAAAAATCTATTATATATTTCTCAAAAATATATTTAAATATCGACTATAATTCTTATTATACATATTAGCATATTTTACTTAATAAAATATGCTTAATAAAATGAAGTAAGATATAATCATTATACAGAAAAGACTAATGAAAAAAGAAGTTTTGTGGGTAAAAAATAAATGAATAAATAAATGAAATCTGTTGCCTGTAATATTTGTTACGTTGACACACAGCTCTTTAGAGGTTAAATGCACCATGAAATAACATTTTTTTCTTTTCTTTCAAGATGCATTAACATTATGTTATTTCTTAGGTGACGTTGTAGTGGTATCTTGATATTTCTTATTTGTTTCTGTTTCACACGAAACAAAAATTCTTTCAACGAAACTTATTATGGAAAGTAATATAGTCTTATATTTACTAAGGAACGCTATAACCCAAAATGTCCTTGCTTAATACTTTAATTAAATGTACCAGAATTTCCAATTATTTATCACATTTTATTTATTTATTTCTTAATTTATTTAATATTCAAAATACAGAAAGTTTTGTTTGCGTAGTGAAAAAAAAAAAAAAGTATATATATATATATATTACTTTTGTAACATTAGTATAACATATAATATTTTGAACTTGTTTTTGTACAATAAGCAAAATATCTCTATTATGCGTGGGGGGGGGGAGGGGATAAAAATGTATTAAAATGCAGATTAATGCAAAATTTGCAAGCAGAGAATTTTAATGTAAAATATGATTTTTTGGTGATTTGGATAAAGTAATGTTAATGATTTAATATATATCAAATGAAATTAGTAATTAATCTTTTACCAAGTTCCTGTATATGAAAGGTATATTAGAGTACAATTTTAATTCTATATGTTCAATTTTCTTAAGTAATTTGTATTTATTAACACTTAATTTATCGAAACATAAATTTAACAGCTCAAAAATTTACACTTTATAGTATTTTAGAAACGTACGTCATATTTAATGTTGTTAGAAAATGAGAGACTACTGGATGATTAAAACAGAACTGAAATGAGCTAATACAGATAAAAAACGTAAGAATTGAATGTTTTAAGATAATGATATTCATTTATACATAGGTATTGAAACAAAAATTTTGCATTAAGTACAAAAGAGCACTTGATTTATCTCACAATTTAGTAGTAAAAATACTGGGAAATATCGAAAATGACGAAAATAATGACATACTAGAATTGCATATACAGTTCTAAAGAACAATTCCTACATATAACGCTGCACATAACAGTAATAAGATAACAGTAATAACATAACAGTAATAGAGTCTTTTTAAATAAGTTTAATCCTGATAATATAGACAAACGGTTTAGAATTCTAATAAGTGTTTCTGGAACTCTCTTTCAAAGGGGACTAGAATTTATAATGGGTCATGGAACTATTTTTACTAGAGCCACAATTTAGACTCTAGATGTCAGTTACAGAAATTTTTCTCAGTGAAGGCTTCAAGGATGATTATTAAAGAAGTCCTCTTATAAAATGAAATGGCACCCTAGATCATCATGTCTTGTTCTCGGGCACTATGGCGAAAGACATTCAAGTTGGTATATCCCGTTGTCCGAGTTTTCTCCAGAAATGCGTTCGCTGGTTACCGGGTCTCAATTCAAAGCGATACTAATCACTGAAGACAATTTTACTCCATTAAGTGATATTCCTGGGCGAACATGCCCGACACCACTGTAAACGGGCTTGTCGGTGTAGAGAGTTTAAAAGTAGTCAGCGCAAAGGACTCTGTCAGCTAATCCCCCTTTCTCTGAATCACCTATTAATACTCTTTGAAGTCATCGAAATATCGGTTGCACGTAGGATCGATGAAAATGATGAGTACCGCTTTAAGTACCGCTCTCACGATTGATCGGTACTCATGTTCTGTCGGTAGGCTGACTGCTTCGTTCTTGACGCTGTGCTCGGTCATGGTTCACCCATTTTTGCCAACATCGTCTCGTTCCTATTCAAACGTCAAATGATTCACTGATTAGACCAACTGGCTTCTTTGAGCCCAAATATACTCCTATCTAAAATGCTAACATCTGCGCTTACTCTTTGCGCACTTGTATGCGAGGCATAGTTATTGTCTAGCTGAGTAGACAGGATAAAATTCTGAAAGAATTAATGAGTTAGAATCGCAATTTCTCCTTTTTAATATTCTGTCAATTGCGCAGTTAAGATGGGTCGCAGCGTTGTTACATGTCCAATCAATGGCAGTGGAAATTTAAAATTTTGCATTTTCCGTCGACACATGTATGCATATCAATTTGTGTTCAGATTACAGTACTCCTTCCTAGTGCGTTTTTTTTTTTTTTTTTTTTTTTTTTTTTTTTTTTTCGTAGAGTGTAGCTTAATTTTCTTACTTTATTTATTTTCTTATTTATCTTCTACTAACTTATTTATCTTCTACTAACTTACCCAGTCTGTTTAAACGTCAATTCACAAGAAGTAGAAAAAAGTGAAAAATGCTGTTTATGGTATGGTTTAACGTGTTTTAAAAAATCGTGAATTTGGCATCATTTCGTGTTATATTTGGAATTTATAACCCCATATGAATGTTCTTCAAGAAATGCCATACTAAATCTGACAGAAAGTGGAATTCATAAAAATAAGCTCTAACAAAATAAAAATAAATAAATAAAATCCGATATGGTTCTAAATTTTTTTTAAAGCCTGGCTTCTGTAGAAAAAGATTGCATAAAATTACTCTTCAAAGATATCTTTTAATACTAGAGAAACGTTCTAGAGCCAAAATTATTTATTTATTTATTTAATATTCATTTACTAAAATGTGTTGATATAATTTTTATTATGAAACAGAAAAATATACAAGTCGAAAACATTCATAGAGAGCTGATTGGTTTTGCGTGGCACACTGTATAAATAAATAAATAAGTAAAATCTCACATTACAAAAATATCCAGTACGATCACAATAGATTGAATTAAGCTCCTACGAATAGCAAACAGAGATATTACTTTCAGCCACAGATCAACATTTCATGCCGTTACTTACCACTTCTCAGTCCTGGTTCGTTACCAAGGTTTCCCGTAACCGAAACATAAAAATATGTATCAAACAATTAAAATCTGTAACTATTGATACAATTTTTATCCATTTAAAAAATAAATTATTCTTTTGACAGATTGAGACTTTTTCTATAGTAAATTATTGTAGATAAAAGAACAAAAAGTTACAGTGAAGAAAGTTACAGAAGACTGCTATGTTATAACAAGGGTATTTTTAAACAGAAAATTTATAAAAAAAAACTTTATTCTGACTGAATGAATAAGTTACTGATCATCCAATTTCTCGAATTTTATTCTTCTTAAGGAAAAAGGGGTCAAACCGTATTTATTACTGTTCTTCTTTTTCTTGTTATTATTATTATTATTATATCAGATATACTTTTGTATCTTAAAGAAAGTATCGATACATGTGTGGTTATTACTTCAAAAATAATAACCACAAAAATTTGAAGACCGAATTTAATGAATTTGTCCCATTTACCCCCAGTGGAAGATAAGGAACAGATTGATTTTTACAATTCTATTTTAAAGTAAAAGACTGTTCCGGGAAACTTCAGTTTTCCGCTTCAGGTTAATACGTGTCAGGCTAATACATGTCAGGCTAATTCATCAGGTTAATACATGTCTCGTCTCTAAGGGTGAAAGAAGGAAAGCGGCGCACCATCTCGAAAAAAAAAATCTGTAATATTTTTGATTTAAAATATAACAAATATTAATATGCAAAAAATTTTTAGAAGTTGTTAGAGCGCTGATATTGTAACAGAGAAATTTTTGGTTCAGTACACAAGCTCGTCAATAATCGTCGTCGGGCGCATTAATGGTGGATGTTGCACATATATTCCGTAGTGTTTTCTGCGCCTTACATGTCCTGTAAATTGAATATGCCTGAGTATTACCAAAGGATATCAGCTGGGTGGTATATTAAATGATAACCCTAGAGGTGAATCTCTGTCACTAATAGCTCATTACATATATACAATAATAAGACGATTAGCAAATTCAGCCTCATCATAAAACCGGATTTAACCGTACTATTGAATCCATATGAAAAAAAAAAAATCTTCTCAATCTCAAAGTTCCTCGACGAAAATGAGACTTCACATTATTACATGTCTTAAAAGTACGCATTATTTTATTGTTCAATAAATAATTTAATTTGTTCTGAAACAAGTAGATAATTTTCTTAAAAATGACTTATAAAATATAGTCTGAAATGTAGCAATATAATAGGGGTTTTAAAAAAAAGTTTAATTATATTTACACACACACACATATATATATATATATAGCTATAAATTTTCTTAAATAAAGAACTTTTTTTTTTTTTGTTACAGTCGTTTGCTATTATAAAGTGAATGCTTAAATAAACATATTTGAAATATGATTTTGAAACGTCAAATGCATAATTTACTTTGTTTATGGGAACAAAATTTATAGACAAGTAAATTCAAAAGATTTACAAAAAAAAAAAAAAAAAATCTTTATTCTGAGAAATTCTATGTTTAAAACAATAGAACCTTCCAGAACATAAACATTTTAAATAGACTTCTAGAAATTTATTGCACCATTTGTCATATTCCCGAAGAAAAAATTGTTTTTCAATTTCTATAAATCTTTAGTTGCATTACACTTACATGATTGATTATTTACTTGATTTTATTTCAGAATATGTAAAACTAGTTTTAGGCTGTTAAATACAGCTGTTATCAAACGGCACAGATTCAGCATTTTCGTTGATATCGTATACAAATGTTTGTAATGCCTTAATAAGATATTGAACTAATCTGATGATGTGGTATTACCAAAAATTATGCGGGAATTTGGTGGTTTAGCAGATGAAATAAATGGTGGTGACAAAAATGAAGAAGACGATGATGTGGCAAAAGCTCCCCAACTCGCACAAAAGTACAAGAGGCGTTAGAAACTCTGTAGAACTGTTTTCAGTTCAAATTCGGAAGTGAAGGAACTTTTTCATGTCTTCATGAACATGAAGAAAAATTTTGAAAATTCACGAAAACAAAAATAATCATCAACTGTAATTTTTTTTGTAAGAAAATACATGAAATAAAAAAAAAAGTTTAGAAAAAATAAAAAAATAAAAAAGGTTTTTTTTTTTTTTTTTTTTTTTTTTGTGTGTGTGTGTGTGTAAATAATAATAATAATTAACGGAAATTATATATCCAAATTGTACATTTTGCATTTTGAAACAACGTAATCTTATTTACATTTTCAATAGTACTACTATAGGTACACAGCATTAATTAAGAATTACTATCTACACTGTGCTGCTGTTTCACTTTTAAGTTATTTTTAGTGCTTTTTCACTTATATGCGTTTTTCATTTATGCGCGGTTTTTTTCATGTTTCGCTATGCCTGCGTATAAATGAGAGATTAGTGTATATATATATGTGTGTGTATACATAAATAATTCTTTGAAAATCTATGCATTAAATTCTATGGCAATATAAACCCTACGTATTAAAATATTACTATTTTTCTCTATTACTTTAATTGGTAACGCCAATACTTAAAAGTTTAAACTTCATTAAAATCATGGTTCAAGTTAATAATCACACAATTTTTAAAGAGACTATAAATTCAAAATATGAATAACAAATATTCATATTTTCTTTTCTTTTCCAATTTCAGAAAGTGGAGAAAAATTTAATCTAATACTTCTTCTTGTAATATATAAGCTGGTATAGAACGCTGTAATCATAATTCAACAAAACTTCTTTTCATTGAAGTTTTCAGAAACATACTTTCAGAAACATTAAAGGAATCTTTCGCACTAGTTAATTTGTATTTCAATAGGGAATTGCAAAACAAAAATGAATAACTTGACTTTATTCGAGTGATTGAGTGTGAAAGGCTTTTCAATTTAACGAGAACTTCGTGTTTTCAATTAAGACCGGTTTTTCTAATATGGAATGTCATATTAATAATAAATCCTTTATCAAAATTATGCGGGAATTTGGTGGTTTAGCAGATGAAATAAATGGTGGTGACACGAATGAAGAAGACGATGATGTGGCAAAAGCTCCCCAACTCGCACAAAAGTACAAGAGGCGTTAGAAACTCTGTAGAACTGTTTTCAGTTCAAATTCGGAAGTGAAGGAACTTTTTCATGTCTTCATGAACATGAAGAAAAATTTTGAAAATTCACGAAAACAAAAATAATCATCAACTGTAATTTTTTTTGTAAGAAAATACATGAAATAAAAAAAAAGTTTAGAAAAAAAAAAAAAAAAAGGTTTTTTTTTTTTGTGTGTGTGTGTGTAAATAATATTAATAATAATAATAATAATAATTAACGGAAATTATATATCCAAATTGTACATTTTGCATTTTGAAACAACGTAATCTTATTTACATTTTCAATAGTACTACTATAGGTACATAGCATTAATTAAGAATTACTATCTACACTGTGCTGCTGTTTCACTTTTAAGTTATTTTTAGTGCTTTTTCACTTATATGCGTTTTTCATTTATGCGCGGTTTTTTTCATGTTTCGCTATGCCTGCGTATAAATGAGAGATTATTGTATATATATATGTGTGTGTATACATAAATAATTCTTTGAAAATCTATGCATTAAATTCTATGGCAATATAAACCCTACGTATTAAAATATTACTATTTTTCTCTATTACTTTAATTGGTAACGCCAATACTTAAAAGTTTAAACTTCATTAAAATCATGGTTCAAGTTAATAATCACACAATTTTTAAAGAGACTATAAATTCAAAATATGAATAACAAATGTTCATATTTTCTTTTCTTTTCCAATTTCAGAAAGTGGAGAAAAATTTAATCTAATACTTCTTCTTGTAATATATAAGCTGGTATAGAACGCTGTAATCATACTTCAACAAAACTTCTTTTCATTGAAGTTTTCAGAAACATACTTTCAGAAACATTAAAGGAATCTTTCGCACTAGTTAATTTGTATTTCAATAGGGAATTGCAAAACAAAAATGAATAACTTGACTTTATTCGAGTGATTGAGTGTGAAAGGCTTTTCAATTTAACGAGAACTTCGTGTTTTCAATTAAGACCGGTTTTTCTAATATGGAATGTCATATTAATAATAAATCCTTTATCAAAACGAAAATGTAAACTGAAAGAAATTGAAGTTGTGCGATGTGCGAAGTATGTTTTTTTTTTTTTTTTTTTTATTAATAAAAATACAATAAGAGAAAATAATAAATATTATTTTTATATAAATACAAATAAATACTAAAAGGCTAATCATTTAAATAATGTATATTTTATTATATAAGACATGCATTAACAAAGTGGTGAAAAAAATATTTTAATTACTAAAATTTACCGAAAGCCACATTTTTTGCACATTCCACTAGAATTACTAATATTTATTTGTGAAAAAGGGATTTTTTTTGTACATTAAAGGTTGAAATACTGTTGGAAAACAGTTATACCTTTAATTAATGGGTTTAGCATTTAAAAAAAAGAAAAACAAAGAAAGAAAAGTGGAATTATCAGTATAGAGGGCACACTGGGTATCTCCTAACGGAAAGCTTAGAAAAAAAAATTAAAATAAATAAATAAACATTTAAGTACACTTGTATTATTAAAATCGCCCTTTAAATTAATTTTATTTATCATACTCATAAATATGGACGTTTCGTGCTTTTAAATACGATACTTAATATGATATAATACGATTTAAACGATTTAAATACGATAATTAACAGCGAAAATTAATTGTATTAAAATCTTTCCAATTCTCATAAAAATGATTATAACTAAAAATGAATTTAAAAAAGAAATAATAATAATAATAATAATAATAATAATAATAATACTAAAGTACATAGATTACATTGATGTTACATATATTAAACTTTTAACTGAGATAAATCACGTATATGCCATTATTCAGCGCAATCCAATAAAGGTTTCTGGTGCTATTAAACTTTAAAAATTAATGTCCACAGTTCATAATAAAATAATTACAAGATAATAAGTTTTTATATACCACGTTTTTACATTTTCTACTGAAACATATAAACTTTACAATTCTATATATTAATAAACACTTCATTTATTTATTTATTTATTAATAATATTAATAATATTAATATTACTTTATTTTATGATATATTCCATTCACTTGAAAGAAAATGATCAAATTCGTAATAAAGTGAGCAATTATAAGAAATTTTCAAGATTTATTAATTGAATAAAAATATTAAAAGAATGTATTGCCATTGTGTTCTCTGAGTTATTCTAAAAGTTTAAAATGTGTAGCTAGTCGGGAAGTTAGTTAAAAAGTAGATTGCAAGATTTGTATTGAACAAACAAAAAAATAAATAAAATAAAATAAAATGATTCTTTTTTCTGACTGTGTTATAAACTTTAAATTTTACGCTCAGAATAAGCTATAGAGGTAACGTGACTGTAACATTTAACATATTTACCAACTTTTAGGGGAATCGGATAAGGCGTTTAGACACTTCAAATATTTTGAGCCTTCAATTAATAAAAATAAGAAATTTTCTTTTGTACCTCACTAGAAGAACTGTAAATACTACACACATCAAGATCTCTAGTGTACCTACCAACTTTTAGCTCAGCCAGGGAAGGCGTTTTAAACGCTTTCACATTTTAAATAAATTAAAACAATGACTGTAATAATGAGCAGTAGGAATTTTTTGTTTCTCTGTCAAAGAATCACAAGTTCTACTCCAATTAAAATCATTACAGTACGTATGACTGTATATCAAATATGAATTCAGGAGACCAGAAATTCTACACTCTATAAGAAATTTTCTATAATTCGTAGAGTTGACTGATAAATTATAAGTTCAGCAACTTTCTTAGAGAAAAAAGTTAATTTCCTCTATTGGTAAGACATTTATGTAAAATTCTGAGTGTTGACGTTTAAGTAAACGTCACTAACCTTCTTTGAAAAACATCATTACAACATTTAGGAAATAACTATAATTTTACGGCCAGTCACTGGAACACTTTTTGCCAATTTTCTTACATATCATATGCACTGAAAATAATTATAGCATGCTTTATCTTTTTCTGGATAATTCATATTTGATTCAATGTATGACTCTTACAAATGTTCATAAATGGTGATTATTTCCCTAGTGCTGACGTACAGACGATTGTGACATATTGGCTCCATCCTCATGTGTCGAATTTCTTCTGCAACGGTATTCAGAAATCAGTCGCCCGGTAAAACAAGTATTCAATTTCGCTGATTTTTATGTTAGGAGGTGGTGTAGAAACTACTGTATCTGTTTCACTGAATGCTTGTCAATATTTTTGCAACTCACAAAATTTATTTTATTGATTAAGCTTACATACAAAGAGTTTTACAGTTATGACACTTTTATCAAAAAACCATACATCTTCAAGTTTAAATGCTGTTAATTTAGAAAAATAAGTATTCTTGTTTGGCTACAGGTTGAAAATATTCAAATTTAATTTTTTTAAATTGTATGTGACTTTTTTTTTTTTTTTCACTTTAGGTATAAGTCAGTAGGAAGCCTCTATAGAAAGAGATGAAAACTGATAAAATAACGCTACGGCGGATGCTCATTGCAACCATTTTCTTCTGCCAAACCGGGTTTTGGTTAAAAAAAAAAAAAAAAAAAAGAAAAGAACACTTCTCAGTTGAATGTCAGCAACAATCCTTTTACATATAACGTTTTTTTTTTTTTTTTTTTTTTTTTTTTTTGTCATAATCCTTTGTTTGAGCTATAGTTTTGAGAACAGTGTTTTAAAAGCATTAAAAATATTTTTAAATGTGGATAATAGTGAAAAATAAATAAATAAAATAAATCAATTAGTAGGTGACTCGCTACTGACGCCTCTCTCCTTGTAAGCTCCTTAATTTTTAGAAAAATAATTTCGGAATTATTTCATTTCAATGAAATCTAAAGTAATTTAGGTAATATTATAGTTAATTTAATATAGAAAAATATTTAGTTTTTACTCGACAATTATTGATTTACGTAAATTTTAAAAATTAAAGAAGATATTAAAAAAAAAAAAAAAAAAAAAAAAACTTCTATTTCAAACTTTTACTTATCACATTAAATGTTATATTATAAATAAAGCAAAGAGTTTGTCGGGAACACTTCCAAGGGGATCACTCCTATTTTTGATTGGTCTACATTTAACTACTTTGGTGATGAAAGTTGGGCATTTTTTTTAGTAAAAACTGATTTTCTTTTATTATTTTTTTTAAGATACTGCATAGATGTTTTACTTTTTAAAAGAACTCTAAAAATTATTCATTTTTTGTGTGGACACTATATACATCAAGTTAGTAAAGATATGACGTTGCAAAGTTTTCTTTTAATTAATTAAAATATGAAAATAAATATTGGTTATAATTTAATAGTTGCCCCCCCCCCCCCCAAAAAAAATAAAAATAAATAAATAAATAAAAAAATAAAAAAAAGATACAGGTTCGTTTTTTTTACATAAAAACAAATACATTTATTATAAACGTGAACACTGAAAAAATGTAAAAAAATAAATTTTGCATCACACAAAAATTGAAGTAATTATCGCTTTAAAATTTTCTACACATTGATAAAGTACTAATGTAGCTCTATAGCAATAAGATTCAACTTCAACAGAAAATTTAAAAACATGATATATAATTTTTTTTGTCTTATAATTATTTATAATTTTGTTGTCATTTCGGCTATGAGTTGATATGGGTATCGCAAATGCATCAGTAAACACTTTTGCGAGGAACGTCCGAGCTACTTCAGTGCCAAATTTCAAAATCCGCCAAGAGGTCCAAGCTGTTTTAACATGTTTGCACAATTTTTTAAAATTCTATTTTTTATATTTTTGTTATGCGAGAGGGAAAAAGGGAAAAGCATTTTTTTTTTTTTAATTGGTCTAATTATACAAAATATATCCATGTAAAATATTATGCGTTTTCCGTTCTGTTTATTTTATAAAAGGAAATGACTAGCGCAGTTTTTTCTGTATTATTGTCATTTCTATAAATTAAATTAAATTAAATTATCCAGTACCAAGACGTTGTAGTGAAGAAGTCTCTGTCGAAGTCTGGGAGGACCCGAAGCGAAGTTTTTAAGCAATTCAATGTATTTTCTTTTTAGTTTTAATTTGTAGAACGGTTTGAAAATACTGTTTTTTTTTTTTTTTTTTTTTTTTTTTTTTATTCATTTAAATATAGTGACCAGCGAAGCGGACAAAGCCTGCTAGTTTTAAATAAAGGAAATTGACAAAGTATGTCAGCTATTTTGAAATATCATTTCGCAAACAAAACATATTTTTTAAACAATATCTTTTAATACCATGATTAATGTTTTAGAAAGTTTCATACCTCTTTTTAATGTAGTGACAAAGTTTTAAAGAAAATAAAGTTTTAAATTTGTGATACGGAAAATCAAATTCCTCTCCGAGAAAAATCGCTTATCTGACAAATGCTTCTTTCTGGAACATAAACATTTTAAGTACACTTTAAGAAATTTATTACATCATTTGTTACATTCACGATAGAAAAATAGTCTTTAAATTCTACTAATGTGAAACGATTAGAGATGTGACATTGATTTATAACTTCATGCTTGCTTATGTTTAAAGGACGAAATGTTAAAATACATTAGGTTAAATGAGATTGTTAGAAATATTTACCAAATATTACTCATTTATCTTTTAACTTCTAATTATCGTGTGATTTATATATACCTATTTGCCTTTAAAAATGAATTGTTTACATTCAACTAAAAAAAAAAAAAAAAAAAAAAAAAAAAGGAAATTTAAGTGATATTTTAACGCTTTTATTTAATACTAATTTTCCTTCCTGCCTTTTTTTTTTTTTTTTTTTTTTTTTTTTAATTAAATCCTGAAATTGGAAAAAAGTACGAATCAATGTTTGCTTCATTACTTAAGCTTAAACATATAGATGGTAAAAATTTCGTAATATTTGTAAATTGTCATTTTTTTTTTGCTCTTCTACATAAAGCAATTATAAAGAAGTTAATTAATAATCATATTCTACTTTTTGAATTATTTTACATGCTTACATATATACGTGTACGAAAAATAAACTGCGTTATGAAAATATCAGTGGTTAATGCTAAAAAGTAAATTTTAAAAATATAATTTATTTTCCCATAGTTTTTTTTATCCTTATCCTTAATTATGCATTGTATTTTAAATATAACTGTGCATTGTAATTTGCATTTAATTATTTATTGCATTTATGAGACATAAAAATAAATAATAAGCTGAAAGAAAACAAATTTCAAAGTTAATTTTTCTTTAAAGATTTAACAAAGTTTTAAAATATTCTACACGCACACGAAAAAAAGATATATATATATATATATATATATATATATATATATACCAACAGTTTTATTTATATATAAGTAAGAAAAAAAGGAATTTATGCACTTTAATTTTACTCATGGTCATGTTACTAAAATGCCTCCATGTTGATCGAAATCAAATTATTAAGTTTAATACTTTTTGTGAATTCAATACAAAAAAGGAATTTATATATCAAAAGAAAATTTAATTTGTTTTCAATATTTATTTACCTGTACTTATATAAATACATGATTGCGAAATTTTTGAAGGAATTTTTCTGTTAGTAAACATATGTCTTGGTAAATATATATAAAGTCTTTTTTTTTTTCGAAAAAGATATTAAAATTTTTACATAGCTGATAACATCCTAATTAATAATCTGGAGAATTGTTAGTATCTGCTTTTTTTCACACCTGTGGTTTTTTTTTTATAGATATTTTTTCTTCTTCATTCGTCTTAAATACAATTGGAGATAATTACTCTGAAAATTAAAAAGTGTGGAAAAAGGAGCGGGTGCTAACAAAATTCCAGATTATTAATTAGGATGTTGGTAACTATGCTAATGGTTCATTCCATGTCATATCAACACAGATAAAAAGCTGAGCCACTCAGCTTTTTTTTTTTTAATTTAGTTTTTTTCCCGAGGGTTTGGCAGTGTCTGGTCCTCGTAAAAATGTGCTGCACCGTCAAGTCCTTGATGGGATCGTTAAGCAGTCATCGGGCTACCAACGCGGGGAACCATCCCCCCGTGGTGGATCAAAATTGTGATGGTCCCTACTTTTATCTCCCTTCAGGCCACCCAGTGCATAGTGTTCTTTTTCTTTTCAGGCCCAGCCACTTCAAAAATAACCACTATGCACGCAAAAATATTTCTTCCTACCCCACAGTGGCAAGTATTCAAATTCTCCTAAAATATTTTTTTTCACTAAATTAGCTCATTGATTTGTTTGTCGTTCAGCATTTTAGGATTCTAGCCCCCCCTCCCCCTTTCTCATAGGCCTCCTCTTTCGGTGTAACTCTTAGTGCGCAACTATCTATTACGGCTCCACATGCGTAACCCCCCCCCCATCCAAAATTCAAAAACTTGTTTTTCCCTTGTGTTTGGCTCCAATGCTAGTTGTGCACCGATTCAAAATTCTATGCCTCCAGGAGCGTGTCTGTGCGTCTCCGCCTTGTGCAATTTGGAGGTATTGTGTGCCAGTCGAGCATTTGTGACCAAGAAGCAGAAGTAGCAACCCTGAATTTCCTGAGCTGTGCCATTGTTGTCACCTTGTTGCTGTTGAGGAAGGAGCCTGCAGTCTCCCATGGATGATGATTGAAATCTGAAAGAGCCGTCGGACACAGCTCATTCTATGTTGTGACTAGACAACTATTTGGTTGTAGACAGATCCGGCGATTTTTCGCTCCGGCGGACTAGCATCCAACCCGTAAAGCTTGGCCGTGCCCAGGCAGGCAGGGGCTGTCCAAAGATTTCTGAGTCTCTGAGCCACTCAGATTTTTAAGAAATTGGGCTCATTTATTTGTTCTATTCAGAAATAAGTGTATACCGAGTAAGAAGTCCCTATCTCTTTCAGTTTTTGATATACTCGGCTAGAAAAATGGGTGAAAAAGGCAAAATTTTAAAATTCGTCTTTTACAAATGTACCCATATTTTGATTTCTAATTAACTTAAACATAAAAGTCTGGTATCATTAGACAGCCTATAATATAATCTTTCAAATGATATATCACTAGTATATATGCTTTAAAATTTTCATTTTAAGGTAAAACATTTTGAACTTTCATCTCCAATATCTCAAAAAGTACATACTGAATATTCTTCTAAAATTTATTTGTTAATTTTACAGTTATTATCTATAATTATTGCAAATTTCAGCTTCGTACGGCCATGGCATGCTCAAAAATAAATTAATATGCAAACCTAAATCAGTATTTTCATGCTAACATAACGTAAGTTTTACCCATATTTTGTTTCCTAATTAACTTAGAGATATAAGATTATCATTAGAAAACTTATAATTCAGGATTTTAAAAGGTATATCACTTGTACATATTTTTAAATTTTCTAATTTAATTTTTTCCTTAAATAAAATGAGAAATTTTGCTTAATTTTTAGTTAAAATTACATTTAATTAAAAATGTGTATTAAAACTACTTAAATGTTATTTTTCACCTCTGCATTTATTTTCAGTTCACGAGCCATCGCTGCAGAAACCATAAAATACATACAACGAATGTTTGAATATGTTCCAGTTTCTATGTTTTTTAAAAACTTTTCTTCACTCTACATTCAATAATAGAATAGTAATAAAATGTCTCACAACATGAGAACACAACGGAAATATCACGCCCTTTCATATTCTGGAAATCAGTCTAAAAAAAGCTGGTAACCATGCAGTAAAATCTAAAAAAATTACAACTTGAACTGTAAACAAATATATCATGAAATTTTAAGAACTCGAAGTCAGCAAACTCTTAATCACTCTTAAAACTCTTAAGCAAACTTCATAATCTTAGAACCATATACAACTTGATGGAGTTCAGTTTCTGCAATTACATGACTTATCCATTAACTTTTGAAATCTAATTTTCCCACCAGGCGGACACAAGTGCATGGGGAAAAAAAATCAACGCTCTTTGTTTATTTAATTTACCGAAAAAAATTATTAAAAATTATGATGTTTCCTTACAAAGCATTATTTTTCATTATATAAAATGAATTACTTAGTACACTTTGCAGCAATTAAAAAACTGTCACTGTTGTTTGCTCACAGCATAAACCACATATTAATTGCACTTCGACTTCAACATCATTCCTGCAAATTCTTATGGAAACTGACCTCCTGAAACCAAATAAGACGCTCATTTTGACCCATCGCTCACCGTTTTCTCGGGACACCCTCTTATTTTTTTTTTAATCACTGATTGGTAATTTTTTAACTTTAAATTCGATTTGGAAGGGAGGGATAAGGGTTGTTGTAATTGTCAAATATTTTCTGAGGAGCTACAGAGTTGAAAAATTCTGAAATATGTACAGACGGGGAAAAAAACGCAACACCCGCTGTAATTTCGTTATTAATTAACGCAGGAAGATCTAATACACATATTTCAACAGGAAATTAAATGCACTCTCTGAAAATGTCGTCGATTTTTTAATTAGGGGTCATCTACATATTGAAATGAGCGTCAACTTTGAAATTTTCAATAGCGATACCCAATTTTGACTTCATATTCGAATTTCTGAGAGTCTGGCAGTGCAGAAAAGTATACTGTTTGTATATTTTATCATTAGTACTTATAGAGTTATAATCAAAAATGTGTTAGGGGGTTATCTATAAAGGTAGAAAAATAAAATCAAGATCCTATAAAAAATAGAGAAAATTTTAATGTTTTACACCTGAAATCTTTCAGGAAAAAAAGAAATATAAAAATTAAAAAAAACTACCCTTTTCCATTTCCTTGTTCATCCTGAATTACGTTTTTTTTAAAGATTTGTATAAATTTCAGCACTTTTTCAGAAAATTTTATGTCTATTTAAATACATTACACTTGCGATTGGTCCACACAGTTCTCTTTGAAAAAATTACAATATTTTTCAAGTAAAAGTGTTTATTACGGCTGTACTGATCACCAATAAAGCTTCGTAGGTGTAACATGATGTATGAAATGAAATAATATATATATATATATATATATATATATATATATATATATATATATATATATATATATATACAACAATGCATAAACTAAATCTTTTCGGATAAATTATTGTACGGGTTCATGAAGTAAATATTAAATAATTTTAGTCGCACTTACTGGTTTTGGGTCAGTTAAACTCTTTGGAACTGTACTATTCGTTTTATAATTTCTATGAAAATGTAATTTCTTAATTATTACTTAATTTCTTAACGTAGATTCGCGTCATTTGAAAATCTGTAACTCTGTCAGTGGGTGTTTCTTTCGTAATTTGTGTGTTACATATTTCTTAATTGTGTACCCACTGTTCATATTTTTGCAATAAAATATACTATGGATAGAAGTATATTGATTAGAAAGAATATATTTATAATGTATATCCATTTGTAATATAATTGTGACTACGGAAAATTTGTTCAGAAATATTTTATTTTGAGAGAATAACGCCCGTATGCGGATCTTACTGTCAAAAAGACAAAATCTACGTTCGCAAAAAGTGTTAAAATATATTTATAAAAGTTAATGTATATTTTAAAAAATATATAAAGTTAAAATACATTTGATGCTAACACTAATGCCTAAAAATCCTCATTTTTGTTTCATTTCTTTGCGTTTGACGTTGTTGTTATGTAATTTGACCCGTAAATAAAAAAATAAAAATATTTTCTTCAATTTTCTTTGTTACTGTTTAAGATTTGATTCGTTATCTCTTGCAAAAAGTTTTAAGAGACGGCCCCCTAAACAACTCCAAAAGAAAGCTTTATTTATATCTCGAAAACTAATAACTGGAATGAGCTGCGAATTTGCACAACCGTATTTTTTCAGCATTAGGATTAATGTTATGTAAAAATTAATGTAGGTCATAATTCATAATTTTTATGAATATGAATTTATTAATATTTTTCAGAATTAAAATTTTTTTTCAGAATCAAAAGTAATGACGGATTACGTTTGGGTTTCTTCATTGTATCTCGTAATATATATATATATATATATATATATATATATATATTGATCAAGTTATTTTTTGTCAAGATATTAATAAAAGTTTGAAATATGAATTTAACATTAGCATCTTCAAACTTTAAACGCTTATAACTCTGTTAAAAAATAAGTAAAATATACAACCAATATACTCTTTCGCGTTGTCGCGATCCCAGGTATCGAAATATAAAATAAAAATTGGGCATTACCATTGAAAAAAAACGAAGTTGGTCTGCTTTTTAATATGTAGACGACCCTCAATTCAAAATTTTAGTTCATTTTCTGAAACTACTCACAATTCCCTGTCGAATGATGCCTATTACATTTTCTACATCGACTAGCAACGAAGTTACGTTGAGTGTTGCTTATTATTATTTTTTTTCCGACTGCACATTTGTTCTAAGGGGAAATTTAGGAGCAGATTACCACTGAAATTTTAAATAACATTTAATATATTCTATCAATCTATTATTAATTTTTTTTTATTTATTTATTTTTTTTATGCATCATATATTTTTTAATTTTAATTTTTATTTTCTTCTACCCTCCAAATCAAATTCATGACCATAAAATTACCGAAGAAAAGAGTTAGAGTTATGAAATTATGTAGTTATTCAACGAAGTCTATCTGGAAATAGATGCATTTCTCATATCGTTGTTCTAACATTTGTACACCATTAAAATATAACGTATTTGGTTGTTCTTGAAACCAGCTTTCAGCAGCATCACGTCCTAGAAACAATGACCCTGTAAACGCCTTTTTTTTTTTTTTTTTTTTTTTTTTCAATTAGGAAACAGAAAATAATCAGAAAGTCTAGGTTAGGTGAATAGGTGCACCAATTGGACACTCAGGGTGTTCAATTTAACTCGAACAAGTCGAAAATGTTCGCAGGTGCACTGTCATGCAGAAACAGAATTTCTCTTGTTAAATTCCCCCCACCGATTATTTTTTCTTAATTGCTTCTTTTAGCTAGTTTTCATAGCATTTCACTTGGTTAGCATAATACTATCTAGTTATATTGTAGCTTTGAGATAAAACGTCTACAAGCAGAATCACACCTTCTCCCAGAAAAAAGGGCACTATGATTCTTTAGCCGATTTCTGAGTGTTGTTCTTCCTTCGCCGTGGGGAACCCCTGCGGCATAATTCTTTTGATTTTTTCTTTGTTTCAGGGTCATAAATGTAGAGTCTTGTTTCCTTTTCTGTCACAAACCTAGACATAATTTACTGTGAAGCTTGAAAGTATGCCAAATTTCTTTGGATGTTTCAATCAAAAGCTAAAATTAATCATAAATTAAAAAAGAGCGTTTTAAAAATATTATTTTTTTTCTTCCTTCCTTTTATTTATTTATTTATTTTTTTACGAAATAAGCCACATTCAGTGACCCATGAAACTTCTATTGCTACTCTTTAAAACGATGGGTCGCTATAAATAATATTAAAACTGACATACAATACCAGGTTGTTCGTATGCTGTGAATAGTTCTGAATATTACAAAAATGTCCTGTTCATAAATTTTTGCGGCTCTTTTTTTTTTTTTTTTTTTTTTTTTTTTAAATCTAACGTTAATTTTCCAAATTAACCCATGTACTCGTTTTTTAGAGTAGCCATTTTTTAGAGATTTCATAAACATTTTAAATCATAAATATTTCATAAATATTTAATATCTGGCCGACAACGTCAAAATCGAATTTGGAAGTATGTTTTACTGTTACAATTGAAACTTTAAAATTATTTTCAATTAAACTGGCTTGTTTAATATAGATAAATTTTACAGAGTTTATTTTAAACTGTAATTTACTGCTTTTATTACTGTGACTGAAAAGATATTTAAGAAAAGTTTTATTTTATTTTTAACTTATTCTAGAGTGTTTTCTAGTTTTGTCCTTTAAACATGAAAAATAAGAAATTTTTATAAAAGAAAATAATTAGAATTTTCACTTTTTTAAAGTCAGTTCTTGTTAAAAAGGTGTGTTCCCTCATTTAATATTAACAACAACAAGAAAATTGATGAAAAGAAAAAAAAAGAATGGCTGTAAAAAAATTAATAAATATAAATCAAAGAAAAAAAAACTAAATAGCACAATAAATAATGTTTTACTTAAAAAAAAATCCGATGATTTTATTTAGAATTTAAAATAATTGTATAAAAATGAGTGAGAGAGACTAAAGTAACTGGATCCTTTACTTTATATTTTTTGAATGCCTTTTTTTTTTTTTTTTTTTCCTTAAATAAAAAATGCATTATAAGTAAATTACCTAAAAAAAAAAAAAGAACATTAAACAAGTAACAACACCTAACAAAATAAATTGTTTTGTTTTTTAAATAAAAATTCTTTTAATACATCAAATTATAAAAACAAGTATTTTATAAAAAAGTATATATATTTCTTTTTAGTATCGGGTAATATCGTTGAATAAAAAATGCATACTTGTAAAGTATGAGAATCTCATCAGGTAAATTAAGAAAAAAAAAAAAAAGTTAGGTTTGTTAAATTATTTTAAACGTTCTACTTTTGCAAAAAATTTAAAATTTTATGAATACAAAAAAATATATTTTTTTTTTTATTTGGAACACACACACACACACACACACACACACACATATATATATATATATATATATATATATATATATAATTCTGTTTTATTTAACCGTGTTAAATTTCTCTTTAATCATTTCTCTTTAAATTTAAACTTTTACATAATAAAATAAATCGGGCATATAGCTCATATATAAAAATTGCGAAACCTTTGCACTTTTGATATAATTTGATCTATATATTTTATTCTTTAAATATTAAATTAATAAATAAACAAAAAAGATAAAAATAGTCTTATATTTAATCATAATTTTTAAGGGCTTATGATATTGTCACTCCTTAAACTTAAATGAAAATGATTTTACAAAAATAGAATTGGAACTAAAATTACGTATGAAATCCGCTGCAGCTTTGAAGCCACTTTAATAGCTTAAATAAATATAAAAATAAAACATTCTGAGTTTAGAAAAAATAAAATAAATAAATAAATAATCACTCTTTATTTTATTTAATTTGCATATATTTTATTTTCAGTAAAAGTAAGATTTTAATAAAAATAAATCGATTTGAATTTTTCTTATGTCCAGGAAAACTAAATTTCACTCCCTTCATCCAGGACAAACAAATAAAATAAATCTTTTCATAAAACAAATCACTGTATTTACACAGCGAATATTTTTTTACAATGAGATCCTATGAACTCGGCCATCCAGGCGCTATAAATGATCATATCAAGATAAAATTCCTATTCTTTTAAATCCAATTAGTACTTATATTTAACAATTCATAATAATGCGTAATTATATTGTTTAAATTTGTTTCAAATAATTTAATTGTTAAGTGTGACACAATTCTAAATTTAAAGAAACAGCAAGAACTATTTAAAATTTAACGAAATATTTGCAAAAGAAAAAGGAAGTAATGTATAATAAGGAATAATTTGGAGTTATATATATAGAATAGTTCCCCCCCCCCCCCAGAAAAAAAAAACACTTACGCATAAACATATTATTTAGTTATACATTAAGTAATTTATTCATATTTTAAAAATATTCTATTTTAGTAACAGGCATTTAGCATTTATAAAAATAGTATATGAAATAATTTTAGAGTTAAATAGAAATGAACTAAGTTTGAAATTCAACGAAATGTTTGGAATAATGGAAAAGAAACTGTTAATTATATATATATGTATATATTAGGTCTTTGCATAAATTTGTGTGGTTTTTTATTGCTTCATTTCATAAAAATACATCAAATCAAATGACAATTTTTTATCAAAATACTCTTCATTACTTTCTACGGGTCCCGGACAAAAGCCCCACCGGACAAAATCCCCCCGGACAAAATCCCCGCCGGACAAAAGCCCCACCGGACAAAATCCCCACCGGACAAAAACCCCACCGGACAAAATCCCCGCCGGACAAAAGCCCCACCGGACAACGGACAAAAACCCCACCGGACAAAAGCCCCGCCGGACAAAAGCCCCACCGGACAAAATCCCCACTAAAGCTGAAATATACAGAGGGGGAGGGGGGGAGGGGGGGCTAAAGAGGACCACAATGAGTACAGCAAGATAAATGAAAAAAAAAAATTTTTTTAAGATATTAATGAAACTTTGTTTAATTATCATTAGAATTTTAAGTAATATATATTGAGAGTTACACATATCTGATAGGGAGGGGTTTAGGATTAAAAAATGTAGTTTTTTAAAGCAAATTTCAACAAATTACGGAAGGCTGGAGGGGCATATGAGTTTTTTTTTTTTTTTCCTACAAATTTCAACGAAATGTTTTCACTGTAATATGTATATTATGTTAGGGTCCCGGACAAAAGCCCCACCGGACAAAATCCCCACCGGACAAAAACCCCACCGGACAAAATCCCCGCCGGACAAAAGCCCCACCGGACAAAATCTCCACCGGACAAAAACCCCACCGGACAAAATCCCCGCCGGACAAAAGCCCCACCGGACAAAATCCCCACTAAAGCTCAAATATACAGAGGGGGAGGGGGGGCTAAAGAGGACCACAATGAGTATAGCAAGATAAATGAAAAAAAAATTTTTTTTTAAAGATATTAATGAAACTTTGTGTAATTATCATTAGAATTTTAAGTAATATATATTGAGAGTTACATATATCTGGTAGGAAGGGGTTTAGGTGCCCATTTTTCAGGTAACAAATGTATACCACTGCGATAGAAGCTCTCGTCTTTGGAGGCAATAAAATGATAAACGAACTTTTGCAACGACCTAATAGTTGTTTTTTCTTAAATCAAATTGGAATATTGTTTTTAATATTTAAGTTTTCTTTATAGAATCACTTTAAATGTAAACAACCAAGTCCAAATAAATTTTAATAAGTATTTGCACATAAAACAATATATAATTTTCCTGAACATTCTCTCTCTCTCTCCCTCTTTTTTTTTTTTTTTTTTTTTTTTTTTTTATTTTGATAAAATAATTGGTTTTTTAATGTTCTGAAGCACAAGATTTTATTTAAACAAAAATGTATTCAATGCCTTCTTAGGGAATATTTTAATGTCAGATTTCTAATCTATCAATGTCAAACAAGAGTTTTTTAATCAAAAAGATTCATAAAGAATTCCATGAAAAACTTATCCAATGTTTACAAAAGTAAATTAACTGCACAGAACCGGTTAAAAAAAAAAAAAAAAACAGACAGGAGAAAGGAAAAAGAAAATCCTACGAATGAACTTAGCAGTACAAACACATAAATCTAATTAAGAATAAATGAAAGCAATTTAGTTCTTTATGTAGGAGCTTTCTCATTCAATATTTTTTTTTTCACGCCATTACATTTAATTTCAGTACAAAAAAAAAAAAAAAAAAAAAAAAAAAAAAAAGTTGAAATCTTTGTAAAGAAGTGGATGATTGGAAACGTTAATTCTTTGAAGAAAACTTAAAATAAAAACTGATTTTCTGTCTGATTCAGAAAATCCAGCTTTTTGTTTTTTCAGAATATATATATATATATATATATATAATGAATGATATACAAAGAAAACACTTATAAAATACATCCAATTTTATACAAACATATAGTCATTTAAAATAATTTTTCGTTGATACAAAGGATAAATATAACGAAACAATAGACACACACACAAAACAAAAAATCACAAAGAAAAAAATATATATACGGATGACAGTTAATTGCATGTGGGATTATAATTTACTTTCGCAGTATAAAAAAAAAAAAAAAAAACTTTTCGTATTGGTTCATAAAGGCTATATAAGTTAATAAATGTATTTGGAGATAATTTGTGCTGGAAAATAAAAAAATAAAAAATAAACCCTTAAAAAAACATTTAAAAGGATAAATGAGAGAAATTTTTTTAAAAGATACGGCCATTTCAGAACTTCTTAAGTTTCTTCTTTAATATTAATTAAATTAAATTAAACATTATATAAGCAAAAGAAACGAAAAATTAAATTCCCAAAGTTTGCTAGGCAAGCGCGGTCCAAGACCTGGCACAGAAAGGCGAGTTGTGAAAAGTGCCACAGGTATAAATACAAAACTTGAAGTGACGCAGTTGAAGTGGGGACCAATAGGAAGCGTAATACAGAATCCATTTAAAAAGGAAGAGGAAAAGTGGAAGAGCAAAAATGCGTTTTGTATTTTTAAATAAACTGTAAACAAATTCTGTAGAAGTTTTTACATTACTTACATTTAGTAATCTCGAGGATCCAATAGATATATTATCCAAATGCAGTATTTACAAAATAACTTATGAATGTGTTCTAATATATATTGGCCAAACGAAATGCGCTTTTGAATTGAATTCCGTTCGGGTGAGCACAAAAATCATGTTAAAAATGTGTCTGCCATAGGCAAATATAGTTGTCTCAATTAGCACAATTTCAATTTTTCCGGAGTATTTTAAAAATATTCTTTAACACAGGATCTGGATTTTTTAGAAAGATTTCCATATCTACAAAAAACTCTTATTCACTTATAAATGACCGAACTTCGCTAAAATTTGGTTACAGTTTATTTAAAAATAAAACTTCTATCCTTCTATTTGAAATGGTTTCTGTATAACCTGTGAGGCTTCTCTTCAACTGCATCACTTCAAATTTTTATATTTATACCCGTGACACTTTTTACAATTGCCTTTCAGGCCTAGGCCTTGTACCATGCTTGCTTAGCAAGCTTTGGGTTTTTAACTTTTCGTTTCTTTCCTTTTTATCACGTTTTAATACTTTTCTCATTAATATTAAAGAAGAAACTTAAGAAGTTCCGAAATGGCCGTATAGTTTTATATATATTTTCCTCTCATTTGTACTTTTTAACATTTTTTTTCACTTTGTTTTCAACAGAAGTCATTACAAAAACTTTTAATCATTGGAATTGGTAAAAATAAGATATTTTTTAAAACTTTAATATTTGCAGATAAAAAGCAGTTAGTTAAAATGAAAATTAACCTTTCGACATATACACTGTCAGTAGCTCAAGTTTCAGTAACTAACCTAAAATTAATAATAATAAGAAGAAGAATAAATTTTATTACTAGTGTGCTTTAAAATTTAATCGTTAAAATTAATTAAGACAAACATAACTAGAAAGCTCTAAAATATTGCCAAACATAAAAACCACAATATTATCGATAAAGCTGTAAAGTTTTATATTGGAACTACTCTTTCTTATAGAACTATAAAAATATAATAGCAATAGCACACCCTCTCCCCCCCCCCCCCCCCCCGAAAAAAAATAAAATAAATAAATAAATAAATAAAAATAATTAGTAATTACCGTTACAAAAAATATTTCCCAAAACACAGAATTTAACAAAATTGATCCAAAGTCGACATATATCCTAGTACAAATCTTAATAATACCATAATGAAGGATACTCCAAAATAAATTTTCAAAATCAAAAGTGTTAATCGATTAAATCTTATAAATGTTAACTCAATTATTTGTGATTGTTGCCTGCTATAAACATAATTTTAAGATTTATTTTGCAGGAGAGAAACTTCTGAATTTATTTTCTTAAAGTTAAAAATTAATCGCGCTTTATTTAATGATAAAATATGTTGCCTTTTATTTCGCATATATAAAAATCTCTGATGCTTTAAATTTGGAATTATATATATATATATATATATATATATATATATAATTAATGCTTTCAAGAAACTTCTGTTAAACAAAATTTATTTGCAGAAACTGTTTACAAGCCCACGCGCTCCTTAACTTAAGTTTCAAAAGATAAACATTGTATCTAAGTATAAGTAAACGCACGCAAAATTTGCTTTACTGAACTTAAAAGAGTTTTTAACTAAAAGAGAATTAGTATGGGTTACAAGACCTTTCGTATAAAGAATTTTTCATTAAATTATTTTCATTACGTATATTTTTAAATGAATTGAAAAGAAAAGAGAAAAATTATATTTCTTGAAATAAAAATAACTCTAATGATATGAACTGCTACAAAGAATGGTTGAAGGCGTTTTTTTAAAGTTCTAAATTTAAAACATTTGGCCAGTTAATATGGTAATCCCTTTTAAAAGATTTTGTGAGCCAAATATAAATATAGAAGAAAAAAAAAACTCCAATAAGAATTTTATAACTTACTTTTGATACTTAAACATTGTTTCGCTTTAATGTGTTTCGAAATGATGAATTATCTTAAAATTCGATATTTGAATGTTCATTCTTATTAAATATATAAAGCAAAAGTAAAGTAAGCAAAGAATTTAACATACATGCATACACAGATATAAAATAATGTAATGATAATGCAAAAAATATAATATTTAAATGCACAAAATACAATTTATGATAATGATGAGGAATTTCAGAGAGAATCTTTATGAATCTAATCAAGGATAATATTTAATATATTTCGTGTTTTTTTTTCCTTAATTCACTCTTGTCTTAATTATATATATATATATGATTTTTCCGGAAAGATTCATTTTTAAGAAGTAAAAAATAAAAAAATCTGGAAGTTGGAGTTATTTTTATTTTATTTGAAACGATAGAAGGTGGCTTGAGAAAGAAATATGAATATTTTAACACAGCTACCTAATTTTAGAAATCTAAAAATATGGAAAAATGTTAAAAGTATCATATTATAAATGTGTATACTAATAAAAAGCAGTTGAGAGCATATGAATAACTCTGAAAATCTCATGTATGCATCATATAATAGCATTAACTCTTAATATTAAAAAACAAACTTGTTAAAACTATGCCAGACATATTGTTCTATTGTCTCATCACGATAGGAGGCCCTACAAACTATAAATTATGGAATATCTTTAAAAAGTAATGACTGATAGAACTGCTTTATAATTTCGAGCGTGAGAAAATATTGTTTTTTAAACGTATTTTTGGTCTGTGTAAGGTGGTCTATGTGTGTGCCTGTGTGTAAGTGTCTGTCAATTTGTCTGTGAACCGTCTATGATTAATACTCGAATAATAGATATTAGCAAGGAGTCTACACCCGGTATACATAATCTTATATTGTATCAAAACCAGTATCACGCATGGCATTTTTGGCTAAAATAGGATGAAGTGTTCGTCCTCAGGAACACCAAAGAGAATTTAAAGGCATAACGTCTATAGGCAAATTTCCTTGCAGGCATAGTTTAAGATACTTAGACTGTTCTTATATAAATGAACTAAAGCTTTTAGGGATTGAGATGTGTATGTACTTAAATCAGCATAAAGAAGTTCAGAACGTTCAAATTTTGCATTTTAAAACCCAAATGAGAGCTGCACTTGAAACATTTGACCAAAAGCGAATTTTCAATGAGTGGTGTGTATAAAATACGTTTTATAACAGCCTTGTGATTTTTAAAAAAATGTATATACTAAATTCAAACAGTTAGTTGCGGGACCAGCAGACCTTCCAATGAGATATATGCGTGAAACATATAGTTTTTTAAACTATTTTTAATTGTTTTAACTTATATATTTATAAATCTAATCATACACCTTGATATTTAATTTATCTGTATAGCATTTAAATGCGTCGGTGAGAAAAAGTTATGTGGTTGCAACACCAGATTATTTTGAATGAAACTGCCGAAAAAAAATACATGATCATTTGATAAACAATTTGTATTACGTTTTACAAAACGTTTTACATTGATAATAAATTTCTATTACTTTTTTTAGAAAAATATATCATTTTCTAAAATATAACACATTTATCTGAGGAGCCTAATTTAATAATATTTTACTTATTCGTAAGATATATATTTTTTTTTCATACATTTCTAATGTCAAAAATTTTTAAATTCTGGTGATGATATTTCTTTGCAGTTCATTGTATATATTAATTATATATTCATTGCAGCTCATTATATACACTAAGCGACAAAAAAAAAGCCGCACTGCAGAAAAAAATGACTTATACCTTTTTTATTTGTAATAACTTTAAAATTAATGTTTGAAAAAAATAAAACTGTCTTGTTTGCATAATACCAAAGGAATGAAATGATACCTATGTATATTTTCGATTTAATAATTCGCTTTATTGCACTTTACGAAGTACTTTTTAAAAATCTGCATAAAACTTTTTTTTTTTAACATAATGCAATAACTATACACTTTGCATTCTATTATGATTTATTATATGAAATAAACAAGTTATATTTTAATATATGAAATAAAACTATTTATTTGTTAGATCTAAGCAATTTTTTGTTAAAAATATGTATTCTGCATTGGGTTAATTCCACTTTATATGGAATTACTGCATTAATGCGCAATGGCATAGTTTTATACAGTGTTTTAATATAAATCGCAGAAATTTCAATGTGCCAAATATCACAAATAAATTTTTCTAGTTCTGGCAGAGTTATAGGCTGCAAATTTCGAATCCTCTCCCCCCTCCCTCGCCTTTTTATAGAGGAAACATTTTCGAGCGGATCACGATTTTGACCATTTCCATGTCTAGTAAAGAAGAAAGTCTACTATATCCTTTGTGGTATTTAACTTAAAGTGAAAAAAAGTATGATTACTTACAGAATTATAGGTTCTCATGGGAATGTATAAGAAATTTTGACAATTTGAAGTGACTAAACTTACCACAGACGCCGTGTAGTAAGGTGCCTTATTATCTTCAAATGCTGTTTACGGAAATGTCTAAGATACCTCCAAAATAGTCGGTCAGGCACCACTTTTATGCAGATTGTGTTTTATTTCGAGTTAATTGATCCCTTGAGCATAAAAATTTCCCCGAGTGTTTGAAAAGTTATGCACTTCCGTACCATAATGTACGAAGAATGTGTCACTGTTTTAAAAGTGCGATTTTCATTAAGTCGGTCACATTTTCGTCTTCATTCTAGCTTTTTTCAACTGCACGAAATAAAGAAAACTTGATTCATCAGAGAAAACCAGTTCAGCCTAATAATTAACTGATAATGTTTTTAAATTTTGGTCAACTAAAGTATTGTTTTTTTCTAATTCTTTTCCTTAATAATGGCTTTTTTCGCATATCTTCCGTTCTTTAACCCGCTTTGTTTAATTGTTCCCGCATTGATTTTGAAGAAAGTAATTTACTATACACTTTTTAAAAATATTTTTTAAGTTCTGAACATGATACAAATCGATTTTTTAAACATTCGCATTTTAACTTGCGGTTATCTTGCTTGGATGAGCAGCATGACCGCCTAAAGCCAAATTCCCAGTTTAAACGGCCAAAAAAATTTATATTTTACTAAAATTCATTTTACCAATATTTCGTTAGCATTTAATTATTTTGCCATCTCACGTATTAAAATATTTTTTGATTTTCATTTAAAAATTAATACTTTTTGTGTCATCGTTAACTGCCTTATTCTTACCATTTTTGAAATAAATTCTAAAATTACAATTTTCCTGATAATTGAATTTTGTTTTTAACACTAGACTCAAAGCTAAAGTGTATGTGGAGGACAACATAGTAAAATCTGTTCGAAAATTTGCTTTTTAAACGATAAAATTGGCGGTTGTAGAAGGCGAAAAGGAAACATCCAAGTGCGGCTTTTTTTTTGTCGCTTAGTGTATATATATAATCTTAGACGCTTGATAGTTTCGTATTTAGTAATTTAAGAAAGCTGATTTTTTACTTCTATTATCCGACTACCGTAGGTAATGGAAGTATTGTATTCGGTTCAAAAATTCGATGTCGAGTTTTCAGCAATTGGTCAGTTTGTGTGTGTGTGCGGGCGTGTGTATGTATGTGGGGTATCTTCTGGCTTTCATACCTCTGAAACTATTAAAGTAGAACTACAAAACGTCAGAACTGAAAGAGGTCTAGTGTACAGATGAAGTTTCCAAAATTTAGTGAAAATTGGAAGACCGGAAGTGGGACATCGGGAACTGGAAGTGGAACCGTAAGTCTGTATCTCAAAGACGGCTTAAACGATTTTCTTCAATGTTGCTGTATAAACACTCTATTAGATTTTCTTTCGAACGATATAGTTGGTTAGTTCAGGAAAATTGATAGGCGTCCTGTATAAATAGCTCAATTCCAGGCCTCTCAAGTGAGTTCCTTTAAAAATGGCTGTACGGATTTTTTTCAAACTCGCCATATTAACTCCCTTTTAAATATCCTTTTTGCATGTAATTATTGTTTTTCGGTCATAAGTGTGTATGCCAAGTTTTGGTAAAAGTTTATCTTTTTCATATAACTTATATATATGGATATACAAATGCTGCTTTAAATAACAACAGGAAATAGCTTGTTCTTTATTATAATATGCATATAACAAGATATTGAATACTAGAGAATGTCATCTTTTGAGAACTTGACATAGTACGACATTAATGTAATTTAATCAAAATATAAATATATTAAATACCTTATAAAATATAAGCAGTTTTACTATTTTTAATGGCTTACACTCAAGCAAATCAAAGTATTAAAAAATATTTATCTCGAAAGTTCATAACGTTATTCTTGTTAGAATAAACTAAATTTATGTTTCTCGAATATTTAGGATAATTCGACAACTTTTTTTCTAGATATTTAACAAAACCTTTGTTTGTGATATTTTCTGATCACTTGCGGCAACGTAGTGTGCTCATAGATGTAGTAATAAAGCTTAGACTGACCATCAAAGGGGAAAATCTAATTATTTCTCATTCGGGATAAGGCGGCCACTTTACCGTCTAGTGGCCGTCTTTACCCAAATTAATACATACGGGAATACACGCGGATAATTTATGAATAATTTATATACTAAAGGTAAATGAAAAACTTCAGATTCTGTTTAAAATTCCTTTTTCTTCCTATCTTTCTTTTTTTACTATATCTGTTAACATAAAGCTTTTTTTATATATTAAAACTAGCGGGCTTTACCTGCGCCGCTGCTAACTATATTCAAAAATTTTTGAAATTTGCATATTACTTACTATTATATAAAACTTTAAAACAATATTAAAATTTAATGAAAAAAATTCCATTAAATATGAAAACAGTAATTATTTTATAATAATAGCAAGGTAACTGATTACAAAATTTCTATTTTTTATAATTTAGTCACATATAATTTACTGATTGAAACTTATCCAATTTCCTTTAATATATGTAATACCATAATTAAAAGCCATGCAACATTTTGATATTTTCAAAATTCATGAACATTCTGCTCCATTACTATTGCCAAGTTTCAATATCCACTAATGGCTGATGTTTGTCATGGTTTGTGTTTTTTATTCAGTTAATTTCAAATATCTTAAATTAACAATAAAAATGTGCATGAATATAGTCGTTAATAATTTTTTCAGTCAATTTTATAAAACTTTTATAATAAAAAACATTTATAAGGCAACATAAAATATATATGAATAGAACTAGAGAAATTATTTAGCTAATATTTTAAATTGTTTTAGAATCTGCGATAAATATTTTGTATAATCTTTCTTTTTACAAAATATAATTTAATTATTATATTTTATAACACAACAAATGTGGAACAGTACTGGTGCATGTGTTTTATTAGTTGCATGTACATGTTAGTTAATATTCGGAAATTATGTGAAAATTTTATTTTATGAAATTACTTAAGATATAATACTTACGAGTAGTGTATATTTAACAAAAGGTAGCTTTCCTGGAAGTAAATATTATAATTTTGTAATGTGATAAAAATAATGTATTAGTCAAGAAAAAAAAAAAAAAAAAAAAAAAAAGAGACATAATTGCACAATGATTCAGAAAGAATAATTAGTACCAGTGGCATATATATTTTTTTAATTAATTATTACTTTTTTCCATTTCATTAACAAAAGTTTTCTCCTTTAGAACCAATCCCTCGTATATTTCGTCTTTTGATACAAATGAATTACTTTGTAATATTGCATTTGTAAAGCACGACCATGGTATGACAAGACTGTTAAAAATGAAAAATTATTGCTCTAAGAAAAGAGTTTATTTTTGTTATACGCAGTAAAATACTATTTATTTGAATTATGCAAAAACTTCCTTTATAATTTTTAGTTAAGATTACAATGTCTTACTACTTATTCCATAGCTAGTAAGTGAAAGCGCCACATAATCATAGTTAAGCATAAGCAGATTTCTCTATGAAAATCTTTGAGAGAATTTTCGAAAAATGACATCTTTCTCTCACGTTACAATTTTTTTTTTTTTTTTTATTTTATTGCACCACTCCACTTTGACGTAGTCACAGTAAAATGTTTAAATCACATGCATGAAATTTTAATGACGACGATATTTTAGAACGTTCTTTTGATCCTTTCACCGCTTTTTACTTCCAAATATTTAAAAACTGCTACTTTGGTATAATGTATACAATAGCATTAGCTTACATATTAAATTTGAAGTTTTCGGCTGTATTACACAGCTGCTCATTTAAAATACACCACCAAGAAATAATGCAAATATCAGAATTATATTTATTGGGCGCATACATAATAGTAGGAAAAACAATTGATTAGATTTTCAGAAAATTTGGAGTGATATATCTTGAAAAATCAATACATGAAGCAACTGCACTTATTTGTGTAGGCATTGAATCTAACAGCGATATGATGACATATTCGAGTGTCGCACTTTATGAAGCTTCAATATGATGCCACGATTCATCGACCGTAGCCACTGGTGAGAGGTAGCGTGCCAGTCTTTTTTCAAGGATTAAACAATCTTTTACATTGGTGCAAGATCAGGAGAACACGCTGGCCAGAGCAACAGTCCAGTACATTATGTATCAAGTATGGTCCGGACAGAAGAAACAACTTGTGGTCATGCACTGTCCTGCCTAAATGCTGAGATAAGGAAGCCTCGAATATCAGACAGAGAGATTGGCCTTAACTCGCCAAAAATGTAATGGCCACTATTCAGAGTGCAAGGAATGAGAACAAGTGGTGATCGAGATATGTGTCCAGTGGTACCACATGCAATCACTCCAGGTGGTGGCCCAGTATGCGGCTACCAAAACTTTGATTACACTAAAAGCTGCATCATCGATATTAACGCCTATAATGTGTGGTAAACGACGAACCTGGACGCAGGAATGGGGTGACGTCGCTTTCAGACGAATCACAATCATGTTTACAGTATCAAGATTGACGGATACATATTTAACCGCAATGTGAATAATGCACATTGCTTACCATTGGACATGGTATTGACCCATTAACTGAAGTTGTGATATGGAGTCCCACTGATACACGTCTTGATCACTTCTTATTCACATTCCCAGAATTCTCAATAGAGGGCATTACATTTCTGACAAGTTAAGGCTCGTCTCTCTGTCCTCCATAACGTATTTTCATAAAGCATAAGCATAAATATGAGTAGAAGCGAAAGGATTAGACAAGGAAGGATTATTATTGACAAATTCCAAAAACGTTATTGTGTTTTTTAGTTAAAATTTGTATTATTATAATTAACTATTAAGCTATTTACAAACAATAAAAGTAGTTTTGATGAAATATGTTGAATTTTCTGTTCACAAAACTAATATTTAAACAATAAATAAAATAAAAGTATAAATTGATAAAAAAATTTAATAGAATCAAATTGTTTATTACACAGATCTACCACCAAAAAACTGCATAAGGCGTTTCAACACTTTCTTCTCAGCTTTTACTAACTGCAATCGAAAATGGTATATAGTATATATATATATTTAAGATATGAGTTAGCACATTAAAATCAAGACATTAAAATCCATTCGTTAAACAATACTAAAAACATAAATAATTTCCGGTTTGAATTTTAGCATATTAAGTGTTTCATTTATTTCTTATTGCTTTATTGATATCTGAAATTGTCAATAATTACGAAGTATGTTTCGAGGGACGTACGTTTCAAAATCATAACAAAATTTTATGCGAAACTGGTAACTGCTTAAATTTTCAACATAAATACCCAACAAACACAGACCTATAGGTGGACAGTTGGTCCATTACCGGCTTGCCGTTTTAGGCTGTGACGTACCGATGCCGCTTGCCGAATCGGGTACGTAACTTTTGTGGGCCTTCTGGTCCACAATCGGTCCGTTGTCGGCAAAACCGACAAGGTCGGCAAAACCGAGTTATTAGATACTTGCAATGAAGCCGTCAGAAATTTAAAAACTTTGGGTTTAGATTCTAATGCGTTAAGCGACTTAATTATAATAAAATTCATGATGGGGAAATTGGATGAATCGTTAAAACAGAGATAGGAATTAATGTTGGATAGTGATAAATTGCCTGATCTTGATCTTTTTAGGAAATTCGTTGAGCGCGAAGCGCGCGGTGTTGAAGAGATAAAATGTAAACAAGACGTAAAATTCACTAATTCGAAGAAATCAAACAACGTATTGAGTACAATTGTGAAAAAGGAAAATACGTGCATTCTTTGCAATGAGCGTCATGCGCTATTTAAATGTCCGACATTTAATTCAAAACCGGTTAAAGAAAGATTGAAATTCGTTGAATTAAATAAGTTATGTCAAAATTGCTTACGCCAAAATCATAGGCTGGAGAATTGTAGGATAAACATTAATTGTAAAAAGTGTGCAGAAAAACATCATACGTTACTGCATGTTTATGGTAGAAATTCAAATTCTGAAAGGGCGAATCATGTATCGCCAGACATCTCAGTTTCAAATAGTGCTCAGTTTTATTCTAGTAATGTTTTATTATCAACGGCCTTAATTAAAATTAAATCGAATAAAGGAAAAATTATGCATTGTAAAGCTTTGATAGATAATGCTAGTCAAAATTCATTAATTACTAAGTAATGTGCTAAGCGACTAAATTTGCCCTTACGGAGCACGTCGCATAGTATAATAGGGATTAATTGCGTTTTAGCAGAAACTGCTCTCAACGAAACAGAATTTAAATTCACTCCGCATTTTTCGTCGGAGTCATTTTCAGTCAGCGCTTTTATAGTTGATAGGGTTACCTCACCTCTCCCTAATTTCCAACTACTGCAACACGATTGGCCACATATACAGGGATTACAACTAGCTGATCCCAATTATTATGTGAGTGGTCCAATAGATATTCTTGTTGGGGCAGAAATAGTCGCATCAATCTGCAATGACAGTCCCATTCAAGGGCCAGCTGGAACTCCTACAGCATTCCCCACAAAGCTGGGTTACCTCCTATCAGGTCGTGTTGATAGCTTTCACTGTACAAATATCAGTTTAACGTGTCATACGACTGTTGATGATGATATCAACAACACTTTAAAACAATTTTTTGATACAGAATCAATTCCAAATGTAGAATCAAAAAAGATAGAAAATGATCCTGTGGAAAATATGTATTTGACAACAACTAAAAGAAATAGTCAGGGAAGATATGTAGTTCATCTACCCTTTAAGCCAGATAAGGCACTAGGTGACAGTAAGTCAGGTGCTATTTCATGATTTCTTTCCATTGAAAATAAAATTAAAAAGAACCCAAAATTAAAGAGGGAGTATTCGAATTTGATGAACGAATATATATCTTTGGGTCATATGACAAAATTAAATCCACATAAAATTAATGAAACGCCACATTATTATTTACCGCATCATGCGGTGGTAAATGAAAACTCTGAAACAACAAAATTACGTGTAGTATTTGACGCCTCGTTTAAAACAACAAATAACAAATCTTTAAATGGCATTTTATATATTGGTCCTAAACTACAGTCAAATATTTTTGACAATTTAGTAAAATTTCGAGCCAACCCTGTAGCGTTCAGTGCAGACATAGCTAAAATGTATCGGCAAATCTTAATTGAAAGGAAACATAGAATCTACCAAAGAATTGTTTGGAGAGAATCTCCCAATGACCAATTATCTTTTTACGAATTGAATACTGTCACCTACGGAACAGCTTGTGCACCCTATTTAGCGTTACGCACGCTTAAGCAATTATGTGAGGATGAAAATCAGAACTTCCCATTAGCAACAGAAGACAATTTTTACATCGACGACTTACTGTCAGGGGCACAATCCCTTCAATTAGCAAAGGATAGAATAATGGAGCTGCAGGCTCTAATGCATGCTGGAGGGTTTAAACTTAGAAAATGGGCTTGTAGCCATCCAGAAGCGCTCTCTGATATTCCAGAGGAAGAGAAGGCTAATTCGGTCATTCGTTTTTTTGAGGATAAAGAAAAAATAAATCAAAGAGTACTAGGAATGTTCTGGGATTTAAGTGAAGATACTCTTCAAGTTAGAACCTTAACTGATCAACAAATTAATACAAAAAGACAGTTGATCTCCGTAATTGTGCAAATTTATGATCCCTTCGGAATTATTTCGCCATCTACTATCATCTTAAAACTCATTCTACAAAAATTGTGGAAGTTGCAATCAACGTGGGATGAGCCTATACCTCCAGATATTTTGCAAGAATGGAAAACTTTTTATAATGAAATTAATAAGTTTAAATCTATGTCCATTCCACGCTATGTAGGTTCAAATACTAAAGACTGTACAGTTGAACTGCATGGGTTTTGTGATGCCTCTCCGAGTGCGTATGCGGCAGTCGCATATTTAAAGGTCATAACAAACACTATCCAGATATTTTTACTTGCTTCTAAAACTAGAGTCGCACCCTTAAAGGAAATTACGTTGCCCAAACTAGAATTGTGTGGGGCTGTACTCGTATCTGAGTTAATTTGCAACATTCAAAAATCCCTTAAATTTATTCATTCGACATGCTGGTACACTGATTCTTCTATTGTATTAAACTGGATAAATAACCCTTCAAACAAAGAAAATAGTTTCGTGGCCCATAGAGCCACCAAAATCAGAGCTCGTACTCACTTAGAATCCTGGAGACATATCCCAGGAAAAGAAAACCCGGCCGATTGTGCCACACGCGGATTGTCCCCAGCTAAGTTGAAAGCTAGAACTGAGTGGTGGGAAGGGCCAAAATGGCTCCATAGTTTTGAGCTACCACCAATGTGCACATTACATTCAGTTTCCGTTCAGAAACAAACTCATCACCAACCGATAGATTCAAGTTCTAAGCCTACACTTTCTAATAACACTTTCATATCACATATCACAAAATATTCGAACTATCTAAAACTTTTAAGAATTATAGCATATGTGCTAAGATTCATAACTAATATCAAAACCAAATCAAAGGAAAGTGGTCCTTTAAAGGCCATAGAGCTAAATCAAGCGGAAATGTGTCTTGTAAAAATAATTCAAAATGCCGAATTTAGTGCTGAAATTGACGTACTAAGGAAAGGAAAACTTTTAAAACCTTCACACAATCTGTTGGGTCATGATCCTTTTCTGGATGAAGCGGGAATTCTTCGTGTTGGAATACGCCTGCGGCACCACCCGTCCCTGCGATTTCAAGAAAAACACCCCATTTTACTGCCGAAAACAAATCACGTCACTTCCTTGATAATAACATATTATCATCACTTAAGCTCCCATGCTGGTCCCAACTTAGTACTGTCACTCATCAGAAACAAATTCTGGATTCCCCACGGCCGCTCCACGGTTAAGGCAGTGTTAAGAAAATGTATACTCTGTTTTCGTCTATCAGCTAAGCCAATAATGCAAAAGATGGGGGATCTACCCTCAGAAAGAATCACACCCATTCGTCCGTTTTCGAAAGTTGGTGTCGATTTCGCGGGAGCAGTAATGACAAAATGTCAACATAAACGAAAAGCGACTACTTTTAAATCATATATTGCCCTATTCGTCTGCATGGCTACAAAGGCAGTTCATCTGGAATGTGTGTCAGATCTTTCTACAGAAGCATTTCTCGCAGCCTTGAAACGCTTCATAGGTAGGCGTGGATACCCCTCTGACATATTTTCGGACAATGGCAGAAATTTTGTCGGAGCCCATTCTTACCTAAAACAGCTATTTTCTTTATTCAAAGAAGAAAAATTACAAAATTTTGCTTCCCAACACCAAATAACATGGCACTTTATTCCCCCGTATGCTCAAAATTTTGGGGGACTCTGGGAAGCGTCGATAAAATTAGCCAAACATCATTTGGTAAAAATCACACAAGGAAAATTTTAACTTTTGAGGAACTTTCCACCTTTCTATGTCAAATAGAGGCTGTTATAAATTCGCGGCCTGTAACACCATTGTCCAATGCTCCTAATGATTGCGCAGCTTTAACACCAGGACATTTCTTGATTGGATCTGCATTATTAGAATTGCCAGAACCATCGTTAACAAACAATTCTCTTAGTCTTTCTTCTAGGTATAAGCTCTTATTACAGATGAAGGAGATGTTCTGGAAGAAGTGGACATCCCAGTACCTGCCAACCTTGCTTCCGCGAGCCAAAAGAACCAACCACAGTCACAACTTTTCTCCAGGGCAGCTAATCATTGTGAAAAATAAAGCCTCACCTCCACTAAAATGGGATCTCGCACGCGTCATCAAGTTGATTCCCGAAGCTGACGGTGGTACCAGAGTCATAGAGCTTCAGACCGCTTCTGCTGGAACTCTTATTCGACCGGCTTCTCAAGTGATCCCTCTTCCGAGTATTTCGACTCCAGCTTCGGTGCCTCCCCGCCCCCCCCCCAGTATGTTGACTCAATGGGAGCGGGGACGGCGCCAGTCGAGCAGTGACAGAGAATCACGTGACGATAGAAAGAAACCAAACTTTCATTTTTTTCTTCTTTTTTTTTTATTATTATGTTTTTAGCTCTTTCGGAACATATTCATGAAAAAGAGAAGTACTTTATTCTTAGTGAAAAACATTCGAACATTAATACTGAAGTCTAGCAGTAAACTATTCATTAATTGTTATATTATTCAAATAATAAGTACTATTCTGTATTATATTTATCATTCATTTAAGGCATAAAAAAATGCCTTTATATGTATTCGACATGTTTTTAAACCTGTTCTAAAATACTTGAAAGATTATGTTTTTGTTCATAAAATTCTGAAAGAAAATCTCTGATTAAAGTCAAATATAGTAAGCAATCGGATTTCATCCTTTTTTGTTTGTGTGGCCTAAAAGGTATTTCAAGCGACCACAGGAAATGCAGGAGAGAGGTGAGTTAGCTTTTCCTTAATATTATGCATGCTAAATCAGTTTCGTTTTGAATTCAAACTGTTGTTTATGCAGATCAAACTTCTTTATACATAATTCTAATTAAATCAACAGGCGTAATTTTCAAACCCCGGTGGCTTCCCAGCCGGATGATTTTTCTATTCAATATATCTTAGAACACCGCACTTCTACACTGATTAGACTAATTAGCTCCAACAGCATTAGAGCTTAGCTATCCGACAATAACTTAATTCAAGAGCTATGCCCGAAAATATAGCAAATCTAGCCGTCAGACTTATCTCCACTAGACAAGAACTCACCATCACCAACGCACACCTTCCTGTCTCTTCACTTCAACCAAACTTTAATGCTTCTTCACATTCGCTTATACTTCCTTTGCTGCAGCGCTATGTCGACAGAAAACTATTCTAACCTAAAACTTCGCCGAGACTGACGCCGAAGGGTTTTTATTCTTCCCAACTTATTACAAGAGCTGGATCCGGCAGTATTTTAAAACGGTGGTTACCTACTACAGCCTCAACCTTACAGGGTTTTTATTTGTGCTAATCAGTATTTTGTTGCATGAAACTTAGCTTTAATGACAGCTCTTAAGCGTTTGACATATTATTGACGAAAGGTTCGCATTTTTTTTTTTTTTTTTTTTATCAAAATCTGCCCATATGTCCTTCAAATTAGAAATAAGATCTTTTTTGTTTCTTGTTGCAAAATCTAGAAGTCGTTTTCTCATTCCCCAGAAATTCTCGATGGGATTTAAATCGGATGAGTTCGAGGGTCAAAGGAGTGCCTATTTCCTTTTGTTGAAGTCATTCAGTTGTCGATTTGGAAGTGCGGCAAGAAGATAAATCTTGCTAAATGACGAAATCGTTCTCACATAAATGCTAAGATCATGAAGTGTTCAAGAATTTCTTGATATACACTTTTGCATTGACTTTTGTGTAAACAATTCACAACGTACCTGGGCTTTGCGCGATCATGCAGACACTTATCATAACAGAAATCGTAAATTTAACCAAACGTTTTAAATACATTTTATCAAAAAAAAAAAAAAAAAAAAAAAAAAAAAAAAAAAACTGGTTGTTTAAGTTTCCAAATACGAAACCTTGATCCCCATGGGACACACAAAACATATTTTCATCATTAAACAGTGCCTTCTTTCAGTTATTTTGACCCCAAAAAAGCCTTTGTTTGCACTATTTAACTCTAGTAGCCAATTGTTTAGGTAATATGTGTGGCTATATATAAGACACGCGTGATTTAAAACATAATTTGTGAAGTCATCGTAATATTGTACATTTAGAGGCATTTTTTCTACTTCTTTCCATTTTTTCTGGAAATATTCCACACTTCGAAAGCAATGTTTCTTTACAATGTTTTTAATTTCCTTTTATCTCTTGTTGAAGTTGCTGGCTTTCGACCAATTTTAAAATGTTTATCTTATTTTGAAAACACCTATTATTTGAATATTCTCTCAAAACTATATTCACGCTTGAGAAAAATTCACTTCCTTTGCAATAAAGAAATTGTGTTTTTTCGTCTTTGTGCAAGCACAAGATACGAAATTTTACTGCCTCAGATAAATCGCCCTTTCGTCCCATATTAAGCAAATACTGAAATAAAATCAAACAACATACTACTATTCTAATTTTTTGAACCATGTTGTCCAGATATACCAATTTTCTGAATAATTGTAACATTTTTATATATTATTATTAATTAGTAAGCAAATAAATATAAATATTTATATTATATTTATAAATGATTTAAAGATACTTGGGCATTTTTAATACTTTTTTTTTCTGAACACAGTATGCAAATTGACATTTTAGCAACATTGAAACCATTCTTTTCAACCTTTTCCAACATGGTTGAAAAGTATTAATGACTTTGGTTTGTCTGTCTGTCTGTCCATCTGTCTCTTTGTCCGCTTTCTGTCTTCCGTAAATATTAATGAAATTTCTTGAAACTGACATATGTTACCAAGTTCAATATCAGATGTCCCTCATTGAAAATGGATTGAATACCTCTACTGGTTTGTGTACAGGGACACCCGAAAGTATTCCAAAGGATTGTGTTTTCTATGACAGGTATTTCTATAAACCATATTTTAATACCTTTACTTTACACAAATCCTAATGAAATTGAAATATGTGTTTCATGCTCACTATCGGGTTTTCCCATTGAAAATGGAATAAATATCATTACTGGTTTATGTACAGGGACACTCAAATGTATTTCAAAGCATTGCGTTCCATGAGAGGTAATTCTGTAAACCAAATTTTAATAATTCTACTTTGCACAAGTCTTAATGAAATTTAAATATGCTATTAATATGAACAAAAGAATGTTTTATAAGAATATAATATGATTGGAGTTAGATTTGCAGGGACACACAAAAATATTTATTTACATTTAGGGCAGTTATTAAAAATTTGCTAGAATTAAATGTTTTTAACCTATTCTAATGATTTTTAAATGTGAATATGATTTCAATTTATGCAGGTGTCCGTCCGTTCAGCAGTCCGTCTTTTCATCTGTTTGTCTTCCCACTCGCAGCGACCTTAAATATTTACAGAATTTTTAAAAATCTGTATGTGTTATTCAAGTTCACTATGAAACGTTTAATATTTAAAATGGCGCAATGAATTAATAGGCTTTGTATAACCAGTTCGGGAAGAGGGAGACTAAAAAAAAAATAAAAATAAATAAATAAATGCCATTTCATTGCGTTTTAGAACAGACTTTTAAAAAAATCACATTTAAATAAATTTCTACTGCAAAATTCACAAAAAGGGAATCGGCATTTATTGTTAACATGCTAAAATAATGTTTTGTATAGAATATGAACTATTTGCATACAATATAACTTGATATATAAAGAGCTATATTCTATTTGCATAGAATATAACTTATGTATAGAATATACAGTGCTACAGTAAAACATTCAAATACATTAAGAGCTGCAATTATAATCCAAAGGCTGCAATTATAATCCTAAGGATGCATATAATCCTAAGGCTGCATTATAATCCTAAGGCTATTTTGCGATAAGCATTTTTAATCCATTCCAACAGGTGGAGGATCGAAATTGTGATGGCATGTCTCCGGACCACCTCTAGGGATGTATTCCAGACCGTCGCCAATTGCCCATCTGCGCAGCATTAGTGCGACGTAAAATCCAACCAACCAACCCATTCCAACTGTGTTCAAGAGTGATTATGAATACAGTTACTCAGGCTGTATGCCTTTCAGTCCTTCTGTCTCTCCGCTGTATGATAACGTAAGCAAGGAACATTGAAAAAGTTATACGATACATTAAGTACGTAGAGTTGGAAAGTGTTAATAATCAATGCGTATCACATAATTTTTCGTTCTTATTTAAAATATTCTAATTTTTTGAATCAGTGTTGTATAATTTCGTGCTCCTTATTAAAAAAAGTAATAAGCACGTGGTCGTGGTGTAAAACTTGAAAGTACAGCTGCTGCAATAATCGATCATGAAACCTTCTACTATGTTTTTATACTTCTTCTTGAAATATAAACAGGTATATAATTATGGTATAAGATTTCTCCACCTTATTGTTGCAGTTTCTATAATTCCAAGTTATTATTAAACCAAATAGTATCTAATCATGGTATAATGTGTCATCGTCTTATGTTTGTAGGTATTGTGGGCCATGTTTTAAATCAACCTAGATAAACAAATAGCATTGTAACTATAAAAATTCATAAATCTTCTTAACAAATAAACATATTTGTATAAAATAATAATGAGTAACCAAAAATATTAGAGTTAACTGATATATAAATGATGTACAAGGAAAAATTATAACGAACCTGCTGCATTGATAAATAGAATAAGTTTGATTTATTATACGCATAAGTACATTCAATCGTACTTTATACTACTTATTCGTTATGTTTATTCCTATGGAGACGTGATTAATATCTTTAATATAATAGAATGTATTAATGTAATTACTCTTTATTTTCTGTATTTATTATCATTTTTTTTTTTTATTATTTATTCAAAGTTTCTCACCAATTAAAAGGGAAGATTAATTATATTGTATATTTTCCTATTCATGTTCCATTAATTAAGATTATTTGAATTAACTAAGATATATTAAATTACAATGAATTATTTTAAACCTAGATGTATTTCATTTATTCTAGGAAACAAAGGAAAAGAAAGAAAATGAAAAAAAAAAAAAAAAAAAAAAAAAACACTTGAATCCTTCGTAAAGATTGCTTAGAAATATCTGCATAACTGAACCTGAAAAAATGATCGTTATCCATTAATTCAAATGCATTAGAACAAGATTCATTTCATGTCAAAACTAGCTTTTCAAATAGAAATAGTCTCATTAATTTAATTTACGAACACTGAATTTTTCTGAAAAACTTTGAAAAGTTTCTAAAAGTTCGTAAAACACTATACATTTTTAAATTGTAGAATCATTTGATTTTTATGATTATTAATGTTATTTGTTTGTAAAATTAATTTCAAATGAAAAACAAGTATGGTGAATCAGGTATTTATCTATAATAGCATATATATTATTTATTTAGTCATAAATAAATTTCATTTATTTAAACATATAGAAAACAATTTAGTATTTCAAAGAAAATGTTAAGCCATTTTAGGTTTTATAAATGTTTTTTATGAATAAGTTCAATTAAAAAAAAATACTGACCAAAAATTACATTTGACAAAATATTAATATTCAATAGGCAAGACATAAAAAATGTATTAAACTTTTTACTCCTATTATATTTAAAACTAGGAAGCGTTGCCCGCTTCGACGGACAGCATATTTAACAAAGTCCTCATATTTAAAAGAATTCTCAAAAGTACATATAATTTACTAAGAAAAAAAAACCCTCGTAAAATAAAATAAAATAAATTCCTTTATAGTGTGTGTAGGGTACATATAACCAACCTACAAATAAAAAATTGCATTACATAGGTAATTTAGAGTTCCAATTGCAAACGTGTTTTTGCCACACACACCCCGACACCAAATGGGGGAAAGGGAGATATTTCGTAAAATCTTATTATAGAAGGAGTTCGGTTCACAAAGTACCATCATATACGAAAAATATGGAGTGACACCACTCGAATTTCCGAACATTAAGTAACTAATGGTTGTATAAATGAATTAAAGAAAGAGAAGAGATAAATAAAAAGATAAATTTGTAATAAGATGTTTGAGTATTTTTCTGTATATAGCACGTTCTTTATTTAACGTTAAAGCCCTTGAAATAATGTGAACCGATAGATCATAATGATTTCAATATTATTTGTGCCCCTTTAATAATCTTTCAGTTCATTCGAACAAAACGTTTAGACGATGTCTTGTTCAAGTCCATTCATACACACGTACACATATATATCACTGTAAAAGCAGAGAAAACAAAGTCAGCAGACATCAAAACGTGTAGAAATATTCAAATAATAAAGTTGGAGTAAAGCCTCCAAGGCAATAGGACGAGTTTTTTGCACCATGATGAAAAAAGGCCACGTTATTTTGAAACCGGTCGTACTGTCTTTAATTTTATGGTATGTGAAGTAGTTTTAAAGTTTACATCTTGAGTGTACACCAGTTTTTAATTTAGTTTTGTCATATGTTTCCACTTTTACTGTAACATGGTAAAGAAAGTAGCACGTAAAGATATAAGCAAGTAAAGAAAAGTAAAGAAAATACATAGTGGTACCAAGAATGCAATCTAAATTTAAATCTTATATTATTCCAAGTGAAGACGATATCTCTTTCGCAGTTGAAAGCATAGATTAGGTTACGTTGTTTCACTTGTTTTCATTGTATATTCTCATTTCGCAGCTGCATGGGAAAACAGAACTTTTGCACATCTTACAACAAGATTTTATTAGCTTTGTAGAAATAATAAGTTTCAGAGTGGAAACTTTTAGAAATAACATAATGAAGATTTGAATGTTTGTATTCATGAAGCATTTCTGGTCAAGTGACTTGTATTTTGTTTGAATAGGACTATTTATCAGCTTCAATTTTCAGTTTTATATATGAGTTTATAGCATGTGTGTATTTTGTGCATGAAATATAATTGTACCCGTTATAGGTTTATGAAGTTTGCTTGTTAATTTGTTTATTTCAACGCAACATACTTTAAATATTTATAGTTAAATGCACTAAGAATATAAAGTACATTATACTTATAAGGATGTCATATATTGATATATATTTCAGGACAAATAATAATGATTAAGTTTTATGATTTTCCTTGTTTTGTAATATATATATATATATATATATATGTGTGTGTGTGTGTGTGTGTGTGTGTATACATATATATATTGAACAATTAAAATTGTTAGAAAAATATCTTCTATTCTACTCTTATATACGGTATTAATGACGCCAGCTTCCGAATAATTTAAGGAGAGAAGACAGCGACGATCAATCCACTGTTCTTTTGCTTTGTGCGAGCATCTTTACTTTCTGTCAGGAATTTCCAGGTTAAGAAGCAAACCACGCCCAAAGTTTCGCTAAACTGGTATGAAATTATCATCTTCACTCTGAAAAAAAACATACGGCAGCACCAGACATCTCACCAGCATGAACATGTCAGGCTGTACAGTTTCAGAGCGGCTAAAGGACATTAACATCTCTGTAACCGTTAACATCAATACGGCTACCATCATTTGATTGACGTCGTACCCACTCGGAAGGTGAAGAGACTGTAGTAACACCTTCTTTCAGGCAGTTTGCCGTAAGAAGTTAGCGATAATAAATGATTCGAAATTTTACTTTTAATGAGCGCATTCATCTTTTGCACGGAGGTCCCATAATTAAAATCAAACCACGTCCGAATTATCGTTTATCTCTAATATGTTATTTTGTAAGATAATACGAATATTTGAAATAACGTAAACACTTATCCACACCTTTGAAGATACTAAAATAACTGAAAAGATACTTTAAAAAATAATTTCAAAAATAATACGTATAAAGTTCGATCTTGTATTATATAAATTTTAATTTTAATTTTCTTAAGACTTATATACATTTTATTAAGACTAACGTAGCAGGTGTAACCTAAAATTCCCAAATAAAAATATTCAGTTGTAAATATTGTTCTTTAGTCTTGAACAAATTATCCTGAAAAAAATGAAACGACAAAATAATTGTAATACTTGGTGTACGTATGACACGTATGATGCATTAATTAAAAAAGAAAATAAGAAAAGAAAAGAAAAGAAAAATAATAAAATATAATTTTAATTTTGCTTTGCTTCCTTTGTCAGAATTACAGATATTCCTTTTTGATTTTTTTTCTGAAACCTATATATGCATATCACATATTATTTTGACAAATCAGTGTTTAAAATATAAATATTGTTTGAAAGGGTTTGTCTTTATTCTATTGACACTGTAAGTTATTCTGCGATTGTTTAAAAAGCGATGAATCAATAACTGAAACAACTACGCATACAAGGTAATTTTAAGACGACTTGTATATTGGAATATTTATAAAATATCTGTCACAATATATAAGAAAAAGACTTTATACCAAAGCAGTATGAATGTTACTTATTATGATCCATGTGCATTTATCGTATTATGCCACTCTTTAATTGTAAAACCTTGTGAAATAAATTGGTTTGCGCTTACTTTCAGGGCTAAGAATTTCACAAATTTTATCTATCTAAGTATATACATAAAATTTAAAGACAGCAATATTGGAAGATATGTTTATAATTGTTTATAATTCTTTTTTTATACTTCTATAAAGTTTAACGAAATTAAACAAAACAATTATGAAAATATACATATGCAAATATGTATATATATGTATATACCGGTTGCCCCATAAGTCTGTAAACATTTAAAAAATTCATAAAAATTGAAAGCATTAGTAGAAATGAACGCTGTTTGCGAAAAAGTTATTCTCGTAAAGTTTAACGAGAAATATGCAAATGAGAGTCCTATATACGGTTTTACTACGAACAAAACTTATTATTCTTTATTTTATCTCCTATTTGCGCATATATGAAGTTTCAATTGGAATGCTGACTTGGTGAATAAAGCGTTATTAGTAAGTTTCCCCTCAGGTAAGAACCTTCAATAGAAGCTACATTAGCGGTGTTGTAAATTGTTTGTAAACTGTCATTTGTGGTGATGTTGGAGATATAGAACATTATTTATATCCCTGTAAACATTTGCATGGAAACAAATATTGTTTTTTACGGAAAAGTGTGATTCACAGACGTACAACGCCCTCTACCGACAAAAACTTTAAATATTATTAAAAAAAAAAAAAAAAAAAAAAAAAAAAAACTTTACGAGAATAACTTTTTTGCAAACCGCATCTAATTTTACACATTACTATGAAATTTTTAAAATGTCTACATGCTTCTGGGACACTTACTGAATACATATTAAGGTGTATCATAAAAAACTTTTCCTCTTAATTTAAAACTTCAAAACGTAAAATGTTGTTACTGTGATTTCATAGTTAGAAAAAAAAAAAAAAAAAAGTAGACAAATTGAACAATATTTCGGTCTCTTTGCTTGGGCCTGTAGCTCGATATCTTTTGTGAAAAACGCTTTTTTTTTTTTTTTTTTTTTTTTTTTTTGTTTGTCTAAATCCTTTTTTTTTTTTTTTTTTAATCTATCAGTAAAATTTTTCAGTAAATTTATCGATTTTTCACAAAACTAAGTTTGCTGATGGTTTCTTTCACTTCTAATCCAAGTCTTTCATTAAATTTGTCCTTGTAACCGTACGAATCAAAAGTATATTAGAGTCAACACGTATTTACTACCTCTAATAATAATTATTATTATTGCTGTGGTTGTTGTATAATAATACAATACAATACAATATAATATTATAATAATAATTATAATTATTATAATAATAATAAACTTTATGAAATTCAAACTATCAAACTCCAAAATTAAGCCTTAACTTTAAACTTGATTCCAATATTGAAAATAATTCAAATTCAGACAGTTTAAGTAATGGATGTGTTTTTGTCAGTATAATACTTCACTATATTATAATTTAAGGTTTTCAGTGAAAGAAAGGCTTACAGAAAATTTACCTTCTTTTTCTAGAGCTAATGACTGTAGAGGGATTTCCAACGAATTCCCAATTTAGAAATTGTTCTTTTGTAGTATTAATTGTTGTAATACCAGAAAACAAGACGGCAATAACATAGCCGTCATTTTTTTTTTTTTTTTTTTCATGAAAGAGTCAATGTTCAACTGTCAATGTTCAACTCACATCTCAAAAATTGTTTCAATCAATTTTGGTGGTCAAAAAAAAGTAAATTTTTTCGTAAATTAATTTAAAGTTATAAAAGTATTCATAAAACTAAAACTAAATAAATAAATAAACGCCTAATTTTTGTTATAATAATAAATAAACCGAAATACCTTTTTGGTTCGACCAGATTCGAGATATTTTGTACAAGTACCTCAAGAGAGGGAAATACATAGTAATATCAATACTAAAATTTATGAAATGAAGCTCCTTTAAAGTAAAAAAAAAAACACTTAAAAATTCTTTAATATTGCCGCATCAAATACTGGAGTTTTTAGTGGATCAATTTCATTATTTGAAGACGTTTTAAAGCATCCAGCCCAAACAGTTGTTTCTTAGCTTCATTTAAACGAATGAACTTATATTCACTTCAATGGTTCAAATGTCGACCTGTTTCTATTAGTTGTCCGAGAGGAAAACGTTTAACAAATTGTTAAGATTTATAAGCTCTTTAGCACAATAAAAAATATAGTACATATCCAGATGTAGATTTTAAAGATTTGCGTTTCGACTAGAAATATCTCTATCATATATATGTGAGGCTTTAACAGTAGCAGATTGGCCCTCAAGAACTGTAGAGCAGAAACCCTGGATATATCTCCAATTCTATTTGTATGGTTGGCAATGACAAACCGAAATTTACGTTCGTATATTACGCTCCCTCATGATTAACAATAATAGCTGTCTAAGACTTATTCATACGTCACAAACTATTTTTAAATTAATCCAGTGTATCAGGTACCAAGCAGATGATAAATTTGATTTTCAATCAAATCTAAAATAAAAGAAGCTTTTATGGTACAACCGCTTTTTTTTTTTTTTTTTTTTTTTTTTTTAAGAATGTTGTTTGTTTCACGAAAATAACTGAGATATTTGACAAGCGTATTAATTGTCAGTCTGCAACACTAACAGAACCACCTCTGGAAACTAACTTATAGGATAGAGAACTAGAGTTGATCTCTGAAACAAGTATTAATAAAAGAGAAGAATTTTAAAATTCACCGCGCACACAAAAGAAAGGAATGTGGAAAGAATTATAAATGATGTTACCGAAGCTTCTAAGATGTTTGTTCACTGAAATTGCGAGATGGATTCATCAGATGAAAATTGTTGGGCAGATAAACTCATCTCAAAGTTTCAAATGAATTTTAAATTAAAAACTGTATAACTACAACAGTCCAGAAATAAAAAAAAAAACAAGCAAGATTTCATTTTTTATAACAATAAAATTTATTAAAATTTTTAATCTATAATGAAATTAATCCTCTTTATAAGCATATTCAGAGTTGCAAATTCTACAGTTTATTTCATATTACTACTCGAAAATTTTCTTTGTTTTATTTAATCACATAATCTTCAAAAAAGAGCTTTTATGGTACAATATAGCTCTTTGGGAATGCAGCTTGGCTTAAAATATATTAGATATTTGGCAAGCAAAGGACTGTATAGAGAGTATTAATTAGCAGTCTTTAATAATAAAGACAAACAAACATAAACAAAAACATAAACATAATTCCGTTTTATCAATATTTATACACAATTAGCGAACACTGTATTACTATTGGACATTCATTACAGATATCATTGCTCCATTCCCGCAAGTCAAAAGAAACCAATGAAACATCAAAACAAGAAAAGATTTAAATAGAAATTAAATCAAAAGTAAAAAAAAAAAAAAAAAAAAAAAAAAAAAACCTAGAAAATACTTGCTAATCTACATACCTACATGAAATATAAAATCATTTATTGTCGGAAGATTTTTGTTATTCGGGAACGTTAAAATAAGAAGCTTAATTTGCTTATTAATTGAAAGCAGAAGTGGAAGCAGTATTACAATTTCAAATAAATAAATAAGACTTTCTAATGAATAGAAAACAAAAATAAAAGAAAATAATGAAAGAAAACAAAAGTTATAATTTCTATTTTAATATATATATATATATATATAGAGAGAGAGAGGGAGAGATTGATATTTATATACACAGAAATATTTTTATTTAAATGTTATTGCGATAATACACAAATGAAATGTAATAGAAAATGTATTTTTTTTTTTTTTTTTTTTTTTTTTTTTTTTGTTGATCGACGTTTATTATTTAATATTTGTATGATTATTTTCTTTTTCTGAACAATTTACACTAATATATGAGCCAGTCAATCATTCTGAGAAGATCATTTCTAATTGACACAGGGATTTATAACAGGAAAATTTATTCATCCTTTGATGGCTAAATCTTTTAACTTTAGTGTCTCTTTTTTTTCTATTATTATTATTATTTAATTTTTTGACATTAAAATTTATATTAATGATATTCTGCGAAAATAAATGCACTTTTTAGGGATATCTAATTAACCAGATCGAAATAACTAATGCAACTAATAAATAACTAATGCAAATTTTCGATTAATATTGCAAAACTATTTAGCAGTAAATATATATTTATCTTTTATAATTATTATCTAATGTCCTTTACACTTCCTGAGTCAGCGTAAATAAGCAAGAATTTGCTTGAATTTAAATATTACTTAGTTTATTACAAAAATTTGCGCCAATTAGTTTCAGAAAATAGTCTTTTAATATCGTTTCTAGATGAAATTCATTTCACAGAATTTCGATTACTAAATAGTTGATTTACAGATTAATAGTTGATTTACAGATTATTACTAAATAGCTGATTTACAATTACAGATTATTACTAAATAGTTGATTTACAATTACAGATTAAGTATAAGTTTCGACATTAGTTATTAGACATAAAATCAACCATATGTGGAAAACGTTTTGTAAAACTTAAAAGTTTGAATTCATATTTATTTTTATACTGTCAAATCTGTCTAAAACGGAACAGAATGGGACTATTAAAACTTTCCGTTTTAGACAGATTTCCGTTTTATGCAGATTTTCCATGTGACTGCTGTAAATTTGCCGTGTCTAACAGAAAATCGACTTTATGAGGAAATTCTTAACTTTTAAATCATCAAATTACTACTAGATTAAATTCTAATTATCCAAAAAATAAAACTGATGAAAGGCTTTATCTCGTATACTATTTTATCATTTATATATGCATTATTTAATTTCATAGCTGCTTAATTATTGAGTATTGAAACATAAAAAAATTCAAAGAGAATGATTTGAGACCCTTTTCCCTATAGTTCTGCCCAAAATATAATGTTAATTAAAATCATCCATTTTAAAGACATTAATTTCTCATTTTTTCACAAACAGAAAACTTAAAAATTTATTTTTATGTCAACAAATTTCGAGACGTGAAAAAAATTATGATCCAATGTTATCTCTAAAACTCACGTAATGCATATGATAAAAAATTGTACTAATAAGTAAATAAACACTTACCAAGCAAGGTAGCAGATGAATTTTTTTACAATTCTTGAAATATCCATTCTTTATTCACAAATTTTCTACTTTCAACACTTGGTTTAATTATCTTTATCTTTTGAATTTAGAATTTTACATTTTAATTTTTATCATTTTAAAGAATTAAAGTTCAAGTCCTTCATTTACACAGCATTACTAAAATAATCTTTTATCGATGTCTGTTTTGCATGTCCTTTTAAAATAGAGTTTTCAACTTCATATTCTATTTCTTTTAACATTGTAATCAGTTTACCGTTATTCTTTTCAACAGCAAAAGTTTGTAAATATTGCACGTGAGTTAGAGCATCGTTATAGGTTTGAACAGGATTATTATTTGTAAATTCATCTTCCTTTTCCTCCTCTTCATCTCAATCACTTTCCAAAGTATTATACTGTGATATCAATTCATCCACTGATGTAATTCCAGCTTCGGTGTTTAATTTTTCATCCATATTTATATATTCCTCTGCTGATACTTCCGCAAAGCTTGCCCCACTGAAAATATCTTGAAATTCTGAAAGATTGTTATCTGAATTATTATTAATGGATGAAGTGTTGAAAATAAACCCCGCCTTATTAAAGCACTTGGAAATTGTTGATGGCAAAATTTCTTTTGACGCCTTCGCTATCCAACTTATTGCATCCAAAAGTGTAAGTTTTTTTTATTAAGTCTGATGCACTTTTTCAAGCATCAATACGGGCCATTAACGATTTCATTAAATTCTGACGATACTTCATTTTTAGTGTGTAAATAACGCCTTGATCTAACGGTTGCGTCTTTGCTGTTAAATTAGGTGGTAACCACTCAATTTTTACGTTAGATAACTCGATATCAGGATGACAACGTGCGTTATCTAAAAATAGAAGCACTATTCTATTTTTTTGCTTCATTTTGTTATTGAAACTATGAAGCCATTCTTCCATGATTTTGGTTGTCATCCTTGCTTTTCCATTGGACTTCCAGACTACCGGCAGATCTCTTATATTTAAATTTTTAAAGCAACGTGGCTTGGCAGCTTTTCCTATTACAAGTGGTATTTCCACTTCTCCAGTTGCACTACAGCATAAAAACACAGTCAGTCTTTCTTTTGACAGCTTGCCTCCAACACATTTTTCATTTTCCATTGTTAAAGTTTTGGTCGGAAGGGCTCGGAAACACAAGCCTGTCTCATCCCCGTTAAAAATATCCTGGGGTGCATAATCTTTAGTTAACAATTTTAATTTTTCTGTCCATTCGTCTTTCCATTCGTCCACTGTTTTACAATCAACATCCTTTGCTTCCCCGTTCAAAGTTTTCCAGGAAATGTTATGCCTTGTTTTAAAGCTTATTAGTAGCCATTACCATTCCTTCGTATTACCATTCGAAGCCTTGAAAGATGCATTTCCTAACTTTTCAGAAATTTCTTTTGCGTTTGCTTGCAAAATTGGACCAGAAATAGGTAGATTCCTTGCTCTGGCATCTACAAACCAAGTCCACACTATGGTATCAATATCTTCATTTTCTACTTTTCTCCTTCTCTTTTCAAAATTCGCTCCTTTTGAAAACTCATTCTTCAATAATTTTTTCCTTTTTAGTGTATGATAAATTTGTGTTTTGCCACATTTGAATAAATTGCATAATTCCTTTACACTCACATTTTTATCCTTCAAATCAATAATTTCAAGTTTTTGTTTAAAAGTAAGCGTATTATGAGAACGTGTAGCCATGCTTATTTAACCTACAAACAGGAGAAACGAAACAAACTAACAGAAGTGACTAACATCGAATGTTTTTTTCCCCTTATCTCTTTGTATGAGTGAATTGTATTGATTGGTCAAATGGGAGGGTCACGAGAGTAGAATGTGTACCAAGGCCAGTCACCCTATCTAGGGGGAAGAAATCTTCGTCTTTCATCTTCCTTGAATTCGTAGAAAGCCTCAGATAGTGAGAACAAATTCGTTTTGCATGTTTCAAGGGAAAAGTGAAAGGAGACATTTCCGTTTTACAGTAATTTGGGGCTGAAATTTCTGTTCCGTTTCCGTGTCAGACAGATTCCGTTTTAGTAGTATAAGGTTCCCATAGACTTTTGAAGGGACTGAAAAAAATTTTCCGTTTTACACAGATTCCGGTTTAGGCAGATTTGACTGTACAATTTTCTTCACTATTTGAACTGAGGGGCTGCTATAGCCTTGAGGATACTTATGCACCATTAGACGGTTAACATTACTGCCAACATCCTAATTAATATTCCGTAGAAATGACAATCCCTGCCTTCTTTTTCACACCAGTCGTTTTTCAGAGTATTTTTCTTCTTACATATTCGTAATTATGTTTAGAGACAATAATTTGGAGACTCTAAAAATTAAGTGATTGGGATAAAGGGACGGGCACTACCAGTACTACGGAGTATTAATTAGTATTTTGACAACTATACATATATGATGCATAGCTGCAAACATTCTAATTAATATTACATAGTAATGACAGTACCCGACTACTTTTTCACACCAATCGTTTTTTAGAGTATTTTTCTTCATATTAAACGTAATTACATTTGGAGACAATAACTCTAAAAATTAAGTGGTGTAGAAAAGGAGTGGACACTAACAAAATAACCGAATATTAAATATAATGTTGGCAACTATAGGTATATGATGCATAACTGCGAACATTGTAATTAATATTCTACGGTAATGATAGTACCCACCTTCTTTTTCACGCTAGTCGTTTTTTAGAGTATTTTTCTTCTTAAATAATCGTAATTACATTTGAAGACAATTACTCTAAAAATTAAGTGGTTTGGGAAAAAAGGGGCGGACACTAACAAAACTACGGAATATTAATTAGGATGTTGGCAACTACGATGATTTATAAAGAAATTAAAATAAAAAATATATAATTGAGTAGTTTATAGCTTCCTTTATACTAATATTCATAATATATTTCTTTTACTTCATCTGTTATATTAGTTTGAATAAATAATCATAATTCAAAATAATTAAATAATTATATTTAATCCTTTTCTAAAAATGTTTTTTATATTTCTTTCTTTCTTTAAGATGATAGAAATTTGTATTTCTTACAAACAGTGTGAATTCATTGAAAAAAGAAATCGTATTTTATAAAAAAAAAGTTTGAAATTACTCTTCAATGTCGATTTATTTTTGTTATTTTTAGTTTTATTACATGATTATAAAACCGTAACGAAAGATTAAAATATATCGCCATCCTTTTGAACATTAATATGATAATTACCTTTGCGTAAAAGTTTAATTAAAACTAATTAAATTTTTCTAAAATTTGCCAGAAAAATATTACCTAATACTTTTCACAAACTTAGAAATTTCTTTTTAAATAAATTTCGGAAGGCAATTACCCAAGCTGTGATTAAAATATAATTGTTTAAAGTATATCAAAATTGTAAAGATACGAACTTTGTGACGTGAATCATAGAATGAAAAGTTTTTAATAAGTTTTCTGATTAGTTCCTCCTCAAAGGAAAATTCCAGCTTTTAATCCATATATATTTTTAAAGCAAAACTATTCTCAAAAATCCTGAAACGGATACTTTCATTAAATAAAGCAACTCATTAAGTAATTAATTGTTAATTTATTTGTATCGATGCATATTAATTATTCTTTCTTAAGATTAATTGCAAAATAATAATCAACTAGAAACTCATTTCAGTATTAAATTTTTGATTTTTTTTTGCAGGAAATATTTTATCTCTGATATACATTTAGATATAACAGTAAATTTCATATTTAAGTGCTAAATTTAATGGTCATAATAAAATGTTTTCAGGAAAATTTTATTACACACAACCACAGAAATTTAAGAATAAATATTGTTTTAAAATTCTTCCATTGGAATAATTTCATTAATAAAATCATCTCATTAAGTAATTAGGTGTAAATATATTTGTTTCTATAGAAAATAGATTTTTTTTTTTTTTTTTTTTTTTAAGCTGATTTTAAAGACATTTTAGAATTTCATATTAATACTATGAAAATGTTTCTAAATATTTTAGATTTGTGGTAAAGCTTTTCAGCTCTATTTTAATGTTATATTATATACCAATGTTGCGTGATAAAAAAATACAAAAAATGCCATGCATAATTATCATATTATGTCTTGGAAAATATTTACTTTGCATAAAAAAGTATAAATAAATAAATTTGTATTTTTTTGATAATTAAAAATCGCGGAGATAACTTAATTTCAATCTTAATATGGATTGTCAATATTGTAAAAGCATTTAATACGATGTCAACAATTTTATGAACCTCGTGTAAAAATGCTGATTTTAAATTTTATTTGAGATCATAATATATTTCCTGAACACAATATATTAACAATCATAATTTGCAGTATAAAAAAATAGTGTTATTAATAACATGGCAATTACTCTTTAAAATACATTATGCAACTTATAAAATAAAATCTGGTAGGTCATTCGCAATGAAGTTTTTGACTATCATATTTTTTATATCAGGGATTTGTTGTGTGCTCTTATGACAAATACCAAATAATCGTTCTATATAATTCGATTTTATTAATAGAATAACAAAATATAACGCAAAAAATGAAATTTGCACCGATATATTATAGCATCTCTCTAAATTCTCCCAACCATCGAAGACTTAGTTTCAACTAACTAGTATGAAGAATATATTTAACAATCTATTACAATGATATATAACGTTTTTTATAATTTTGCGCAACACATAAAAAACAGAATAAAAATTTTCATAATACAAACAAAAATGAATGATAAAAGAAAATAGGGCAGATTTAGTTGAAAACTTTTTACGGCATTATTCTTCCTTTCGTTTATTTGTATTTTTAAAATATATTCTTTAACGTTCATTCTCAGTATTTAATTTCCTTTAAAAATAAACAAATTTTAGAAATCATCCTTATGTTTTCTCTTTTTCTCTTATTATCCCTAGAACTAGAATTTTTTTTTGTTTGATTCCGGAAAAAAACCTTTATAACGCAAATTAATCCCTATTTATTTTTCAGATAGTTATCTTCTTTTGCTAATGCTAGCGTTCTAATTTTCAGGTCGTCATTTCTAAAATTCAACTTGATCTTTAAAATATCATACTATGATATTTATTCTTCCAGTGATCTTTTGTTTATTAAACTCATTTTGTAATTTTATAACACCATGGTAGTCTATTTATATCAACATTAATTATGGTTAGACAGTTACTGTTTGCAATCATCTTATTAAAAACGAAAATTAATACACCTTAATCATTAACATCTAATGACGAATGAGTAATAGAAGTTCAGGACAATATAGATAAAATGTTCACTGTCAACAATTTTTCAAAAGTTAATATTTAATTGACGACTATTTTCCTTAATCCAGTTGACAAATATAACCATTTCCTCTTGCATCAGACGGAAACTAAGCGCGATGGGAGAATAAATTTTAATCTGAGATTTTAAACATATTCTTTATTTATCTAGTTGAGAATTTACCCCAATAAATTCATCTAAAAATGAGTTTAATAATTAAATCATGTAGTAAAAAAGTTACACATTTTAAGCATCATTAAAATATTAATGTTGAAGGCTGCTCTAGGCTGACTTTTTATTTTCCTGTCTTTGCCTTTCTTTAAATAATATGGGAATTTATTTTTCCCTAGTAGATAATAAACAAACCAACCTTTTTATTTTTCTTATATATAAATTTAATACTAACTTTTTTTAGAAGCGTAAGTAATATATAAATATTTAACTTCGAATTTAAGTTCAAGCTTTCTTTAAAATACTAGATTATACTGTTTGTTTTCCAATTAGAGTCCAATGAGAGCTTTTACGGGTGATTCAGTTCTGCTGCAATTTTATCAAAATTGGAGTAGAAGGAAACCGTCAGAGATGAAATTTCGGGAAATTCTTATCTCAATGATTGCGTCCACACCTTATCGAGTAGAATCAATCACCTTTGTTTGTTTTGGACTCAAATTGAAAAATTGACAATATTTATATTTTCCTTTTTTACAGTTATCTGTTTAAAAATAGTACATTTTTTTACATTCTCTTAGCACACATGGTGGAAAAAGAATTGTTTTTGGATCAAGTTTTTGAAATGGCATTTTTATTATATTTATCTGTTTTCAAGTACCCTAAATCTGAAAAACTGTTTTTAGCAATTTGTCTGTCTCTCTGTGCGCATGTGTGGCTGCTATCAGCATGTCTGAGAAACAATAAGTAGCAGGAAATCCAAATTCGGTATTCTAAAGGTGTATAACATAGGGATACTACTACTCTAAACATTTTATTATGATCAAGCAGGTGGTTCGTTTACAGGGACATTCAAGAAAACTGAAATACATTGCGTCTGTGGGAAAAAATTATGGTGGGTACAGTATGTAGATTGCTCTAAATAAAATAAAATGAACGTATACTTTTTATATGAATAAAATAATATTTAGTATAGATTACGGTATGGAATTTATTCAGAATTCATTTACAGGGCTGCTCAAAAGAACAAGAATATAATAGGACTGTTTTTGGAAATTGTTGAAAGTGCATTGTTGTGTGTTTTTAACATAGGACTATCTTTAATTGTACAATGTGGTGTTTACATAATTTATAGAAGTCAGACAGGGCAAAACACTCTTCTTACTGAATGTAATTGATGAGATGTGCTGTACTATAAATTACTCCTCATACTCATACGATAAATGAAATATTTTTAAAAGTTAAATTTTTAGCATTCGCATTTTGTATTATTACTCAATATGATGTTCCTTAAGTACTAAAATCAAGTTTTTAACACTGTTTCTTTATCTGTATGTGATATTAGTGTAATTTAAAAACAAATAATTGCAAGCAAATAAATGTTGTATTTTAAAGTTCTCATGAGGATAATACTTTAATAGTTTGATCAAGGTTGATAAGTTTCAAGAAGTGGTGAGGGTGAAAGTTATCCTAATAATTTAGAATAAACCTTTAAACTCAATAACCGGCACATATATTTGCTTTTTACGCAGGTATACTAACTTAAAGCAAGTTGAATAATAATATATATTATAACACTTTACTTTCGATATCTTTGTCAACATATAACAGAAAATTTATCGGTTATTTCGAAATTTTCTCGCTGGAACACTGAACGTCAATAAATGAGGATAGGCTTTAAACTTAAAACTATCAGAAGAATTGTTTAAGTTAATATATTTTATTGTCAGTTGTCTATATTAATTTAGAAGTGAAATAATCAGCTAATAATATTTTGCAAAATTAATTCGGACGTTAACGGGTTAAGTAACTGATATTAAACTATTAGATGATTCAGATTTATTGTAACATATTACATAATTTGAGAATCTATAAAAAGAACTATCACATTCCCTAACTTCTTTCCTATGGATTTTTACTGTCAAAACATATGTATGTAAGGAATGTATATTGTAATCCCAGGTTACGTGAAATGGATTTTGTATCTTGCACAGTTCAAAAATCAATGATGCAAATTTATATTTGTGACTGTCATGATGTCTAGTTGCACCCCTTAAACTTTGGGGTTAATGAAAGTTCTCCTTTTAGAGATATTTAAAATTTTACACCCTCTTTCGTGATGAATGTATATGTGTATATGTAAGTGCGTGTGTAAGTGTGTATGTGTAATAGTGAACAAGATACCATCTAGCCACTTTGTCCTAATCAGCTGAAAGTTAGAACAAAAATCTATCTTTTATAGCTTAATTTTACAAGGACACAAAACATTTTTTTTTTGTCATTATGGCCTATGGATACAAATTATTTAAGGTGCAATAGCATTAAACGGCTTATTCTATTGAGTTGATTGATTTAAAACACGTATTACTTAAATAAGCGTTAATTACTTAATGTCCAGAAAATCTAGTTCAGTCACTCTGGATATTTTGATTTGAGAATTATCTAAAATTTAAACTTTGAAGCTTAAATTCTGAAAGTATGTTTGGTTTAAATTTACGCTTTTAATCTTCAATTATAATAACTGCAGTCTAAAATGCGAATGTCCGTAATAATCTCTATGCAATGTTTTATTGTCCATAAAATGTAGAAATATTTATTTTTTCTTATTCGTTCGTACATTTTCTGTAATTTTCTGTCATTTGATTGTGTTTTAATCATTCTTGTTTTTGCAAGAGACGAGTTTTAACAAAGAAATTAAAATATATGATCAATAAAACATCAAGTTTACCAAATTTAGCTCTCAAAACTGATATTATTGCTAAAACAATTTAGTGAAAGAGAGAAAATAATAAAAACCATTCTCTGGTTCGGAGAATGAATAAAATAATGGAAGAAGGATGACTAAGAAAAAAAAATGACGTGTGTCGTAACAATTGCATCAGTGTAACGAAAAAAAAAATCAATAATTTGAATAAAATCTTTGTAATAGATTATTGTAAATTTAAAAGAAAAAATATGATAATTTAAAAGATAAAAAGCAAACGTAAAAAAAAAAAAAAAAAAGATTAGTTAAAATTATTAGAATAAAAAATAATATAAATGATAATAAATTCAAACGAAAATATTTGCGTTACTTTTTCGTTATCGGTATCTTTCTGTCATTGGTAGTAGAGTTAAAAAAAAAAAAAAAAAAAAAAAAAAAAAAAAAAAAAAATTGGTACATTTAGGTATTATTCTTTCCACAAATAAACTAGTGACGATTTTGATGGATTTGCGCTGTTAGTTTCCTAAATTTTTAATTTCGGTTACATTTTATTACTTTAATTCCATTATTTAAAAAAAAAAATACATTTTAAATATATATATATTTTGTTTTTTACTAATTATCATGACATTTGGCCCTTGTTTTTGATCGTGAAAATTTGAAAATAATTTCATTTGAAAATTTAGACCGGTAGACAGGCAGAGACCAACCGCTAAATAAATAGTAGGTTTTTGTAGAATATTTTACTAATAAAATTATAATAATATTTTAATATTATTATATAATTTATAATAGTATAATAGTAATTTTTTGAAGAATTCATAATATTCATGGAATAGCCTATCTTTAGTGTAATATATATATATATATATAGGGGATAGTCGGGAGGGATGGGACATTGAGAGGAATGGGACATTCAGAGGAATGGGACATTGAGAGGGATGGGACACCTAAATTATTCTTAAACTAAAAATTGTTTTTAATTTTTAACCCTTCCACCAGGTGAAGTAACTACAGGCCCATATTTGTTGCTATGTATCATTTTAGTTGGAGAACTCTATAAATTTATGTAACAAAAAAAATATTTTACAACACCAAAATTAAAGAACTGCTTAATTTTCAAGGCAAGTTTTCAACATCACTCACTAATGTTAGCATAATTACTTTTCATATTTTATAAACCTAATGATATAACTTTTATGAATTAGTAGCTAAATTAAGCCTAAAAGTAGCATGTGTCTAAATATATATATATATATATATATATATATATATATATATATATATATATATATATATCTTTTTTTTTTTTTAAACAATGAAAAGGGAGGGAGAATGGAACAGAGCAGCTCAGGGAGGAATGGGACATGTAAGGAAAGGAAGAAGAATGAAAATTCTGATACTCCTTAAAGAGAAAACATCAAGAGGCAAATGAGTGAATAGATGAAACAAACAAATGCACGAAACAAATTCAAAATCATGGAAAATAATTGGTGTGGCATTCACACGGTTTTTGTTTACCCTTTTAACTTTTAAAAATACTTTATTTACCATATATGTATGAGGAATTCATTTTCATTCCTGAGCAGTTTTCCTGGACATGGTAAAATATACAAAAGAATACATTCACCAATTAAAGTTACGATTTCTTGGTAATATTTGTTCTTGAGATATGCTGATAACACACACAGACTAGCCGATAAAAACCTTATTAATATTCAGTGAACCACAAAACATGTACATATATCAAAAACTTAATTTTTAATATTTGAACTAAAAAAAGTACTTTCTCTGCTAAAAGTAAAAAAAAAAAAAATAATAATAACTGTTTGCACATTTGAAACTTTTTATTTAAGTGGTACATTATTCTCTAATGTTGTATAAAATATATGTTATTAGTTATTAATTAACCTTATATGCATCGTGTCCCACTGTTTTCGTCATTTTTCATAGTATGTCTTTATATTACGTATTTATTTTAACTTTATAAACTTTATGTTGGGACATTTTTATGGCTATGCTGATTGGCTTAAAAAATTTATGTTTTAATAATTACCATCAAATTTATATTTTTAAAAGATATTAAAACGTTTCAATTTGTTTCCCTGAAACGTACATTGTTGCACCGGTAAAAGTAAATTTCTAAAATATATTTTTGGCAAAACTGTCCCATCCCTCTCTACTGTCCCTTACATTTTTTTTTTCAGTTTTAAGACCTTTATACGGTTATTATTGCTATATTTATTAATATTTATTGTCTATTTAAATTTTAAATAAATTACCTTTTAATATATTTCCCAATATTTAAAAGCTTTGCAATTTAATTAGCATTATAACTTTGTTGAAAATTATTAGTTTGGAAATGTATACAAATTTTCCTTTTAGTGTATTTTTATATGTATTCTTGCTTTAACTTTCACAATATACATCCTTACATACAAGAAATAAAAAAGTAACAGATATCTTAAAAAGTATTAAATCTAAATTAGAGTTTATTTAAACAGAAAAATTTTAACATTTAACATAGTAAAAAAAAAAATATATATATATGTATACACTTCTATTGATAGAATAAATTCATTATTTTTCCTTATATAGCGCATTTCGAATAATATAAGAATATCATATTTACACAACTGATGATAATAATAATAATAATAATAAATGTATGTATCTCTCTCTCTCTCTATATATATATATATATAGCTTTTATTTGTTTATATTTATTTATTTATATTTAAGAAGAATGTATCTATTCAAAATATGAAAAAAAAAATGTAAGTAACCATGTTTTAAAAATATGCTTTTTAAAAATATGTGTAGTAAAAAAAAATAAAATAAAAAATAAATAAATAAATAAATAAATAAATAAAAATCCTTTGAAGTATCTTTCTTTTTTCTTCTTCGTTATTTTAATTTTTCTATCTTAATTTTTTTTTTTTCTCCTGAGTTTTTAAACTTCAACTTAATATCCTTTTGTATTCTCTATAGTTTTAATATTAAATTTTTTCACATTTTAATAATTCTCTTTTGAGTAAAGAATAATAAATATATCTTTTTTTTTTTTTTTTTTTTTTTTTTTAGAAAAAATAATTAAATTTTTACTTTTATTATTTGTTTGGTATTGTGTTATTGAAAAAAAAAATGATTGGCTTAATTTATTATTACTGACTCAAAATTCGATTTTTATAAATCTGTTAATATACAAGTGGGAAAAAAGCATGTAAACTAAGAAAAAAAAAATCTGTGATAGTACATAAAACATTGTTATTATGCAAAAAATTTCACTTTTATTAAGAGTTTATTATAACTTTTTTCTAAAGTCTTTTAATTCTATACGGAAAGAATTCTTTTTATTTATTTATTTCTGTAACCCTTTTTAAGATATTAAAAAATGCCTTTAAATATGTCATGACAACAATTTAAAATGTAAATTGAAGTTAAAGTTGTTAAAGTGGCAATTTTTACAAGATAAATATTTTTAAGCATACTTTTTTTTTTGAGATACTGGAGAAGATACATCATTGCATAGTTTGTTTAAAAAAATTCTCAGTAAATAAAAATAAAAATTAACGTATAATAAAACTCTTCCACAATTATGAATAACAATAACAACAATAATAAATATTATAATATATTCATATATATGTATATTAGATATTAAAATAGCTTCAAATATTTATAATTAATTATTATAACCAGTTTAAACAATTAATATGATCAATCCCAATGTTACTATGAATCTAATAATTATGCTTAAGAAATAAGACCAAGTTTAATATAAGAGTTACCAAATAAGTTATTAAAGTAGTCTGCAATTGATTATAAAATTAAAATCAATGCAGGCATAAAAAAAAATTATTTGTAAATAGATTTTTACATTTATTTTTATTTCATTTATTTTAATTATAAAATAACACAAAATTCACAAATTCGCAGCTGTAAAATGAAGTATTTTAAAATTTTGTTGAAATTTAAATCTGTGCTTAAGCAGTAGCAAATTGTGCATAAATGCATTTTGAAGCAAAATAATAGAAAAACTTAAATTAAATACACCAAAACATCATTTCCAATAAAAGTGCTTTGTGCAGTATTTACACAACTAAGAAATATTAAATTGTTTCAAATACTTTATTTTAAAGATTTTTACCAGTTTAAACAATTACTGTGATTATTCCCAAAGCTATTATGAATCGAATTATTATATGTAAGAAATAAAATCAAGTAATGCAATACTTCCCAATTAAGTATTTAACGTAGCATGAAAAAATATATATGTATATATATATATAATATACAATATATTATAGAAGAACCGTGTCAATGATTTAAAAAAAAATAATAATAATAATAATAATAGTCAAATAATCAATGTTAAAAGTAAATTTATAAAATGTAAAAGAAAAAAAAAAAAAATCCTAATGTAAGAAACTGTAAAATATGCATGGCCTTTAGTAGTGTTAAAACATTGAAATGATTGATATAAAATTATGCTAAATATAGTAAGAATTTAGAATTAGTTAAAAATTCCCACTATTTATGTGAGTTAAAAAAAATTAGTGATTATGTTATCGAGGATTATGATCACACTGTTACTATTAATTCAAATAATGTAGAAAATGAATACGTAAAATATGTTACGAGATTAGGTTAGAAATTTACATTATATTTTAATTATTAACGTAAAAAGATTCTTGTAAATTTTGAAAAAGGATAAAAATAATTTCATTTAAAAATTTTCTTATATGTTTGATCTGTTGAAGTCTTTTGTAAATGGAAAATTGAAATATTTAATTTGTTTTAAAGTAAGTATTTATTTTATTTTAATTACTTTAACAAAAAGATGGATTAAAATAAAATAATTGTTTTATTGAATAATATTCAGGATTCAAAAAATAATTTTATTATTACCATTCTGGATAATCCAGATAATAATTTTACAATTATGTATAAGAAATTTTATGAAGAACGTCTTTTAGATGAATATTTAAGTAACAATACTTTTAAGAAAGTAAATGATTAAAATTTTCCAATTAAAATTTGTTTAAATGCTTTTATTAAAAACTTGAGTTTAAATTTTTTTTATCATAATTTCTCTTTCTTATTTATTACCACTAAATTTCATTTAAATAAAAAAAAAAGTTAAAAACATTTGAAAAAAAAAAAAAAAAAAAAAAAAAAAAAAAACCTAAAAACAGAAAGAAGATAAGGGATTCTATCAATATTTATTTACAATCAGTGAACACTGTATTATCATGTATTGAATAAAAATAAAAATGTGAGTAAAACCCCTTATAATATAGCTGTTAATTTGAGAAAAACTGAAATTTTATTCATTCTATCTCTCATAACTTTTTGAATTTACACGATATTTGTTTGGGGTTTTCAAATAAGTAGTTCAGTGCTTTTGGCTATTCAGTTATATAGATAAAAAGTTTTAAAGGCTTGAACATACGTAGTTATAAATTATTTAATAAAAATGATTATATTTCGTAAGATATTCAAGAAGTTTGCATTTTGAATACAGTATGTTGTGTCTAGTGTTGTATATGAAGTTACCTGACAATAACTTTGCACTGGGTTATATAACGTTTCCCTACGTGTTATAATTATATATATATATATATATATATATATATATATATATATATATATTATGAACCGTTATATCTTTATGAATATACATGGTAGCATTATAAATATTTATACAGATATCGAAAAGTCTTCTTAATTACATGCTACAGCCAAAACACATTTAAAGCATTACTTTTTACAGGGTGATCTAAGAAATTTTTAGCCTTGTTTAATTTTTTACTGGTATCATTTTTTTTTTTTTTTTTTTTTTTTTTTTTTTTAGCACCAAACTTTTACCGACATATATAAGGTACAACATTTTCTTTATATTCCCAATGTTTCAAGATAATTTCTGAAATTTTTTTCTAGATATTTAACAAAACGTCTAAATTCAAATGCGTCCAAATACTTATCAGTTTAAAGTGTGTTTTGATAATATTTGATTGTGTGCAGCATTTAAGCATTTAAATATCGGGCATAATTTACGCAATAAAGGATTTAAAAAAAACCTTAATTTTTACTACTTCGATCATTTAAAAAATGCAAATACTTTGAGTAACTTTAAAAACTATATTTTTAAATTATTTTTTTAATAAATATTTTTTAAACTAATTTCATTTTTGAGTATAACAAAATATAGCTAAAAGAACGACATTACAAGTCTATTTATTTTAAATGAGCTATTAATTAATAAACACTGTACGTAATAATATCCAATTAACTATGAAGAATTTTTCAAATTCACATAAACATTATAAAGTTAAAAAAAAAAAAAAAAAAAAAAAAAAAAAAAACATAAAATTAAAATTAAAATTTATTCAACACACAAAGTAATAAGCCAAATTTTGACGAAAATTGGCTCAGCAATCTAATACCGTATTAATCAATTTTAAACGGAAGATTTTTTTTTTTTTTTTTTGCTAGATTTGAGTACTTCATAATTAGTGCATAAAATACAGAAAGGACACATGTTCCTACGTATATGAAGGTAACTGGATTCTGAAGATTATTAATCAAACAATAGATTTAAAAAGAGAGTGGGAGATTATCCTGTATGAAATTATGATACTGGTGCTATGAATATTTCAGGAAAAAATAAGGCTTGCATATAAAACTTAAAACAATCAATTAAGCGAAATACCCCAAATAGCTTTCAGATTTTTCTTTCAGTCCCAAATAACTTTCAGATTTTTACAAATGTAAACAATTTCAAAGTAATGTCTATGCATTATTTTTTTAATCAAATTTAAAACGATGATTATTCTCCCTAAAATGGTTAGAATTTATTGATTTATTAGTTTGTCTTTTATAAGCGTAACATAATTTTCTCTTAAATGACATTTAGTACCGTTTTCCGAATGTTTAATGCAGGTTCAACTATATTGTTTGAAAATGGCTCCTAAATAGTGAAGAGATATCATTCATTTTTAACCAACGACAAGTATCCATTTTTTTTAATGAATTTCTACATACATAAAGTTTCTAATAAATGATTACTGAGAAAATTGTATATGAATGATTTTTGGTCACATTGTACACACATATATAAAGATTTAATAATAAGTTAAAATAGTGTATTCTTGAAATTTCAATTTTTTATTCATTCTTTCTTTTTATCGCAGGGATTAAAAGTTTTTTTTTTCTATATTGTATTTTCTGTGAATTGATTCTATGTATTAAAATTTTCACTAATGCATTCCAATTTTCTTTATTTAGATTAGATTAAAGTTAAGTGTGATTTGCTTCGGAGTATGGACAATTATCGATGGTCTGGGACACACGCCTGATGGTGGTACGTATTAAGTCGTTGCAAAAGTTCGTGCGGACGCGGATCATTTTATTGCCTCCAAAGACGAGAGCTTCTACCGCCGTGGTATACATTTGTTACCCGAAAAATGGGCAAAGGTTATAGAAAGTAATGGAGAGTATTTTGATTAAAAATTGTCATTTGATTTGATGTATTTTTATAAAATAAAGCAATAAAAAACCGCACGAATTAATGCAAAAACCTAATAGGTATGTCATCGCCGTTTTGATCTTCCACTAAGAGGATGGCTCCTCCGTTTCAGACCATATGATTAGAACATGGGAACATCCAATCATATCTTAAGTTAAAATGCCTTACCCGAGAGAGGAGGAGTTGTCTTTAGGAACAGGTCCAGGAACTGACCTTGATAAAATGAATATTTATGATACTGGATATATATAAAATACCAATAGATATATATGCTAACTGAATCTACAAAATTGAATCACTTAAATCATAAACACACATTTTTTTTAGGAATGTCTACTATTGGAGTTGTTGCATGGGAAAATGTCCTTTACAAAATCTATTTTGATTCTTTGATTTATACATAGAACATTATTTTTATATCCACAAATCTGCTATAAAAGAATATTGGCAAAATTAAAAATAAATCAAACATGGTATTATTTTAATTAGAAATTCATTACAGAAACCATTTGCGAAGGATTTCATGGCTTAGAAGAATTTGTTGGAAAAAGAAGTATGTTTCATCACACATACTTAACCATATGTGGCGTAGGCCACCCTTTCCTTTGAAGGGAAATGATGAAAAAACAACAAAGGAAGGGTTTATAACTTCCAGTGATCATGTCTTGAAAAAAGAAGAAGAAGAAAAAAAAAGACATAAATCTGTGAAAATAGCAAAGAACAAATAACCTTCATTTAATAAATTAAAGTAGGAAAAAAAAAAAAAAAAAGACTGGAAAACAAAAGAATGTTAAATTGATGCTGCGTTGTATGGATTTTTCTTTAGAAATTTTAACCACAATATTAGGAAGATCTCATATACGAAAAGTAATTTTTGACACTTAAAATGCATTTAACGTATGGGTATATTAAGATTTATAGAGTGTTCCAAAATATAACAAAAATAGTACCTTTTGTTACTCTTGTTATTTAAAAATACAGCTTCTTTTATTTTATATTTTATATTTTGTATTATTATTATTATTATTATTATTTATGACGGTTACAGCCGATTTTTCCGATGTTTACATTAACGTCTTTACATAATATATAATATACGGTGTTTATATATATATATATATGCAGATAGACACAGTGAGAGAGAGTTTTTTCCTTTTTTAACTCTTCCTACGTTTTCCAATTTTGATTTCATATTCGAATTTCTGAGAGTCTGGCAGTGCGGAAAAGTATACTGTTTGTATACTTTATCGTTAGTATTCATAGAGTTATGATCAAAAATGTGTTAGAGGGTTATCTCTAAATGGAGAAAAATAAAATTAAGATCCTACAAGAATTAGACAAAATTATACTGTTTCACACCGGAAATATTTCAAGAGAAAAAGAGTTATAAAAAGAAATAAAAATATGAACACCTTTGCAGTATCTTAATTATCATGAATTCAGTTTTTTGGATATGTATATACTTCAGTACTTTTTTAGATAATTTTAGATATATTTAAATACATTACACTTACGATTGGTCAGACAATACTCTTTATAAAAGTGCAATATTTTTCAATTAAAAAGTATCTATCATGGATATACAGATCACCAATAAAGCTTAAATTTTCTTTCGTATGTGTAACATAATATACAAACTGAAATAATATAGCTATATATATATATATACAACAACGCATAAACTAAATCTTTTCGGATAAATTATTGTAAGGTTTCATTTAACAATTTTAATAGCACTTACCAGGTTTGGGTCAGTTGAACTCTTTGGAACTATACGATTTGTTTTATAATTTCTATGAAAATGTAATTTCTTAATTAACGCTTTCGCGACTGCTGACGAAGATTCACATCATTTAAAAATCTGTAACTATGCCAGTGGGCGTTTCTTTCGTAATTTGTGTGTTACTTATTTCTTAAGTATGTACCCAGTGTTCATATTTTTGCAATAAAATATAGTATGCATAGAAAAATATTAATTAGAAAAAATATAATTATAATGTATATCCATCTGTAATATAATTGTGGTACAGAAAATTTGTTCTGAAATATTTTATTTTGAGAGTATTTCAAACAGTAAACCCCGCCTATTTAGTTAATTTTTTTTCTTCTAGTGTTCGTTTAAAGGATTCAAAATTTATCACCAGTAATCGATGAAGTAAATACCACTTGTGTATATTTTTGTCAACGTAAAATAAGGGGTTTAACACGAATACTCAAAGTCACATTCACTTTTCGTTTCTGTATTGTTTTGTTTTGAAGAACAATAAAAGGCGGGGCTTTAGAAAACAGGAATTCTTGTTACTAACACTAATGTCTAAAAATCAACATTTTTGTTTCATTTCTTTGCATTTGATGTTTTTGTTATATAATTTGACCAGTAAATAAAAAATAAAAATATTTTGCTCAATTTGTCCGTTATTTTTTAAGATTTGCTTCGTTATCTCATTCAAAATTTTTTAAGAGACGGCCCCCTAAACTACTCCAAAAGAAAGATTTATTTATATCTCGAAAACTAATAATTGGAATGAGCTGCAAATCTGCACACCCATATTTTTCAGCATTAGGATTCATTTTATGTAAAAATTAATATAGGTCATAATTCATAATTCACAATTTTTATGAATATAAATTTATTAATATTTTTCAGAACAAAAAGTAATGATGGATTATGTTTGGATTTCTTAACTGTATTTGTAAAAAAAAAATCTCGATCAAGTTATTTTTTGTGAAGATATTAATAAAAGTTTGAAATATTAATTTAACATTAGCACCTTCAAACTTTCAACGCTTATAACTCTATGAAAAAATAAATAAAATATACAACCAATATACTTTTTCGCATTGTCGCAATCCCAGGAATTCAAATATAAAATAAAAATGGGGCATTACCATTGAAAAAATCAGAGTTGGCCCACGTTTTAACATGTAGACGACCCCAATTCAAAATTTCAGTTCATTTTCTGAAACTACTCACAATTCCCCGTCGAATGATACCTATTACATTTTTCTACATCGATTTGCAACGAAGTTACCTTGAGTGTTGCGTTTTTTTTTTTTTTTCTCCGACTGTACATTCTATTTTCACATTAATTTAGAAATTTTGAAAATAATTAGAAAAATGGTAGGTTTTTTTTTTTCTTTGATAGAGAATTTAAATTATTAAAAATAACTATATTTTTTGATAATTTGTCATTTTCTACAATTGATATATGTATGCAAAGTTTGTGCGCGTTTTAATATGTAGACGACCCCCAATTCAAAATTTCCATTCATTTTCTGAATCTACTCTCAATTCCCCGTCGAATGATACCTATTACGTTAAATGATACCTATTATTGTGCATTGATTAGCAACGGAGTTACATCGAGTGCTGCGTTTTTTTTTTTTTTTTTTTTTTTTTTCGACTGTACATTAAATGTAAATAACTATCAATAAACATATATATGTAATTCAGTAACTGAATATAATTTAAGAACTTCCAGTGTTTTCAATATGCTTTCGAATTCATTTGTTCTGTCTGTCCATACACTGTCTATTTGTCTATCAGTCTATTAATCTGTCAATCTGCCCATACGTTTATGTGTTCTTACACTCATTACCCTAAATATTTATACAATTCCTTGAAACTGTCAAGTATTATTCAGTTATTGCTATGGCATGTTTCGTATTGAAAAAAACCATAAAGAATAAAATAATTTTGCATACAGACTCATACAATAATACGCATAATTTACAGTCAAAGGAAGGCATTTCTCTGTATAACATTTTAATAAATTTATACTTAAAAAATCCTCATATTAAAATGCATTTTTCAATTAGTATTATTAATCTATTTACAACGGCGCACAGATATTAAGACACGTAATAGGATATAATTGAAAAATGTTTGAAAGTATATAGTGCTATGTGATTTTATACATTTGAATAATTTCGAAGAGTTAATAGGACTAAGTGTCATGTGACAGATTGTTTATTCACTTTTTGTTCCAAGCCCATACTAAAGGAAATCTACATTTTTGTTTCTATAAAAAATAATAACTACCTGCATGTAAATAACGTTACAAATATAATATTGTTACGAAATTGTAAATAATTGTGTTTATTTTTGTATAAATTCTTTCAAAGAGGCTTAGTAAGTTGATAAAGTGCTAATTTTGTGCATGTCTAGTCGTTTTAGCGTTGAAATAGCCTTATTTTCCCTTAAAAACGCATTAAAAAGCCCCAGTAATGCAGGTAATGGATTTGGCGCCAAATTTGGCGACTTTTTCCCACCTTAGCGAGAAAATCCTTATATGGGATATACCAAATATGGAAGCTGTAAGTTGATTGGTTGACCACTTTCTAGAGTTTTCTCGAAAAATCTGGGCTCCATGGAACAGCATATAAGGAGCGCTTCCTCGCCAAGTCAGAGTCAGTTCAGTTCAGATCTCAGCCAGCTTCGCTAGTGCTTGCATTGCTCTTGAGCCTCTTTGAGAGAGACTTGCTTCAAGTGTTATTGCTATACAGTTTGTACTGTGGATTTGTTATTGACAGCTGTTGTTTACACTGTGGTTACTGCTTGAATTGAAGCTGATAATTGGTTTATTGACCTGTATTTTTCTGGAACTTTCTGTGAATAAATTACTGAATTTTTGTAAGTTTGGCCTTTCATTCCCGCACAACTCACGAACCCTCAAGTACGCAACAATATAAAGAATGTTGTCGATATCTGTAGTAATATGATAAATATTAAAATAGAGTTTGCAAAATTTATATATATATATATTTCTTTTTTTTTTTTTTTTTTTTAAGGACACAGTTATCATTTGAAATGCTTTACTCTTCCTTTTCACAGAAAAATTAAAGAAATACAACACCTGTGAGTGAAGTAGTTTTTCAATGACCGCTTACAGATATATCCGATCACTTACGGATATATCTCCCCCCCCCTTTTTTTTTTTAAATGCACTTTTAACAAAATTATATATTTATAAATTTGCAGATTGTTTTTCATCTTTGAATGTCTTAGCTATGAGGATTATAATAGGGTGTATGGTTTTATTTTTAATCTCAAATTAAAATAAGCATCATTTTATTACTACAAAAAAAAATAAATAAATAAAAAAAAAATAAATAAATAAAAAATGCGTAGTGAAAGCAACGTTACAATCATTCCTTTTCAAAAGCGGTGAGAGCGTTAAATATAATGCTTTATACCATTTTGCTGTAAATTGCCTTTCATTTTGGGACTATTTCTTTACTTTTTTACTTCAAATGATTTTAATAAAAAAATTAGAAATAAAACTGCTTTGAGACGACAAACTCATCTGATTCATTTTCAATATCCAGAAAATTAGCTTTCGCTGTTATCCCTTATTCCACCGTTGAAAAAAATGGATGAAACATTGTTGTCTGGGAAATGACTCTAATGATTCTGACAAGAAATCAGTTTATTATTATTATTATTGCTATTGATAATAATATTTTGAGATGTAAAGTCCATCCAAATTATTGTCTTTTTCACGAAAATTATCATTCACTGTTAATTTTATTTCTGTCCATTGCAAATTATGAAAAAAACTTGCTTTTCTCGGAAATAAATCGAACGATTTTAATAATAAGGTGGAAATGTTTTTTTTTTTTTTTTTTTTTTTTTCAAGTGAGAAACTGATTTGACTTATCCCCATCTCCTGGAAATTTAGCGTTTGCTGATGCGAGGGTTACTGCCCTGATTCCCCCGTGGTAAAATATTGATTGAATTTTGTTTTCTTCAAAACTGCTCGTCATATATTCATAAATATTTAAGGTTTGAGGCTGAATTTTTTTCACCATCAGGAAATATAATGTTCACAATTAATCCCCGCTCCACGCGTTGCAAAATTACGGAAGAAACATGGTTTTGCAGAAAATGGCTCTAAGGTTTTTTTTTTTTTTTTTTTTTTTTTAAATAAAAGATTAACGTTGAGGGTTTTCTGAGGTAAAATAACTCATCTGATTAATCCTTTTCTGCATGAAAATTGGAGTTCACAGTTAACTTTCATTTTACACGTGGCGATATATGACAGCGACATGGTTTTCTTAGAAACAATTTGATGATTTTGATAAAAATTTAGATTTACGGAATTTCCGAGTTTACTATTGAATTGTGAACCCAAAAACTTGCTGTTCACTTTAGACAATTTTGCGTTTGCTGGTAACTCGCACTTCCCCCAAAACAAAATGGCTTTTTTTTCGAATGATTTTAACAAATATTTAGAGTTAGTGTGTTTTTGAGATGACATTTCGATCTGAAATACAATTATCATTATTATAACTAGCGTTCACAGGTAACTCTCCCACCATCCGGGACTAATTCGGCCTAAACTTTTTTTCTTTTTCTTTTTAAGTCGCTGGAATGATTTTGACAATAAAAAAAAGTTTAAAGGTGTTTGTTTTTTAGATGAAATAATCTGGTGTGTCACTCACACAACTTTCTCTTACGCTGAAATTTAATACTATAAATACAGGTTGCAGATTAAAAGGTAAGATAACGAGTACTGTTATGTAAACCTGTGTTAAATAATTCATATTAGGCTTCTGATAAGTTTTATATGATAATTAGCTCTGGGTGAGGGGGGCCACCGCCCCCCTCAACCCCCCGTTTCATCAATGCACCTACATTTATATAGAATTTAATTCGGTTATTAAAAAATAATTCGGTTCAAAAAAAAATAATTTATTAAAATTATAATTTAAAAAATTATCTTTTATGATAATGCAGACGATTTCCATATTAGAGAAATAGTATAACACCAAATATCCAAAAAAAAAGTCCATTTTATTCTTAATATAAAAAAAAAATAAATAAAAATTTTTCTCGTTAAAAGTAAAAAGAATCGATAACTTTGTTTTAAACTATTGCAGATGGATGGTTCAACCATTAGTTTTAAAGTTATTGGCGAGCGCTTTTGAAAGATACCCATCATGAAAATTTACTCCCCTCGAGGGGGGACTTCACCCCCCACGGGGGGATCCGAGGCTTCTACATACACAATTTTTTTTTCTCAGTTAACTATCTCTATTACTAAATATATATATTCGTTTCATTTACTTTAGTGCAGTCTATAGACGTTAAACTCTGCTTACCTGTAATTTCCCCCATAGACGTAATCTATTAGAATTCTCTTGATTGTCCCTGTACACGAACCATTTGCTTAATCTTAACGAAAAGCTTACTGTAGCATCTCTATATGATACACATTTAGAATACCAAGTTTGAACTTTCTGTCATAATTTGTTTTTCAGATGTGCTGATAACAGACAGACAGACAGACAGACACACAGACCATTTGCTAAAAATATGATTTTCGTATTCAGGGGACCTCAAAACGTGTAAATATAAGAAAATCTCGCGTTCGAAAATTTGACCCAAAATCAATATTTTCTCTACCTTATGGGTAAGAGAAAGTAAAAACGGTCTCATTTTTATTCTTCTTCAGAAAATTAGCCATTGCCGTTCTTCGCCAAGATTAAAATGCAAAAAAAAAAAAAAAGTCTGATTTTGTTATAAAATGCACGATTTTGATAAGAAATTACAGTTAGATATTTGTTATGATAATTCGATTTGAATTTCCCTTATCTCGAAAAATAAGCTTTTACTGGTAACCCGCACTCTGCTCTCAGAAAACAAATAAAAAATATAATTAACAGAAAACAAATTATTTTATTTGCACTACACATCATTATTACAATGAGATCAAGTGAGATCAATTATCCAGGTACTATATATAAACTGAAGCAAGGAGAGTCTGCGCAGAACAATATAAAAATACAAATATTAATATTTTGCCAAAATATTGCTGAATAATTTTGAACTGGTTATATTTTTATGTATTTCTTTTGTTATTGTGTTGTTGTTCTTTAATTTAATGCAACCGCTATCTTAAAAATAAGAGAGCTATTTTTCGCAGTCTGCCCTTAAAGTGTACTCTGATTGCGCTATGGGTAGAAGATTTCATTATTAATAATAACTACAATTAAATTGTTAATATATATATATATATACTTAATGGCCCTCTTCAGTTACTGTCGCAGGAAGCCCGAGCCAATGTTATTCTATGGAGAAACTTTCTTTACAAATAACTTATTAACTAATACATATTTTTAAATTCTGTTTTCACGTTCAGAAAATTTCCAACTGTTAAATTAACGGACCTTTTTTAAAAATGTATTTTTTATAATTTTTAATATTTTATTTTGAAATTGCAAAATGAAAAAAATTCACATATTGAAAATTCGTATTTTGCAGCTTCAAAATAAAATATAAAAAATAAAAAAAAAAAAAAAAATTAAAAAAGGTTCTGTCAATTTAACAGTTAGGAATTTTCAGAATGTGAAAACAGAATTTGAAAATATGTATTAGTTAATAAGTTATTTGTAAAGAAAAATTTCCCATAGAATAGCATTAGCTTCGGCTTCCGGCGGCGGTAAGTGAATAGGGCCCTTAAGTGGCCTTGTTTTAAGATCTTCTTCTTTTTCTTTCTTTCTCTCTTTTTTCCTCTTTTTGTTTGTTTGTTTAATTTAAAAATATTTTGTACTTCTGACATTCTAAAAAATTTCTAGGAAGTGTAAAGAAAATTCAAACATGTACGTATTTTGAAAAACGAGACAAAATAACCCTGTTTTATCCGAGAATCTCGAAACAATTAGCATGTACATTCCAATACACGCCACGTTTGCTGCTGTACGACTACCTGGAATCACTGCTTGCGGAATTTTCTCTTTCCATCTCATCTCCTATTTGTGAAATCTCTCACCGCGCTCTTTCTCCCAGCTTTATCTCAGAAAAAATATTTGTATAATACAATTTGTGTAAAAAGAAAAAAAACTATAAAGAACAATATTTTTTTAGGGTAATACACTTCACTTTTTTCCAAAATTAGGTTATCAATCAAACTATTTTTCATTTACACGGACAAAATAAGCTATGTAAAAGTTTTACATCTTTGGAAAATATTAACGCTTTAAATGTGTTACTAGTATATAACACAACATAAGTTAAGTCTGTAGCAGAAAACACATAAAAAAAAAATTAAAAATATCCATTACCATATATTGTAATGATTTTCCGGCTGTTAGGTGGTCAGCCAAAATCTCTTTTCAACTAATCTTGATTCAAATACTGAAATGGATTTTATTTAATTTTAACTTTACATTTTAATCATTATGATTAAACTTTACAGGTGAGTATACACAGCAAAATGATACATAAGAAATATTCAAAAGTTCACATAATTCAGAGACTGTTGTCTCTAGTTAAACCGCAGAAACGCTATAGTTGCACACCGCTTGATGAGGATTTCTCCCTTTCTTTTCGGGATTTCGAGACAAGTGTCTGCTGACAATAATGTTCGTAAAAAACAAAACGTATTTCTGAAGCGAAGTCGATTTAAAAAAAAACTGAACTTTTTTCTGCCCAACATTTTCAGGAACGGAAAACCCGCCCCTTTTTATCTGATTGGTTATAAAAAGCGAATTTTGTTCATCTGACGTCATTTGTTCATTACTTGACACAAAGGCAAAGAGTTTGTTTTAACCTTTTATTTTTTTCCCTATTAAAACCGGGAAAATCATTATAGCATCAAACAGCTAATCGCAAATAAATATGTCAAAAGGTTAATTTATCCATTATAGCCGTATAATTAAAATTACCAATTTTATCATTTATATTGTAAATGCATACATCCACATTTTAAATCTGTCATGACTACCTCCCAATAATCATCACACACTTCAAAAATGTGGATTCCTAGTAATCAGCATATTTTTATAAGAAATAAAAATATAATAAGCTCTGAAGTTGTCAGAAATTTGTAATCGGAGACCTAATTTGTTTATTTATTTATTTTTCAAGTTCTTAATAATCTGTAATGTGATGAAAGGAAGTCAAGGGCAATTTATAATATTAATCGTAAAGGGTGGCCGTCACAACATCCATTTCATTGATATGTCGATAAAAAAAAATATTCTTAATGTATAAATTTTCTAAAATAATAATAATAAAGACGCACAATATCGTTAATTTAAAGCATTTGAAAAATCAATATCTCAAGATGTACTCAATATTCCTGAAAATTTTTTTTTTTTTTTTTTAATTTTTTTTTAGACAGTAATCAAAACAATTTCATTAGTATTATTTTTACTTAAGCTCCAAAATCTCTTTTTTATTATTTTCTTTTCATATTCTTATTTTCAAAATATATCCAATAACATTATAAATACTTTTTTTTAATCATTTAAAAGATTTTCTAAAAAAAAAAGTAAAAAAAAAAAAAAAAAAAAAAACTGTTTTTAGTAAAAGAAGATGTTTAAAAAAAAAAAAAACGGCTGTTAATTAATAAATAAATTATCTTTAGTACATTTTTGATCCTTTTTTTTTTTTTTTTTTTTTTTTTTTTTTGTAATTATTTCTCAATTTTCAGTAAATAAAAATGTAACTTTTCCTTTCTCATTATTAATTACACATTACACAATATTTTATTTTATTTTTTATATGTAATGTTATATAATGTTTTTAAAAAACATATATTTTATATTTAAATATTGTAGGAAAAAATATCTCAAAAGGTTCAATAAAACAAATAAGGAAATAAGTTAATCCAGTTTATATTTTGTTACACGGCAATAGAATATTAATAACAATATACACCATTAAAATCATAATTATTTAAGAAATATATTTAAACATGCCAAATAAAATTATTATTTATAAAATTTCAGAATTGTACATCAAATTCGTATACACTTATTATATATATATATATATGTATGTATGTATGCATGTATACCGGTGATTCACTGCAACTTCAGTGAATATTACCGGTTTTCACTGAAATGCATAGAAAGGCATTTTTTTTTTTTTTTTTTTTAAGGTATTAAAAGATTTATTAGCAATTTTTTTTTTTTTTTTATCAGCTCGTGATTTTATCGTAAAATTACTTTTTTTACAGTGGTACAGAACATTTAACAACGTAACATGGGCGATGAATGCTCAATGTTTCGGCCATCCCTCATTAAAATGACTTTCACGCGTTCCACATCAGAAATTCTCCTAAAAGAAGCTTCAGTATTTGCAATATAGCTTCATTTCATCAGACAAATCTGCTTGAAATGTGAGAGAATACTGCAAATATATCGCGATCTGTTGGTGAAAAATGTAACTATTATTTTTTTCTTATATATATAAAAAAATCCCATTCTTTTCCATACATTTCAGCGAAATTCGCATACAGCTACAACCAGCATTTGTTGAATAATATATTTTTTATTTATTCTGTAATTTTTAGATGACCCATATTTATCAATAACCATATTAGTTTTCCACTAAAATATATATTGATCGTTCAGCATTTATGTGTACATTTTCAATAGCAACGTGTTCTGAAAGAGATATCTCATACCTATATTCGGAAATCTTGCGACTTTGTTAGTGAAAGACGAATTATCCCCTAAAACAGTTAGACTGTTCGAAATTTAAGAAGACTTATTTATTTATTTATTTTTATTATTATTATTTTTTTTCAAAATATTTGTTGTTTATTTTTATGTTCGTAGTATGTCTCTTTTAAAATAGAAAACGAAAGTGATTGATATTTTTGCTCAATGTTATGATTTATATAATAATTATATACTTTATAGGGTTTACTGTACAGGGCAGTAAACACATTTATTTAGGGCATAAAATAAATGAATTAATGAAGCATAAGAAACTGAAGTTTGTATAAAGAATTTAATATTGGGACTGAATATCCGCTGATTTAAAGTGAGATACAACATATCAAATGAATGACGTTAGCTGTAAATGCATACATTGTTTTCTTTTCTTTTATTTCTTTCTTTTAAGAAAACATTTTATGATTCACTCTTGCTTTGAAATGCATTGTGTTGAATTTAGGGCCGTATTCGCCATCTTCTTAACACTCGGATTAAACCTCGGATCAGCGGTAATCGCTCGATCATACGAAAATCGGTATTCTCCAACGAAAATCCGCAGTTCACCGGCTACTTTAACACTTCGTTTTTGATGCTCGAATATCGGAGGATTAACAGAGTTAATTCTAGGATCTTTTCGTAACGCATGCGCACTCCGCAGCTCAGATTCGTAAACAAATAACAAACATGGCTGACGTTGACGATGTATTCTCACTAGATGATATTGGAAGCTTAGAACTATTGAAAACATTTGAAAGAAGGAAAAGGACGGTGCATCAAATTAGAGTAAATGATTTGGACTCTTTGGATAATGTGGCATTTCGATATCGCTATCGATTAAATAAGGATTCCGTGGCATTTCTAATACGAATGTTAGATAATAGGCTGTCATCTGCCACAGAAAAGAATAATGCATTAACTTCGGCAGAAAAAAATTAATAGCTTTAAGATTCTCTTAATCATAACAATCAAAATTTTAAATCGTAGCGTAAACAGTTGTCGTCTGCGTGATTATTCTTTTTAAAAATGTTCTAAAGTAAAATTAATTCTTAATCCGTGCGTAAACAAAAGCGAAGTAAACAAGAGTATCAGTGATGCCAATTTACTTATTTCCCTTTCTAATCTTCTAATCCGATTGATTAGTTAATTGAAGCCGAATGGTGAATAAATGCTATCTTCGTTTCTGGCCAATCAAAACGAAGCTTTTATTTCTCTTCCAGTTAATCCATGGATCACGTAATCGGCTGATGGTGAATACCGTAGGAATTTAATCCAGTGTTAGCTTTGATTCTCGGATTTGCTGATCCATGGTTTAATCTTCGATCAATGAAGTTTGGTGAATACGGCCCTTAGTGATGTGTACTTATTTATCGATGTGTACTTCATTTACTTTTACATAAACACTATAAATTTATTCTTTTACTTATCACACTCGATTTCATTCGTTTTCAGTGTTAAGTCTGAGAATAGCACGCTAAACAAAGAGTAAAATATATTGTGGGACAGTAGAATATTGAATAATGTAATTTGAGAAATTAATAATAAATATATATATATAAGCATCACCAATAATATTTATTGTTTATAGGTAGCATTTAATGTTACCGAAACATCAAATTTTCTAAAAAATATTTTCCACGAGTCCTTAACATTACTACAGTTTATACTTTTGCATTTGAAATTAGAACTTAAAAAATAAATTTCTATTTAAGAAAAATGAATCTTTCAATTACAAGCTTTCAAGACACTGTTTTAGTTTCAAATATTTCAAATAATTGTAATATTTTTAACTATATTGTAATCTGATTTTTGTTTATTACATTTATTGTGTATTTTTTTTTTTTGAGGTGTTTTACAATTTTTTTTTATTTATAAAATGTAATAAAATGATTGCCTGTTTTTAATTTAACGTTAATTAGTTTTAATGTGCTTAATATAAATTACTTTTGATTGAAATATAATTTCGTACTTTTACACATGGCATTATTTAGTTCTCTCTTAAATAAAATTATTAAATAATAATTATTATATCTAGCATTATAATATTATAAATAATAATGAATTCTTTAAAATTTTATTTAAATGATACAGTTCTGTATAAACTGCAATTTCATAATAAAAAATGTATTATTTTACATATTATATCATCTGCAAAACATATATATAAAATACATATATATAACGCTAAAGATATATCTATAGTATAAGGAATTATATACGTATTTATGCAATGTTAAAAAATTTAATTTGTATATGTTATGCCTAAAATAAAATTCGTTTTTTATACAATACAATGAATTTCAATATACATGCAATTATAAATGCATGAATCAGTTTTTGCCGTCGTATGGTTTAGCTTGTTGAATTATTGCAGTTAACCTAGCTATATATATTTCACTCATTTGGCATACATGCGAATATCATAGGAAACAATGCAAGCATTACTAGAACGCATTGTATTCAGTTTCAGATTATCGCAAATTGATGTAGCAGGTACAATCATAAATGAATTATTTACAAACATTGTATATAATCAGAGATTGGTTAAAGTAATATGAGGAATACAGAGTATGATGCATGCATATTATTCAATAAAATAGTATATATGATTGAATAGTTATTATTTTTTTAGAGGAAAGAAAGAAATAAAATATAATAAAAATAATAAAATATACCCAATAATAAAAATATACTTAGTTATAAAGTTATAAAAAATTGATAAAATAGATTAAGCTACATGAAATCTTGTTAATAAATTACCACACTCTAATGTTAAATAATACGTAACGCATAGAATTTTTGTGCATTTGTAATGTTGAAAAACATCACATATCCCTTTTTAAAATAAAATAATAATAATAATATAAATTACGTTTTATTTATTCATTTATAATACAAGCAAACATTATATTTCTCATTCTAAAAGTATATAATATAATTTTGTTTAACTCACTTAAACTATTTTATTTTTTTATTTATTTTTCATTAATCTGTAATTTCATATAATTTATTGTTCCTAGCATTATAAATCGCAATTCTTTTCCCTGCTCTAAATCTTATCAAGTAATAATTAAATAAAATTAAAAGAAAGAAAAACCCATTTATTTTATGCTCTAAAATCGCAGACGATATATTTTTTTGTTGTTGTTGTTGTATCCTGTCTCCAGGCAGTCGTTGAAAGATTCCGTTGAATCATAATAGCTGAAAACCATTTTTAATATGTTTATCAATTGATTTCGCACTTTTAGCCTATTTCTGGACACCTGACAAAATTTAATCACATCGTATGACGTAATTTAATTTTCAGCCAATCTTTTATCTTTGCTTTAGGTTTATAGTACATAAAATTTAAAAATGTGTTCAGCCAACTTGATTTTTGATGCCAAGGAGATTTCGCGAAATAAATTAATTAGCACTTGTTCTTCATGCTGTCAACAACATGTGGTTTTAAGAAAGATTCAAAAAGTTACTAATCAATCGAAATGGCTTCCTTCAGATTTGGTATCCTCAAGTCATTTAATAAAATAAACTTTGCTAATCTTCCAAAAAAAAGTCTATCTTTGTTGCCTTCGTAATAAGTATTTAGACAATGAACTATGCATATTATTCTTAATGCGGTTACCTGAAATAACAAATAATGGATTTTCTTAAGAAAAGAGATCTTTTCCTATTCTTCATAGAGCTTATTGAACCTGGATTGCTATACGAATATGGCCGCTTCTTTATATATCTGCATCCCAGCTCATCATTATAAACAATGTGGTGCCATACTCAGGCCGGATAATATATCCGGATATCCAAAAAATTTTTTTTCGTCTTGAAAAATTTGTGCATCGAAAATAGAACTATTATTAACGAATATAAGCTCGAATTTCTGTTTAACGGATCTCTGCTTAGTCACCTAATATCGACGTGATATCGACTACGTTAATCATTCTACACATCCTGATTAATTCATGAATGCGAAGTTTTACGTTGTTGAAGCTGATATAATGAAACACTCAGTGAATGAGTAAATGAAATATCTTTGTTCTAGAGTAATATCATCACCGAGTTCTTTGGAAAGTGCGAATATAGAATTTTTGTAGTCTTCGATTCTGCACTACCCGATTCTTATCGCCGATCATCCTGCAAAATTTGCATTTTGAGATCGCCTTATGCATATATTTCAATATAAATTGATTGTTGATTCATCACTGCAAGGAAAAATGAAAGATATATGTTGTCTTTCTAGCAGGTGTGCAGTTAAATTACTACGTTAATTTTTTCCTGCGAGCACTCATACAGGAGAAAGGCATTGTGTTATTAAATAAAAGAATAATAATAATAATAAAAGTAAATGAATAAAAAAATATATAGATAAATAAATAAATATTTCTTTTTAGCAAAAAGAGAATACGGGAAAACGGTAAGTTTCTTTCATACTATTTATGTGAAACAGTAAACAAAAAGATATTTTGAAAGTTTTTTTTTTAATATTGACAGTTAACTGAATTCAATTTATTTTCGTTTTCAATTTTTTTTAGAAAAATTGTTTTATTATTGATATGTTTATTCTAGTCTAGTTTTTTTTTTTCTTTTCATTTTTTTTAAAAGAATAATTAAAGTTATACCCTATTATTGCACATAAATATTTTTTTTTTTTGGAATCTGTTATTTACAGATAATTAGTGAAAACTTTTATTTGCAAGAGAAAATAAAAGTCAGATATCATTTATTTTCCCTCATATTCACAATATATATAAATTTTTTTCATATTTTGATCTTTTGGTTTACAATATAATATATGTTGACATTATAATTTTCATATATTCATTTTTTTTTTTTTGTGGTTATTATTCATTATTATTTTTTTAAATATATCTATAATATATATCAAGACTTATATATGCCAATTTCATGGTTGCAAAATATAATGATATATACATATAAAAATATTAGAAATAATTTCTATATTTTCGTTAATTTTGAAACTTTATCATGCTTAATTAAAACAAATATATTTAACAATTTTTTTCTTCATTTTTAAGTGTCTTGGTAATTTATTTATTATATGATAATTGATTCAATTCTAATGCATATTATTTTTGTTTAACTTGGTTAACATTTTTATTTTGGAAAGAAATGGCACAGAATCGAAACGCGTTTTGCTCCGTTCCTAATTTCGATGGGGACGCGAGATTTGTCAAATTTTTCTTTGATCAATTGAGATCCTTTGCCATGTTAAATAAATTAACAAATGACGCGACATTACATGTAATGAAAGAAAAACTTCGTGATGCTGCGTTGGCATACTTTATTGAAAACGAAACACTATATAACTCGACAGATCTTAAATTCATCGAGGAAAATTTCTGTAAGTTTTTCAAGGAATCGTCATATAACACTGGAATATCAGAATTTCATAATTTAAAAGTTTTGCCGGGAGAATCCATTAAAAATTTCGCCCATCGTGTAAATGTTGCTGTACCTAAGGCTTTCCCTGACCTTAAAGACAAGCAATCCCTTGATAACATTAAACTTCCAAAATTTTTAGAGTGTGTACCCCCAAATATTAAAATTAAGTTAATGGAGGAAAACATAAGAGACTATAATAAGGCAGTTGAACGTGCTCAAACATTATCCGAAATATATGATTCTTTCAATAACACTACTAATGTTAAAACTATTCTTTCTTGTGATAATAAAAATGACTCTGTAATAGTAAATACAGTGAAAGAGTTATCTGACAAAATTAATAGCATTTCACTTACAAACAACAATCTACCCTCCCATAGTGAATCCTTGCACGTAGTTCAGTCAAGCAGTCCCAAATTTGATCAAAGAAATTATAGAAATAATTACAAAACTAGACAGACCAATTTTCGTTCTCCCTCTAGAAGAAACTTTTCTAGAAATAATCCGATTTGTCAACTTTGTTCCAAACATGGCCACGTTGCTTTAAATTGTTACAAATGGAGAAATAGAGATAATTTAACTTATAAAACACGTAACTATGAAAACCGTAATTTAAACTAGAAAAGAGGTATGGAGATGCTGATGCTGCCATATCTCGAAAACTAAGGGTCTCATCAGCGAATGAACATAAATTCACAAATGTGTCATCTTCAAATTCTCTTATAAAAATTTCACATACTAGACTTGTAAATTCAGTTGGATCTCAAACTGTTGCTAATATTACTGTAGCAGATAATAAAGCTACCCAAACATTTCAAAATTTTAGTCATATTTCTAATACAGGGTATATTCCAAGTCACAACAATGAGAGTTGCGCAAATAATATTGAAGATCATATTTTACTTAATGTAAACAAAAATTCTCATACACTTCCTATAATAAAAGCTAAATTAGCCAATAATGATATAAAGTTTCTTATAGATACCGGAAGTAGTTGTTCATTATTAGCACAATCAACATTTGATAATTTAAAAGCAAATTTGAAATATAAAAGACTAGGTTCGTCTATTACTCTTAAAACGGTCAATTCTTATGTTGAATTTTCTTCATGTATTCGTGCAACTTTCAAAATTGAAAAAAAGTTTTTCCAACACAATTTCTATATTATTGACATACCACATAGCTCTAATTTTCATGGAATACTTGGCATGGATTTCATTAAAGAAAATCATGTCACTATTGACTTTTCGAAAAATTCCATGAGAATTGGAAAATTAGACTTTACTTGTTCCTTATTTGATTCGGAAAATGAAAAATTAGATGTATATAATGTTAACTCTGACGATAATAATATGAATGTTTATCTTCTAAAGAAAGTTATAATACAAACTGGCGAAAATATCTACATTACTGCAAAAACAAATAATAAGTTACAAGAAACGAATGACATATTTTGTACTGACTTAAAGGATCCTGATATAGAAATTTTAGATTCTATTGTATCACCGAATTACAAGAATGAAATTAATTCTGAAAATAACAATTCTCTTTTTACGTTACTTATCTCAAATAAGGGTAAAAATTCAATTCATCTCAATAAAAATATGCATATTGGTAAATTATTTTTAATTGATGAAATTAAAGAACCACATTTAGATAAAATTGAAGACTCTTGCTCTAGTAATAATAATATACAAAATATTGAGGACCATATCCACTTAATTCAAGCTTCAGAGGATATATTACTAAAACGTAAAAATAATTTATCAAGTAAAGATTTTAGTTTGAATCATTTAACACTTGATCAACGTAACACACTAGAAAATTTATTTTTAAGCAAATTTGCTGCTTTTTCCAAATCTCTCGGTACTCTAGGACATACTGATAAAATAATTCCTAATCTAAAATTAATTAATGATTTCCCTATTAAAACACTTCCATTTCCGATTCCACAAGCTTTACAAAAAGAAGCCCAAGAACAGATCAATGAGTTAGTAAACGCCGGCATAATTGAGCGTAATTGCTCCGAGTGCGCTTGTCCCGTATTGCTGGTAAAGAAAAAATCTGATGGTTCAAAGAAACAACGTTACAGACTTGCTTTAGACCTTAGAATGGTGAATACAGTCATACAAGGTTCCTCATATCCACTTCCTAAGATTCAAAATATTATTTCAAATCTTTCGTCATTCAAATACTTTACTTTGTTAGATTTCATGCAAGCGTACCACCAAATTGACCTTCCTAAAAAATATCAAGATATGTTAACATTTACATCTATTTTTGGCAGTTATCGATACAAACGTGTTTGTTTTGGTTTAAAGAACGCCAGTTCTATATTTCAGTCTCTAATGGACACAATACTCGACGAGAAAAACATTAATGGCATATATGCTTATCAGGACGATCTCATTATTGGATCAAATTCATTTGATGAGACTTGTGAAAAAGTAAATAAAGTTTTAGAAATTCTTATCAAATATAATTTAACAGTATCCCCATCTAAGTGTGAATTCCATAAATCAGCAGTTAATTATTTAGGTTTCCATATTGAAAACCATACTATTTCACCCATCACCGCTAACATCGTAAAGATCAATTCTTTTCCACCACCGACGACAATACGACAATTAAAAAAAATTCTTGGACTTGCTAATTTTTACAAATGGATTTTACCATCTTTCTCAAAACTTGCGCAACCCCTTGTGGAACTCAGAAAACCCAAAACAACATTCAAATGGACAGAAAAAGATCAGAGTATTTTTCAAAAAATTCAAAAATTATTCTTTCTTCCCCCAATGGTTCGACTTCCAGATTGGGAGAAAACATTCTATGTCAACACGGATGCATCAAAAACAGCCATTTCAGTAGCATTTATGCAAAAATTTAATGGTAAATTACTTCCTATAGCATACTTTTCCAAATCTTTAAAACCTTCTGAAAAGAAATATCCTGCGTTAAAATTGGAACTTATGGCAATTCATAAAACTGTCACCGCTTTCAAATACTATTTATATAATCGTGAGTTCGTAATTTTGTCAGATAGTGCTCCCCTTGAAAAATATAAGAAGACTACCAATCCCGCTGACGTTACCACACGATGGTTAATGGACTTACCTGAATATACTTACGTTTTCAAACATATTCCTGGAAATTTGAACATCTTAGCGGAATATTTATCACGTTGCAATTTTGAAAACAATCAAGAGGATCTCAAAGCTAATCCAAAATTAATTCATGACATACAACCACTACCAATTGTTCATGTTGATGAAAATGAAAACAGACTTGAAATTAACAGTAAGGATAAAATTAATAATGAAAGTCAAAACAAATGCTCAGAATATGTTAATTATATGATTTCAGGAAATTCAAACTCTAAAGACCCCTTGCTAGAAATTTCAGACAAAATATTTGTGTCCGAACAAATTAAGGATTCTGAATTAAAAACAATTTACAAGAAATCTTAAAAAACGGAAAGTCAGAAAAATTTCCCAATTACTTTATAAATCCGGATTCTAAAGTATTAATGCTCAAGAAAGAGAATATTCATAACAATTCATTCAGTTATTTAATTATTGTTCCAAATTCTTTAAAAGCGAAAGCATTGTCCATCGCGCATTTATCTCACTTCGGTTTGGCTAAAACCTATGAATTTCTTTCTAAAAGATATTTTTGGAGGGGCATTTATACTGATACCCTCAATTTCGTCTCTTCATGCACTAAATGCTTACAAGCGAAACATTACAAAACACCTCCTGCTCCATTACAAAAAACATATACACCCACTCATCCAAATCATACAATCTCCACAGACTTGGTGGGTCCTTTTAGTAATGGTCAATACGTCTTGACAATACTTGATCATTTCAGTAGACACTTAGAACTTTACCCGTTATCTAATATTACTTCTCCAAAAATAGTTCAATGTTTGTTTTCATACATTACAACCTTTGGTCGCCCTGCATGTATTCTATCAGATTTAGGTCCACAATATAGATCTCAAGTTTACAATACATTTAATGACACTCTAGGCATAAAAATATTACATTCGTCTGCTTTTCATCCCCAGTCGAACTCTATTAGCGAACGTGTAAACACATCAATTAAATATTCAATTAATATATTATTAGAAGAAGGTCATTCATTTCAAAATGCACTATATATACACAAATCTCTCTACAATGGATCTACGCATTCTTCCACTCAATTCTCGCCTAATCTTCTACATTTTGGTAGAGAACTGGCACTAATTTTTGACACTTATAATTCAAATTATAATTGCACTTACCTGGACTCTAATGTAAACATCTATAAATTAATGCAAGACCTTCAGGAAATTTATAAAAAAGCGTACAATAACATTCAAGATTCCCAATCAAAAAGAAATAAATATTTTCAAAGAAAAGCTAAACTAAAAAGCATCTGCACAAAAGATATTGTGTATCTTAAGTCTATGGATAAATTTAAACCTAAATATACAGGTCCTTTCACAGTTAAACTTTCTCCTGTTTCATTTTCAATTAAACGGTTACATGCTAGTGATGATAAGGCATTTCGTGTGCATATAGATAGAATTTTATTGGCACCTCCACGTAATAATCACTTATTTGACATTTATAATAATTCTAATTTTAATAAGAATCACATTATTTCCAATGATACACATCAATATAATTTACGAAACAGAAAGTAATTTTTCATAATTTTTTTTATTTCTATGGTTAAAATCACACTGTAAATTTTTAAATATTTATAATGATTAAAGATAAATTAAATAAATTTGATGTATACTTTCATCGCAACAGACCTGATCAACCTGTTGTGATTTTTATTTGTTGTGAAATTTCGCAGCTTGGATAATCAATGGCTGGTCCAGGAAATTATATTCTAAGCTGCATTGTCTTACAATAGCAGTGTATATCACTTTTAATATTTTTCTTTAACTTACTTGTTAATTATAATTGCATTTTATTAAAAGTTAACATACTAGAATAATTTTTTTTTTTTTTTGGTTTCAAAAAAGTGCTAATGGAATTAAAAAAAAAAAAAAATGTTTACGTAGACTTTTGGTGCAGGTAATATTTTTATCATACATACATGCATATGTCTCATATATTCCAATTACAATTAACTAAAAAAAAATGAATAAATAAAAACATGTGTTATTATTACTTTCTTTCAACATGTATTATTTGTTTAAACCTTTTAATGAATATAAAAGGCTCACTATATATATTTGATAACATGTAAATATACTTGATTTTTATTTTGTCAAATTTTCATATTCAGATTGCGTATACATTTGAACTATGTATTTATTACAACGAATTCTTGTCCTCTATGAACTGAAATGGACTCGTCAAAGTTTCTCGCCATGCATGGCAACATAAAAGTTTATGGATTTCAGCATCTTACCACGAACTGATAAAATATATGATAACTGAATTATTATGATTTTAAATCAAAGGACTAGAGCTCATTTTGTTTGGGGATATATTCTAAAGACTTGTGTACACAGATTTATGGCCATACAACATTATATCACATCACCGTATAATATCTTTATTTTCTGTATTTGTATTTTATTATTGTATAAGAATATTTTTTTTAAGTATGCATACTAGATTTTCTATTGATACTATGACAATGTACGTATTTTAATTGTATTGGAAGCCATTCGTTTTTTTTTTTTTTTTTGTAATCAATCTATTTTACAAGATTGGAGATAATTTGATTTAATTTAAATTTTTGCTGAGCTGTCATATCATAGACGATGTAATGGCTGAACCCATTTTTTTTTTTTTCGGTGGACGGGGAGAAATATGTGATGTTGAAAAACATCACATATCCCTTTTTAAAATAAAATAATAATAATAACATAAATTACGTTTTATTTATTCATTTATAATACAAGCAAACATTATATTTCTCATTCTAAAAGTATCTAATATAATTTTGTTTAACTCACTTAAACTATTTTATTTTTTTATTTATTTTTCATTAATCTGTAATTTCATATAATTTATTGTTCCCAGCATTATAAATCGCAATTCTTTTCCCTGCTCTAAATCTTATCAAGTAATAATTAAATAAAATTAAAAGAAAGAAAAACCCATTTATTTTATGCTCTAAAATCGCAGACGATATATATTTTTTTTTGTTGTTGTATCCTGTCTCCAGGCAGTCGTTGAAAGATTCCGTTGAATCATAATAGCTGAAAACCATTTTTAATATGTTTATCAATTGATTTCGCACTTTTAGCCTATTTCTGGACACCTGACAAAATTTAATCACATCGTATGACGTAATTTAATTTTCAGCCAATCTTTTATCTTTGCTTTAGGTTTATAGCACATAAAATTTAAAAATGTGTTCAGCCAACTTGATTTTTGATGCCAAGGAGATTTGGCGAAATAAATTAATTAGCACTTGTTCTTCATGCTGTCAACAACATGTGGTTTTAAGAAAGATTCAAAAAGTTACTAATCAATCGAAATGGCTTCCTTCAGATTTGGTATCCTCAAGTCATTTAATAAAATAAACTTTGCTAATCTTCCAAAATATGTCTATCTTTGTTGCCTTCGTAATAAGTATTTAGACAATGAACTATGCATATTATTCTTAATGCGGTTATTTGAAATAACAAATAATGGATTTTCTTAAGAAAAGAGATCTTTGCCTATTCTTCATAGAGCTTATTGAACCTGGATTGCTATACGAATATGGCCGCTTCTTTATATATATGCATCCCAGCTCATTACCACAGCATTATTATTTTTTTTTTATCTAATCTGTATTTACTATTGCCATCTAGCTCTTAATATTTAAATATAATATATGTTGCTAAATATAATAAAAAATGTAAATAAAACTTTTATTCTGCCTTTCGTAAAATAAGTATGGACAGCATAGATATTTCTGAAATTTTTCGATCTCTCTTTTAACATTTTAATAGTTTTAAAGATTGAGACATGATATTTAGCTGTGTTTTGTGCGTTCTCCAGTTCGTTATTTATTTATTTGTTTATTTAGATAGTTAGTTAGTTTGTTTACTTGTTTGTTAATTAGAGAGTCTGCGTAAATATTATCTCAAAAACTCTCTAATTCAAAGGATGTGTGACCAGTTTAAAATTATCACTTATAATTCTGCGAAATATCCTATTGATTTTCGACGTTCTAATTTGAAATCCCTTTAAATTATTTGAAATTTACGTCGCTCTTAAATTGGGAGAACATCAGAAACATTTACATAGACGTGTAATATAAGGATTATTTTCATGCCAAGTATGTCAGAAAAGTTTTAAAATATTATTTATGACATTGGCATAACTATAATTTTCTATAAACAGTTTACATCACAAACTTCGTATAATATTCGAAGTTTACGATTTTTCTTGACAATGGCTAAATTCCGTATAAAAGAAATAAAAATGCTTTAAGTTTTATTTTCCTTGTAAATAATTATGGCCCGTTTTAAATTATGAGTTATTATAATTCTATAAACGTTATTAAATATAAATTTATACATAAAATCCGTCTTCAGTTATTCAAAATTGAACGATTTCATAACGTAAAAGAACAGGGAAATATTTCACATAAGTTAGCATTAGTATATTATTATTGTATTGAAAAAAGTATAAAATAAAAAAATTGTGAAAACATAAGAAATGAAACCTTGTTTAGCTAAATTACCTTATAAAATAAATCAACAAATATGTACAAGGTAAAAGCATCGAAACAGAAAAAGTAGCCGAGTGGGGGATGCATTTCAGTCTGCAACTGTGTAGGAGGATCGACAGATTTCATTTTTATTTACATGAACGAAAATTGCCCTACTGTAGAAATTTTTAATAACAAATACATGTAAAGAAATGAGCAGAGTCCATCTATGCGAACTAGTTTTATTTATTTTTTATTTTTATTTTAATCTTCTAATGAACATGTAGTGTTATATTACAAAAAAAACTAGATATTTGAATGAAATTTAAACAGAGAAAACTATCATATATGGATGCATCGGATAAAGCCAGTACATGGCACATTTGAAAAATTAAAAATATAGAGTGGTTTTTAATGAAAAGCAAATTGGTATTTTTACAAAGAAGTATATATTACCTATCATACAATTAAGATAAATGTCAAGATTATACTTCTGGTTTTCAATACAATTTAGTAAGCCTGGATTCGTTGACCCCTTATATCGATACCTAAACAACTCTAAACGAAAATTCGTATATTCTACCACATACTGTACAATAATATCGATTTGAGAACAAGAGAGAAATTAGAGAATGCCTTAATTACATTTCAGTTAATATCATAGAATGGATAACAGGGTGTCCACAGGCGAATATTTACCCCCTGATGAAGTGTAAAGGTTGATATTTTTATTTACCAACTATGTGAAAAATTCCAGAACTGGGAATCGAACCCGGGCACCGCCGCTTAACGCACGGAGGCTCTACCACTGAGCTACCATGGCTGACAACCAGCTAAGCATTTCTCACATAATATTCGTTGGCCAACTCGCCGAGTCTGCAAACGCAGCTGTATCGAGTGACAATATTAATCGCAGCACAACTCCATAGACCACGAAATTTCAATTTAGAAATATTTATTCATGAATTCACCAACCGTGAATATTCATTTTAAGTAAATTGGAGTGTAAAGGTTGATATATTTATTTACCAACTATGTGAAAAATACCAGAGCCGGGAATCCAATGCTCAATTCGCTTATGCTATGCTTATCCGCTTATGTGAAAAATACCAGAGCATAAGCGGAGGTGCCCAGGTTCGATTCCCGGCTCTGGTATTTTTCACATAGTTGGTAAATAAAAATATCAACCTTTACACTCCAATTTACTTAAAATGAATATTCACGATTGATGAATTCATGAATAAATATTTCTAAATTGAAATTTCGTGGTCTATGGAGTTGTGCTGCGATTAATATTGTCGGATACAGCTGCATTTGCAGACTCGATGACTTGGCCAACGAATATTATGTGAGAAATGCCTAGCTGGTTGTCAGCCAGGGTAGCTCAGTGGTAGAGCATCCGTGAGTTAAGCGGAGGTGCCCGGGTTCGATTCTCGGCTCGGGTATTTTTTACATAGTTGGTAAATAAAAATATCAACCTTTGCACTCCAATTTACTTAAAATGAATGTTCACGGTTGATGAATTCACGAATAAATATTTCTAAATAATTTAGTTTAGTTTGTTTAATTTTAGTTTTGTTAGTTCGTCAAGTTTAGTTTTAGTTTTATTAAATCTTTAAGTTTAGTTTATTCCTGAGGCTCTCATTATAGGTTACAAAAATCATGTATATCGTGGGGGGGGGGGAAATGCATTTAATTGAATATTAAATTTACAAACACATTTACGTTTATGAATCAAATGAATGTAGTCTAATATTCATATTATACTAAAAAATTATTAGCATCCTGAATATTTATTTATATAAATATTTTTTTATACAAACTATAAAAAATTTAATATGTTCTTAAATAATTTTTCTTAACATGTAAGACAGATTTGATATTTACATGCTTCGTAAAATAATTTTGTTAGAAAGAAATTGCTGCACAGTTTAAAAATTAAATTTGACATTAGAGTGTCTTGTAATGATTTATAAGCGCAATGTATGTTTAAGTATTTATAAGCGTATTGTGCACTTAATGATTTATAAGCGTAATTTATAAATAAATAAGTAATCTGGTATGTCATTTACACTATATTTTCTCTTCTCCAGAATTTCAAGAATTTAACGACAAACTGCAAATTAAAGGATAATGTAACAGGTACTATATATGAATTTACATAAAAAAAAAAAAAAATCTAAAATACATTTAGGAACAGATTTATTTGACATATAATGCTGGGTGATGGAGCTATTGTCTTTTTTAATCCAATATTTAATAATAGTACTTATATTTATAAATAAACTGAAGGTTATTATTAGGTTTAAAAGTTTATTCTAAATTATTCTGGATGCCGTCTTAAACTTACGAAACTTGAAAAAGTCTGTTTAAGTAGCAAACTTAAGTCAACTTCAAAATTCAAAATTAAATTTCCAGCAATTAGTAGCTTTTCAGATATATTGATAACAAGTAAGAGATTACAATAGAAACAGGCCGCTCTCGTTGCTCATTGATAACCAAAATACGACTACAGTGACTCTATGGCCAACGGCTTTAAGTTTATCGAGCTTTCCAAATTGCTCGGAGTATATTATTGCATCTATCTTTCCTTTTCGCATTAGTATAGCATTGTTATTGTTTGCAATTTGAACTCAAGTCGCATGTTAGATTTTTAAAAAAATGAGTACTAAATACTAAGCAAATACATTTTGAAAATACACATCAACCTAATATCATATTTCATTTTACGCATTTTGATTTATAACTGTACAAATCATGGTAAATATTTCACGAGTCTATAGTGTTGTTGCAGAACTGAAGTTTGCATTTTTCATTAGTGTTTGAACAATGACGTGCTCGACGAAGATTATTTTTCAACATTTTATTTTGTATTAGAATTGAATGCAGCGTATATTTCGTTTCTTAATAGTATTTGTGTAATTTTGAAATGATAACATTTTTTATATTTATACTTAACCACAAGTGTTAAATTGATACCGTATCGCAAAAAATGTTAATAGTTTTAATTGCCACATTATATATTCTTATTTATTTTTATTTTTATTTTAATAATGGAAATTTTTTAAACTTTTTTACTTCTTCTTATATACGGTAGAGAAAGTATTGTTATTGGGTCAAATTTTCGAAATTGCTTTTTTGTTATATTTATACGTTATGAAATTCCCTGAATCCGAAAAACATGTTTTCAGCCATTGATTAGTGTGTTGATCTGTAATTCTGTGAGTCTTTTTTCAACACATCTTAAAACAAAAAATACTAGAAAATTCGAACTCAGTATCCTTAACTTGTATTATATAAGAACACTACAATAAACTTTTTGTTGAGATCAAGCAAATGGTTCGTGTACAGAGAAACCTACGAAAATTCAAATATAATACGTCTATGGAAGAAATTGCAGTTAAGAGGATTTTAATATGCATAGGCAGTGTTAAACCGAACGAAGTGAGTGTATATTTTTTATATGCGTAAAAGCTGGTTTCATGTATAGTATGGTATGGAAATCATTCACCGTTCGTTTACAGGGCAACACAAATAGTTAGAGTATACTAAGACAATATTTGAAAATGATTGAAATGTGTTTCAGGTTGCGATGTGTGTTATTAATATAGGATTATATTTATGTGCACCATGTGGTGTGTATATAATTTTTAAACGGTAAACATGGCTGCCAATGATAAAGCGAAAACTTTCTTTTTTATTGCATGCAATTAGTAGAAGTGTTATAATGTAATATTATACCATGTTTAGGAAAACTGTTCAGGAATTGAAATTAATTCTCATAACTGTACAGTAAATAAAGTATTTAGTTTTTATAAGCTAAATATTAATCGCGTGTTTTTGTATATTTAAACATTTTGAGACTATTTGATGACTGAAGTGAAGTTTTTAACGCTTGATCTTTGTCTCTAAACAAACGATTTGAAGCAATTCAAATTTTGTATTTTGAAGTTATTATAAGTGTCTTACTTGAAAAGTTGGATAAAGATGTAAAGGTTTCAAGGAAACTGTTGGAAGTAGCGAACGATTCATTTTAATAAAACAGATGCGCCTTTAATTGCTCATGCGCGTGAGAGTTAGTTCTCCAACCGCTCCAGCTGCGAGCGTGCCAGATAAAAGAAAAATGTAGCGAAGTGCGTCGGCCTATGTGGCTGTTACCTGTGTGGTATAAAATAAAGATGTATGGAGTTAATATCCACTTAAATATTTTTTAATTCTTCTTATTTTCGAGTGTGTGTATGTCGTAATTAATCATGTTTACCGTCTTCAATAAATGTTTTGTTGTATCCCAACAAACACAGACCTATCAGTAGACAGTTGCTCCATTACCGACTTGCCGTTTTAGGCGGTGACGTACCGATGCCGCCTGCCGAATCGGGTACGTAACCTTTGTGGGCTTTCGGGTGACAGTCGCCCGATTGTCTGGTCCACAATCGGTCCATTGCCGGCAAAACAGACAAGGCAGCCGGTGCGACACCGCACCAACATCTAACCAAACATATACCGGTAATGGACTGGCATCTGCTTGCCGATGCCAGTTTATTTCTATTTGCAGAAAAAAAAATCCTGCCCGACAGATCAGTGCTGCTATCTAGTGAAGAAATCGTGAACTTTTATGTTTACAATTTCCGTTTAACTTACCCGAGAAGAGGACAGAACCCGCAAATCTTCCAACCAGTGGTTTCTCTTTGTACTTTGCATGCGTTTAACCATTCGACCATCGGCGCTTGTAAGTTTGCTTCTTGATAAAGATAGTTTCGCTATTTATTATTTTAGATAGATATTGTATACTTTTATGAGGTGTTACAAATAAATTAAAAATTTAAAAGTCAATATAATCAAAAGAAATATAATTAAATTAGTTTTAAGTTGTGGTTTAGATAAAATATTTTTTAAAATAAAATTAGAATGTCAAACAGTTAGAAATATATATATATATATATATATATTTAATATATTACATATTGTTTAAGGGAAATGTTTTGAGTCCATTAAAATTGTTGAACTTTTATCTGTTAATTTTTTTTTTTTTTTTTTTTTTTTTTTTTTGAGTTTAATACTTTAGTAGAATTTAATAATTTATTATGTATTATCTCTTGTAGTAACAATTAGCAGCGAAACTGAAAAATATATTTAAGTTATTAAGATGTATGGAGTTAATATCCACTTAAATATTTTTTAATTCTTCTTACTTTCAAGTGTGTGTGTATCGTAATTCATCATGTTTATCCTCTTCAATAAATGTTTTGTCGTATATTCAAGTATTTCGATTTCATTAACCTCTGATTACAACAAAAACGTATGTATAAAAGTTGTCTGAATAATTCTGAATGGTCTTTTATATTTAATAACAGATATAAATTCTTTAAAATTTGTAGACACAATTATGAAACTCAGGCTAGAGGCTTTCGGTATCCAGCACCTCCTCTCCCACAGACTTATTTTCCAAATAAAGCTATTCCGAAGTCTAATTTGAATTATTTTAAGATATTTTTACTATGTGCCCATAATATTATCACTTATGACGAGATACAAGAAATCAACAAAACAAGATGTGAAATATTTACCAAATAAAAGGAAAACATTTCAAATTTTCATAGTATGATGTGGAAGCGTGTGACGCAACGCCACAAACTGTGCAGTGAGAATCATCTCACTCTCACACCTGTCGACTTGTGAACGGTACACAGAAAAGTTCAGTTAGTTCCGTGACTCGCTAAATTTGAATTCTTGTGGGTTTATGTGAAGCAACATGTATAGAGTTAACATATCAATGATATTAATGATCTGTAGCAGAGAATTCCAAACGTCATTCACTCTGTTACACAAAATGTCATTGACCGTGTGTGGAAAGATCTTGAATATCGTTTAGATTTGTGTAGGGCAACAAATGGAGGCTACTTCGAGCTGCACTCAATACGTATGAAACTCGGGAAGTTTTCCTTTTATTTGGTGAAGATTTCACATTTTTATCTTGTTTTGTTTATTTCCTGTGACCGGACAAATATGCACATGACTTTACGGACACGCTGTATATAACAGTTATCGTTAACTTAACCTTTAATCTCCAATCTGTATTTATAGTATTAAATTTCAGTGTAAGAGAAAATCTTGTGAGTGCCACACCAGATTCATTTATATGGAAGTAGTGATTTAAAGTTTTTCTTTTCAATAATAACAGGAATAAAACAAGAAAATTAAACATTTAACTAAGTCACAGAAACAATGAAATTTAAGAAAGTGTTTATTTATAAGATTAAATCTATGATTGTAATTTACACACGCATACATTATAAAAAGTGAATTGCGGCAGAAATTATATTTCTCAGTGTCATTTGTATTACATCGCTTTTCAAATGAGCACAAAATTTCTCTGGATTTCAACGCTTCACTTTATGAAAGAATCATTATCAGACAAAACGGATTGCTTCAACAGTGTCATATATTCCACTTCTGAAGGACAATTCAGAGTTAATGATCGTTAAATAAGATCTTAATCTTCATTAATTTAATGCGTTAAATTGTTATTAAAATAGAGTAAGGCATAATCTTTTGATATAATACCTTTAATATAATACTTTCTCTTTAATAATACTTTTGTAAGTAAGGTAACATTAAAAATAAATAAAAATATTTTTGAAACATAAATAAATTATACAATAAAATAACACAGTAAACATAGTGCAATACAGTAAAAGCTATAAATAATTTGCTTACATTTTATTTTTTAAACTTCTTTTAAGAAATTCTATGATTCAAAAAAAATATTTTTAAACTTTATTAAAACAAAAAACAAACATACAAAAAATATATATGTATGGAATGTCACTCACATAACTTTTTTTTACCCTGCATTTCAAAACTATAAAGACAGATTGAATATTAAGTAGTAAGATCAATAAGGCAAGATAATAAAATTCAATATAATTAAAAAATAGATTTAGGAATAGATTTATTTGATGCATAATTCTGCGGGAGGTTAGAAGGAGGGTAATTGCTCTCAACCCCCCGTTCAATTTCAGTGATTGAATCTATTAAAACAACCAAGGCGGTTATTAATTTGTTTTCAAATTTGCCAATCTTGATCAAATTTTACAAGTGGCAACCTAATGCGAACTTAAATATACCAAATTTGAATTTCCTACAATTATTTTTCTTCTTCCTTTTACACGTGTGCGTAATGCGAACAATTAAGCAGATATATTAGCTATATCTAATTAAAGATCAGTGACACAAAATATTCTCATTAATTCATTCATTCATACTTTCCAAGAAAGCATGTTACTAACAAAACAATTTGTAGATTGTTATTGCTATATACACTTTTACTGTTCGAGGATTTCATCTAATATTTTCTTATTCGTATCAGTTTGATAGTAACTGAAGATTTGTTGCTGTTGTTGTTGTTTTAGTGCCATCTATTAGCGTGTAGTGTAATCATCTATATCCATAAAATTATTTCTTTTCCCCCTTCCTTATAAGAATTTAAAAAAATTATTTTTTAATTAACAAGTTCTCAGAATTTATAGTTTATTTAAAGTTAATTTTTATCGGTTCAAAATTTTAAGGTTTAGAAAGAGATAGAAAGAAGTAATAATAATAATAATAATAATAATTATTATTATTATTATTATTATTATTTGTGTTAGTGTGTTTGTTGTTGTTTGTTTATTGTAAATATATTTATAAATGAGAACTTTATTTTAAAGAAATTTTATTTTAATAAAAACTTAAACATTTTAATTATTTTGAATTCGATTATATGTATATGTATATATATAAATATATATATAAATATATATATACATATTTAAATACGTGATACATAATAATATTCTCCAAATTGTTATTGAATATAAGTATATAAGTATATAATTTTATTAATTTTTAATTATTATTTTTTTAAATTGATAAAACTATTTATGTGCGAAAAATTAGGCCTTTTTATGATAGTAAAAAGAAATAACTTAATGTATTACAAATTGCAATTTATTTTAGAATACAGAAACTTATTTAAAATTTTGATATTAAATCCAAATAATTATACAAATATGGTAATGAAAAATCCGAACCAAGGTTCAAATACTTTTTAAAGTAAATAAAACGTTATTTTGCTCTTATAATGTACTTATTATTTCTTGGCACATTAGAACTAATGATAAATTTTGCAATTTAATGAAAAAAATCTCTGACTTTCATGTCCTTAATTCGAAAACTGTGATGCGTTATCGTTGATGATAAGTTTATATAATTATAATGTAGCAGTAAATCATAGTGTTCTTTCACTTTGAATGAAAAGCAATACATAAATTGCACAGTTAACATAAGACGGATGCAACTCAGTAGATTATTAGACAATTTGGTGAGACAGGAAAGAAATCTCTAGTAGGATTAATTAAAATATATGATTCTTTGATAAATATTATCAGAAATATCTGCACTATCTCATTTGGAAATATTAGTTCTTTCTATAATTTATATAACTTCTGTCTTTTCTAAATTACTAATAAAAATATTTTGCTCATATGTGGAAAACATTTAGGTAGATGCTTGGGATTTTATTCTCGTTCTGTGGATTACACATACATTTTCTTTATTTAAATTTAATAAAAATTATCCCCGCCCCAGCCAAAATATAATTAATTAAAGCATAATTGTTTGAAACTTTATACCGTGGAAATATTTTTAAGGTGCACATTTATGTATCACTCATCCGCCAAGATTTGACGGTTATTAAACAGTTATGTCTGAAAATGCAATAAAGTTAATAATATCATCCTTTATAAAATCCTGTAATCAATGGAACCGAGATGTGTTAGTAAATTTTTCATTATAGAAAACATTAGTTCTTAGTTCTATTCATAAAACGTTAAAATAAATTAGGCCCATAATTACGAGACTGTGATATGTTACTATTGATGGTAAGTTAATATAACTATAATGTAGTAGTAAATCATCGTATTTTTTTTTTACTTTGAAAGAAAAACAATACATAAAATGCACAGTAAACATAAGACGAATGCAACTCTGTAGATTATTCGAAAATTTGGTGAGGCAGGAAGGAAATGCCTTGCGGGATTAATAAAAATGCATGATTCTTTGATAAGTATTATCACAAATATCGGTACTATCTCATTTGGAAATATTAGTTCTTTCTATAATTTATAAAACTTTTGTCTTTTCTAAATTACTAATAAAAATATTTTGGTCATATTTAGAATACATTTAGGAAGAGGCTTGTTATTTTATTTTCATTCTGTGGATTACACATAAATTTTGTATACTGAATTATAATGAAAATTATTCCAGGCAGAGCCAAAAAATAATTAATTAAAGCATGGTTGTTTGAAACTTTATACCGTGAAAAAATTTTTAAGTTGCACATTTAAGCATACTTGATCCGTCAAGATTTGACGGTTTTGTCTTAAAGGACAATAAAAGACAATAATGTAACATCCTTTACATAATCTCGTGAACACTGGAACCAGATCTGTCATTAAAGCAAAAATAAGTTCTTAGTTCCATTCCTTTAATGTTAGTGTAAATCATGTTCTTTACTAGTGAAAGGAAATAACATTCACTGAGAACGATTTATAAATTTAAGTTAATTATCAGAGCTTTATATTGTATGTTATCTGTGTGTGAACATAACTTATTTAAGATGTTAGTAAATGCTAATGTTTTAATTGGTAATGAAAATTTAATACATGTAAACTAATGGGTTTTGTGCTAGACAAATTCATTCTTGCCTTTATTCTGTGGCTCAATTTTATTAGGTTCAAAAATACGAGTTTTGCTTTAGGCTGCTTGCAAAGAAAAAAAAAACATTTTTTTGAACATATATTCTATCTGTATAAAAATTAAAAGAGAAAGATTTAAAGAAAATATACATAATTACAAAGTTATATATATTTTTAATGATGTAGGTATGTCCGATGTTAAACAAAAGATCGATATCATTTAAAATATTTTATTATATTGCAAATATACCGAATATATACAAATATATATATATATATATATATATATATATATATATATGCATATATATGTATGTATATATATTTGTGAAAATATATATGTGTTATTTTTATTATTACTAAGCGTTAAAAAAGAAAAAAAAAGCATATAAACAGTTTATATACTCTCTTTCCGAGACATGTAATTAACTACAATTTCTACATTATTTACATCGTTTCTAAAGCTCCTTATTTGGTAGAAACCACGATCTTAAAATTCATATCTCGCCTTCGCACGTGATTCAAATAAAGATTGATAATTTAATAAAGTTTATAGAAAGTTAGAGACTTTGTGAAGGTTCCTTTCTCTCAATGAATAATAATAACATGAAATTTTGCTTACAAGTATATGAAAATATTTGAATTATGAAATAGTTTTCATATGTATTTAATTATATTTTCATGTACAGAGATTGTTAAAAGTAAATATATCCACCAAATGTAAGAGACGGAATAACTAGTGATTTTTGAAAAATAAAATCTTATGAACATAAATTTAAATATGTTCTCATTTAAATAAGTAAATAAAGAAAAAAAAAAGAAAAACTTATTTCTCTCTCTTTTTGAATTCAAATTAATATATTAAAGAAAATTACATTTCATAAATATGAAGTAATTTAAAAATATATATGTAAACAATATTTAATCTTAAAATCGAATTAAATTATCAAAAATCTTCTTTCTCTGAGTATTCTAAGGTTTCTGCCCTCTAAATTGTGAGATTTGAAGGTCACAGGTTAGAACTTATGTCTCACTTGTCGGTCTTTCGAATCGGAGTTTTTCGTGGCTTAAAATAATGGCCTAGTAGCCCATAAAATAATGGCCGCGTATCCAAACGGCCTTAACATTAACACAAACAGACAAGTGCAACTTTAATTTTACATACTATAAAAATGCGCGAAAATTCATTTTAAAAAATGTATTCATTCTTCAGTCTACCTTATCAATATATGTTTTATATTTCCTTTTTTTCTATAAAGATTATGTTTAATAGGGGGTGAGTTCTTAAGAATATGTTATTTTTATTAATTTCACTTCGGTATTTTTTTAGTGTTACATTTAGTATAAGTTTTTCACTATTTCTTCTTTTTTCTGCTATTTGCACAAAGGACAAATAAGTAATATTTAATCACTACATTTCATAAGTCGTTACTAACTTAGTGAAATTGGTGAACTTTATTGTAAAACATTTATTGAGAAATTTTTAAAAGCGAAGTTTTTGTATTTCATAAAGCATCAGTAATTTATACTTTCAGCATAGCAGTCATTCTAATATTTAGAAACAGAAAATGTATTTCGGGTTTTAAGCAGTAACTGCTTAGAACAGTGTTGAATAACTGCAAACTTTAAAAAAAAAAAAAAAAATTCTGCATAAATTAAAAATTTAAATTAAAAAAAAAAATCTTAAACTAAAATCTTTCACTCATTAAAAGTAAAATAAATGAAATTATACGATTTCACATCTAGACAGGTTTCTTCCTTCATGGAATTTACCCCTAATGAGCTAGGAATCTGGAATTAATTTCGTATTGTAGTGCCGTCGAGGAGAACCCATGTCTAGAATTTGAGCAAAATCAGTTTAACAGAAGTCGTTTAAAAATGAAACCGAAGATTTGAAGAATTCAGACAGATTTCTGACCCCAGTGAGAACGTGAGAAGACTATAAGCAAAATTGGTTCCGTTGAAGTGGATCAACATAAGCAGACTGGAAAATTAAGATTAAATTAAATTATGAACTTTTGTGTTTTGAATTTTAGTTGGATAAAAATGGTCTGAAAGACTTGCTGCAGACAATGAATTAAGTTAAAAACATTTTTAATTTTTTTAATTTTTGGTGTATTGGGACAGTAGATACTTCCTCCTTGCTGCTCCTTAATCAGGTATTGTGATTTGAATTATAGATGTATACAAAATTTTAGCCCACGAAGATGATTGAAAGTAGATTTAAAATGAAAACAAGTTCGAAAACAAATTTTGAACTGGTGTCCATAGACCCAACGCGCTATATATATATGCTACAGTTAGAGCATGTATTGCATCACATTATGCACGTATGCAGAATTTCAGCTCAATTGCATTGTAGTAAGTGAATTATATCTTTCTAATAAAATATGGCCGATTTATAACAAACTAAATTGAATAAAACCTCGTGAGCATATATATATATATATATATATTATTTATGCAATTATATACCCTAATAAAAAATATCTTGTCATTAATCCTTAATTCTTTAAAGATTTGCCCTGTGGTTTATAAAACATCAAATATTTTCTTAAATATCTATGCCCGGCTTCGTTGTCAGTTTACAAAATTGCTTACCATTCTGCAAATTTTGCAATATAATTAATTAGGTTAAACTTTTGAAAGCGATATATCAATAGCTATTCTTTACAAAATATTAGATATTAAAGACATCTTATATTAAGGCAATCTTATATCCGTTTTCTCCTAAAGAGCAACAATGCATAATAATAAAAATTATAATCTATTACATAAACAATATCCTAAAGATCATCCATTTAAACATACAAAAAACTCGATTTATTAAATCTTCTGTAGAAAATTTAAATGAATTTTCTAAAGAATTTATACCGGGTGATTAGAAATAGATGTTACAGCGATTATCTCGTTAACTAAGAAAAATAGAAATATACTTCCAATTACAAAGTTGGTGCAAATTAAAATCAGATTTCAGATATGGCATTTATTTGTACAAGGGTCTGTATACATATTAAATACGAAATTTAATTTTTATATGGCCCTTTCCTATCATATGACTTATATTTAGAAAAATATTCTCATCACACTAAGAAGAAAATAAAAATAAAAAGTTTCTCTCTAAGTCAAAATCTCGCTGAGTTATTGTAATTAGAAAATTCTAGCATTTTTCGCCAAGCCTTAAGGGGTTGAATCAAAAGTGAGAAATTGTAATTACTATAGCTTTGTAATAAGACATAGATTGATCAGCGTTTGGGTGTGGGAGGGATTTTTGTCATTCATGGAAAGACGACTATTTTAGCCGGTAATGTCTCTCTTTCCCCTAGTGAATACACACGAGATACTCACTTATAATTTAACAAATGTACGGCAATTTAAAATATGTACGGCAGCATTTGCTATAATTGAAAAATTTAATAAGGCTCAACTAGAAACTCAACTGTGTTAGGTATATATCCCAAAAGTACTTATATCTATTTAAGTAGTTCACTTAGCAATAACTTCATCTATATGTATAATTACATGATCTATATAAATAATATTTAAAATGCAATAAATTCTTTTAATGAACTAAAAATTTCTGTATTATTTAAATATCAAAATTTCAAACATTCCCATTTAAAATTTAACTTTAAAAACTACTGTTAAGTCAGATTACATTTTCCTTATTAGAATTTCGTGTTTAGATGTGAAAAACAAAATTCTCTTACGGATAAACAGTTACGTAGTATCATAAAGTAAAACACAAATTTAATTTTTTTGTCTTTTGCAAGTGTATATGTAACACATTTTATGGCTACATCATTAAGTAAATAGATTCATACTAGTTTATTATTCCTCTTTTATTGATACATAAGCTTACAAAAATATTTCAGATAATAATCATGTGCTGTTAAGGAGTATGTTTCAGTGCTCATTTATGAAATTACTTTACGCCTTTCGTAAAAGCACGCCATTTACTCTAAGACACACGCTTGAGTTTCCCAGATAATTGATACTTATCACTAAAGTTGAAATAATAGCTTATTAAGAGCTAAACTTTTAAGTCTATTACTGCTAAATTATTTTTTAAGTGTATTCTTAGCGCATTTATCTAGATAGAATTTGCAGTAAAGTCTTATTTTATAATACCTTAAACTGTTACATTGTAAATAAATAATTTCTAAAAAAAGAAACAAAAATGAAGAAATAAAAATTTGAGTTATGCGTGGAACTTTTCCTTTTATTTTTTGGATTCATAAATTTGAAGACAAGTAATATTTAAATAAAAGATAACAATATTTAATTCAATTTATTTTCTTAGAGACATATTATTATTTTCAATAGCAATTTGTTATTGTTTTAGTTTTCGCATTTCGTAACTACATGCTTTCCAAGAGAAGCACATTTGAGATCTTTATAGGTAATTCGACTAAGCATAAGTTTGAGAATGATATCAAGTCAAATTTTCTTTTCTTGATTGCACCATAGTACCTACAAGTCTTTATTTTTAATCTAAAAATTTACTCGGTAATATAATAATTTTAAGAAATTTCACGAAAACTTTACTATTTTGCTTTTGAAGGTTAAACATATAATACATAATTTGTGCATGTCCTCTATCACATTTAAGAATGATTATGCACCGTGTAGCTTTCTTAAAATGTAGTGCGTAATATATATGTATATTTATAATATTACGAAAAATGTTCCCTTTCCCAGATAAATAACCAAACTTTTATGTTTTCCTGCTATGCAATTTTATATACTAATTATACTAGCTTTATATGAAATATATCTTTTCACGTCTGAAAGATATACATATACATATATAATATATATACATATTGTTAAGCTTCGTATAATTATGCTATAATTTAGTTAAAATATATACCTTTTTTAGACAGTAATATATGTTATTTATTTTGATTTTTTCTACTTGAAAATATGTAGAGCTATTTATGCAATTTTTAGTAGACACAGCGATTTTGAATAACATGCTTTTTTTAATAATTATAATAAGACATTTTTTAATAATTATGGAAGACTACGGGCAAAAATAAACGGACAGACAAACTGACCACCAGAAAAAGTCTTTTGAAAAATCTTTAAACATTTCCACACGAAATATGAAGAAAATTTAAATGTCCAAGAAAACTCTAATCAAACCAAAAAACTGATGTACAGTGATTATTACTAAAATGTATTTCACAAAATAAGAGTGTGTGAAGATAGTTGAAAACATTTTTCGCATGTAAATATTGGAAAAAATGTATTTTACAAACGATTGAGCTTTGTCAGTTTTGTGTTAAGAGAAAATAATGTTGATAGAAAAATGGTGTTTAAAATAATTACAGTGATATTCGGAAAAAAATAAAAATGGAATATAATCTTTTAGTTGGAAAAAAATGTCCTTGAACTTGCATACCATATAAAAATATGAACACTAAATAAGTGATAAAATTAAAGATAAAATTCATAAAAAAGTATTCAATTATTAATACATGTGAAACAATAAGGTATAAAAAAGGAATGTAACATGGAAGCAAGGCCATTCAATCAATTTATATAATAAAACTGTTAAAATAAATATTAGCAGAAGGTTAATTAAAACTTGAAGTACAGATATTTAATGTGTTTAAGCAGGGACTAAAAAAGATAAGATATAGTGAAATATACATTACCTTTCCATAAATGACTGAACGCTTTTGATTTCAGATGTTTTTTGAAATAGCTCAAAAGGTACATGAAGAATAATCTTGGAATTTCAGGAGCTTGAATAACATGAGCTTGAATAACTTTATATATTTCAGTTTACGTTTTTCCTAAAAATAAAATGGAGACCAATAAATAAAAATGAAAGATTTTAGGATCACTCTGTAAAAAGTAATCCTTGAATTGCAATCTGTCTGTAGTATGGGATTATGGGGCTTCTTGTTATTCTCTTTATACATTTCTTTCAGGCTATCACATATATTCACGGATGAATATTTTATTTAATTTCTTTAAAAAATCTCATCATATCTTTTCACTTTTTCAACTATATCACGAAATGTATTGAATCCAGTGCAAAACCTTTTTTAGAAAACTTCACATACAATGTTAAACACAGCATACAGCGATTAAAATGCAAAAGTATTAAACATCGAACTAAATAAGAGCATTTTTACTAAATAATTTTTGACTGTGCATGCTCTAGATTTAGCGAAATTTCATTTGCATAATTTAATGGGCAAATGTGTGTGTTGAGCAACCTATATAAAAAAACCCAAAGATGTATTGTTCAAATTAAAAAAAAAATGTACTCGATAGAATTAATTGCTTTTCAGTTCCTCTCAAGAAACCAGCTAAACTATAAGGGATTTTACTCACATTTTTATTTTGATTCGATCAACTATAATACGATGTTCGTTGATTATAAGTAAATATTGAGAAAACCCCTTATCATTTTCCTTATTTTTGAGAAGAACTGAAATATAGTTAATTCTAAGATGTATAACTTTTGGAATTTACAGGATATTTGTTTGAGATTTTCATATACGTAGCCCAATACTATCAGCTAATATATTATGCAAATGAAATCTCACTAAAGCTAGCGCATGCACAGTTAAAAATTATTTAGTAAAAATACTCATATTTCATTAGATATTTAATATTTTTGAATTAAGATTGCAGTATGCTGTGTCTAGTGTTACATGTCAAATATCCTCAAAATGGCTTTGCACTGGATTTAGAACCTTGCTTGTTATAGTTTAAAAAGTGACAATTTTTTTTTTTTTTTTTTTGCCTTTTTTTTAAAGAAACCGTTATATCTCTATGTATATATACCCAGACAGCACATCGCCTCCCCAGGATATCTTCAAGATGTCTTCTGGATGAAAAGACATCCCAGAAACGTCCTTAAGATGTACTGTGGATAACTTAAGCCTAATTGTGCTGTTAGGGTATGGTAGCTTCTTAAAATTTATACAAAAAATAACGTGGAGTGCCATAATCCCATATTACAGCCAGATTACATTTCAAGCATTACTTTTTACAGGGTAATTCCAAACATTTTCATTTTTTCATATTTTAATTTTTTTCTGATCCTCCTTTAATTTTCGGGGCAAAATTTTCACTGAAGTACATGAGTTGTAGCATGTTTTTCATACTCCTGAAGTTTCAATATGATTCTTCAACTACTTTTTGAGATATTTGAAAAAAGTCTGCAGCCGAGAGTGTTGAGTCATTTATGATGTATTAGCTTTTGAAGGTGAATCTAGAGTGAAAAATATTGAATGTGATACAACACGATTCTTAAGACGACTTATAAATAAACTGAAATATCTATTACAATTGACATACCAAAATAACGAATTAAAAATAAAATTAAAATAAAATAAAATAAAAATATATAAAGTGCCTACTAATTTCGACACACTTTTAATTGATTAACGACTGCAGGTATAGTCATGAAATTCTAAGCATAGTTAAGTGGTTATGAATCACTAGATGTCTTCACTTACAACGGCACGTGGTAGAAAACGACAGAATTACCATTCCTATCTCGGTAACAATATGATATCGGAAAAAACAATTATTACAAAGTTTTAGAGCCTCAAGAAATTAGTAAGAAGAGACACCTTGTAGTCATGAAATTATAGAAGTTACCATTATATTTTTTATTCATTCAAGGAAATGGATGGCTTAAGGAATACCTGCCAACATCGTAATTAACATTGCGTAGTGTTGTTAGTGCCGCACTTTTTTTCACGCCAGTGATTATCTCCAAATTCAATAACGATTAAATAAGAAAAAAAATATTCTCTAAAAATAATGGTGTGAAAATAAAGACAAAGGTAACAATACTATGGAATGTTAATTAGGTTGTTGGAAAATATGCTTAAGGTATTCAGTCTTTTAAACATTCGCCTAGGAATGTTCAGTTAGGAAACAAATGCCACTCTTCAAATAATTTCGCCGTAAATTATCCTAGAAAAATGCGGCTAGTGCCGATCGATTCGTAATAACGTCTGATTTACAACGTATACAGGCTTGTCAATGGAATTCATTTTTAATTATTATTTTCGTACCACTATTTCCATAATATAAATTATAAATTTATGCAGGTAAAGTGCAGATTTACCTGTGAAAATATACTATAAATTTTATTTTTGAAAATAATGGTATGAAAAGAATATAAAAAAGTCACCCATGGAAGCCCTGTTATAGTTAGTTTTTGATTAGGGGGTGGTTATGTAATAAAACCGCCTTCAACGTCATTTTTTCAATAGTAACTAAATTTTGATGCTTTTTTTTTAATTAATTATATCAAATCATCCCGGAAAATGGTATAGTTTACACATTTCTCTTAATTTATCATAGAGGTAATAAACTGTCTGAATCTGAGGATGCTAAAGTTATGATATAATACAATGAATATGATATTTCTAAAAACTTTTTTAAACTAGATTTTTTTTTTTTTTTTTTTTTTTTTTTTGAGAGTAGAAGGCAATAACCCAAACATATTTCCTGCCGGATTTTGATTTAAAAGTACATTTTTAATTATTTACATTATTAATAATTTCATATTCCATAAAAATATAAATTATTACCTATTCAGACCTCGCAGCAACCTCGCCTCTGAAAAATTTACACTTATTTTATTATAATGTCACCAGTACCGTCAATAAGAATTTTTTCTTGAATATTTTTAAATGTTTTAATGCTAATAGGTTGTGAGGAAAATTATTGTTTAAAATTGTGGTGAAAAGATAAGAAATTTAGTGTAAACTTTTTGGAACTCAGCAAGGCCATACTATATTAATTTTTGACACGAATAAAATAAGCATAATCAGAAACATGGGTTTTAAAAGTATACAGCTCATTCCTGTCATTAATTTAATAGTTAAAGTAATATTTCTTTTCATATTGACTTGAGAGGAAGGGGCGTATCACAAGTTATGATTTGTATCATTTATAAGTAAATATCAGTATTTCATCTGGCAGAAGCACATTTTATTTTACTTTTATGTTACCGTTATTGCTTTCTATGCAACGTTTTTGATGTTTATTGTACAAATTAACTCCTTTTTACTAAAAAAAACGCAATGCAAGCTTGAGATTGTGAAAGAATGACAAAAGAAAAAAGCTCCGACTTTCATATCTCTAAATATTTAAAATAAATAAATAGATATTTAAAAAAAAAAAAAAAAAAAAAAAACTTCTGTTTTATATTTGTATTTGGTTGTATATGTGTTTATTTGGCTTGCATAAACCAAAGTGGCATTTACCACATTGATTGCTGCAAACAAAATTTAAATTATTTAAACGAATATGTAAAAATGTAAACTCATTTTGTTTTATGATGTAAAGTTTAAGGAAAAGGCCTAAAAGCTTTTTTTTTTTTTTTTTTTACGAAACAGAAACGTTTTGGACGTGAATATTTTGAGTCTTTATTCTTAAGTAATTTTTTCTAGTTTTCAACAGCTAAATTTTTATTTTAACTCTATTGTCAATATTTTTGCATTTTAAAACTGTAGGGTTTTTACACTTTAGTTCACGTTTTAGAAAACACGATAAGGTGGTTAATTCTAATAACGGCGTGAAATTTACATTTATTTTCGAAAAATTATAAAAACAAAGTAATATGTCTTATAAGTTTTAAAGACTTTGATATTTATCTTAGAGTTTTCTTACTTAGAAATTAAAATACTTATTAAAATACTTATTAAAAATAGTATATTGACAAATATAATAAGCACAAATTATTTAAAAAATATTTTTCTAGAGATTACAATACGTTTGGTTGCCAAACTTATACATTTTTCTAGTATTTTACAAGTAATTGCGGGACTGATTTGAATTCTTATTGGTTAAATATAGATTCTAAGACATTGTAGAGATCGCGATAGTCTCTCAATTCCTAAATCGCCTTTTGAAGTTTCACCAGCAGAATAATAGGCAAATGTGGCTGCAAAGTGGCCACTCATTTCAAAGCCTTTACCTTAACTTGAGATATAAGACTTGCTGAAAGACATTTCCTTGCAAACGTATAAAACATCATACGACTAAGAAATTTGGAGATCCAGAAAAAAAGGTTGGTTGGTTGTAGAGCTTTAAGGCCGATTGACTGTTCTAGGGTCCTCCGTGGGGGGTCTTTCTAAGGGGCCCTAGACCGCATTTATTCAAGTTCCAGAAAAAAAAAAATCATGGAAATCTCCGAAAGGTTAGGCAGACGAGTGCGAACTGGGACCTAGACTGGTCCCTCACGTCTACCAGCTGTGACCAGAAAAATATGGAAATCGCAAAAGTATAAACATTTACCAACTGCCATGTTTAGCTCCACATAAATTTGTGAAAGTTCATTTTAAAAAATGAATCTTTTGAAGAATAAATATCGCGGAAGTCTAACGAGCGGTTAACTTGAAGACACTCTTCGCATAAGTAGCTGCTTGCACGAACCTAATTTTAAAAACTGGCTTAAGACATCAAATGTAATTTCTCCCATTCACTTTTGAATACGAATGTGCCTATCTATTGCTTTTCATATTATTTTACGAGTGAAAAAAATAATAAAAAATAGTAAGGAATTAGTGTTCTTCTTTTTCTTTGGGACTTCGATAAAAATTTCCGAAACTGTCCGAACCTCTCCTAAAATTACTTGCTGAACACTGCCCTAAGCAATATCTAACTATACCGTTATAAACTAGACGTTATTAGTAATCGATTGGACTCAGCGGCATATTTAGTACATTTTGCGAAGAAATTAGTTGGAATGTGTCTTCTCTCTCTCTTTCTCTCTTTGCTGACTGTATATTGATGACAGAGGGAATATTTTCAATATTTCTCCGATTTAGTACATTTATTTTGCACCGTTTAGCTCTTTCTCAAAAATCTCAGAGTGATCCTCGTATTTAAAGTTAAATTAAATTTATTAGAAAGTATTAAACTTTCGATAAAAATTGAATACCAACAAGGATTTGTTATCGTCTCTCTTTCTATTGACTCTTTTTGCATAATAAGAAAGTATATTATTTTTACATTTTATATTAGAGGTTTTATTTTAATTGCTATTTTTTATATGCTATTTGCAGTATGTTTTTTTAGATAAAATATTAATTTATTTTTATTATTATTACTAATGATATTCTAATAATACATGTGTATTTATGGCAAAATTTCGAATACAAACTTGAAATGTTTTGTAAGAGGTGAGAAACATCAAGTAAGAAAATAGTAATATGTTTTATCAGTTTTTATGCATAAAACTGAGATTTCATATGTAATCTATGTATCCATATAAGGTCTAATTTGATTAAAAGTTTAAATTGTCTTAGCAATAAAGATACTGAAGTTCCACTGGAGTATGTTTTGTTCTAATTGTGTTAAACTATCTGAAATTTTTCATTATGACCAGTTGAATGTATTAGGTTTAATACAAAATTGAAAAAAAAAATATGTTCTAATAGTTTATTTAAAATATATCACTCTTTTATTTGAATAATCAGTTAATATTGAAGAAAATAATTTTAAAAATAATATATTCATGTAAAAGGAAAGTAAGTATACCGATCACTTGACAAGGGTGCCGAATAAATTATGTCCCCCAAATAACCGCTTTCCGCTTCGATGAATTCAACTTTCCCTTCTTTGTTGCCTAATTGTATTAGAATAGGTTTTCTATTTTAGTTATCCTGGAAACTCATAGCATTTCCACGTCAACAGTCTCATAAATTTTTGTTTATGTGATATATTGCCCTATACTATCACGTAAAGGAAACTGTTCATTTCGAATATTCTTTAAAGTAGAATTTTCATTGTCAATTATGTGTATCCCAGTATCATAAATAATATTTTAAACAGGTTCCAATATTTTTACGATGAAAATAATTGTTATAATGCAAGTTAAAGCGAAATATTGCCTTATTCTCCCATGCTAAAAAATAGTAAATTTTGATTAACGTACAACGTTTTCAAAGTAGATCGTTCATATTTAATGATGTTATGGAAGTATTATTAATGATAGTCTAACGTTGCTCCTACGACTTTACAATAATAAATATAATACTGGATTATGAGAAATTTTGTCCTAATCTCTTATGTTAGGAAAATCGTACATTTTGAATAACTCATGAAGTTTTCAAATTAGAATGCTTAGCAAAAAAGTGTTTTGGCCTGTGTTTTAATTTATCTTTACGATCAGACACCTTAATGGTCACTTTTTCTTAACGCATTGTACACACAAGTCTAACAAACTAACACACTAAATAACTAACAAATGAAAAGATTAACGAACATTCTATTTGGAACCTTACAGAGGGACAACACTTAGATTTTATGATTTTCGGATAACTCACACCTTAAAATGTTTAAAATCCTTAGAAAATCGAGGTCAAGAAATATCACAAATATCTCAGACCCCCTCCAAATCTATAATATGATAGGTAATAATAATATTCCATTGCATATTTATGAATATAAAAAGAAATAATATTAAAAAAATATTTTGCTTTGATTTGATATTTATTTTTCATAGAAACTTTATGCATATCGTAAGAATTGCTGGAAAAGTACATTTGATATACATACGGTTTTGTTTCATATATATAAAGAAAATAATGCATATCATATATAAGACCTTTCCAGTATTTTATGACTATTTATATATATATATATTTTTTGGTCGAAAATAGAACATTTTACATGAATTTGTTCACAAACTTATCATAATTAATCGTCTGTGTAAAATCATAACCATCATCCATTCATTTATTATTTGAAGTTTGTATTATATAAAATTATTAGGTAATAAAATAAGCGTAACATCTTTATTGGAGCATTTAACATTTTTTCTTTAATCTTAGAAATATCTAAGGAAGAAATTACAATGAAAATTCTATTGCAATATATAATATTTCACATTATTATCTTTAATGAAAAATACTTATATACAAATAAAACTTAAGAAGAAATAAATGGCTTACTATATATATTAGAACTGATTTCGGATATTTTTTATGAAAAAGATACTATTAAAATATTCTTCCCTAACGTATTTATTATTATATATCTTCTTTATTTAAAGATTCTTAGTGTGTGCATGTGTGTGTGTGTATTTTATTATTACCTTCTTCTTAAATTTTCCTTATATGTTTTTTTTTTCTTTTTTTTTAATTTTTAAGCATTAATTTATTAAAAAAATTATATTTCAAGTGCCTCATTGTACTTCAACAAAAGAAAAAAAAAGAGAGTTATAAATATCACTTTATGTAATTAAATAACTTTCTAGTTAATTATCATTATAGGAAACACTTTTTCTTTTTTTTTTTAACCTGAAGATGATATAACTCAAAAAATGGCAAAAAGCTTTGTAATTGTGAATTTTAAAATATAAATATTTTTTTATAATTTTAATGACTTGATCTTCGGTAAAAGTGTATTTTTAATACGTAATTTTTATGAATTATGTTAAACATCGTGCTCTTATTGTAACGGTTATTTAAAAAGAAAATGTATAGTTATTTTTTTTTTATATAGAATTTCTGTGAAATGCTATATATATTCATATATATATTAGTTAATAATTTTTATATTGCTTGATAATCACATGACATATTCTTTCTTACCAATTAATTAACATATGTAAAAAATGTATGACAATTTATAAACTACATATATATATATATATATATATATATATAAACAATATAAATGATAGATATCTCAATAAAATTTAATCTTAAAATTTAGCAATTAATAGATACAAAATAATACCAACGCAAGATCATATGTAAACAATAATATTTATGTATTTATTTTGGTGGCGTGCTTAAAATAATTTACAAAGGAATAATAAATTGTATTTTTTTTTGCTTAAGAAGAATTATTATTTTTTTTTTTTCATATTGTGATAGTGACACTTCTATTCTACAAATTTAGTAACATAAACTTTACTTTTTATTTTTCAAAATATTCTATTCTATGAAACTATTTCTACAAAACGCTGTCGCTGATATCCTGAAGACTATACGTGTACAAAAATATTATTTGAAATGGATATTATGAAAACTATCGTAATTGGACTTATATCGGACAACATGTAGTGCAGTTCAGCTATTTATTTTTATGTTAATACTGGAGCTATATCTAAGCTTATATGACATTTTATCAAATAAAACTCAATATGTCTTATGCGATGACCGGCCAAATTAGGAAATTTTAGTATATAACCTTTAGTATATACCTTTTAACCCTTTAACGTTCATTGGTTTCGCAGCGAAACCAAACATTTGACATAATTTAACAATTTTTATGCAGCAGTTTTTTTCTTTAATATTTTCCACTTGTTCTAATCAGGTTTTAAACTTTTGTTCATTTTCTGTTCGGTAGATAGCAACACTATTCCAAAATTTAGCAAATAATGCTTCAAAGGAATCTAAATACATAAGTCACTTGAAGTTTTTTAGTGCGCACGAGTGCGAATTGCTGGTTTGATAATGCACTCATGTCTAGTTTTTTTTTTTTTTTCATTTAATGAAGAGCTGGACTATTATTTTCTCCTAAAAAAAACTTTTAACAAGTTTTTGTAGTTGATAATGTTTACTTACAAAATGTTTTATTTATTAACCCATATTGGACCACTCAGTAAACGAATCATAGGAAAAATGTAATTTTTTAAAAACATGGTCAGTATAAGATACTTACACATATAAAGAAGAAAAATTAAAAAAATTTTAACAATTTTTTTAAATATATACTGTCCTATAAATAGGACAACGGTCCGATACACAACAATGTTGACTTACCTTACAAAAAAAATTATTTTGTTTGTTAGTCCGAAAAACAGTCTCTACACTGTCCAAAAGTGCACATTTTGCAAATTGTAAAGATTTTTACAAATGAAAGCCCAAAAAACAATCTCTACACAGTCCAACATTGCACATGTTGCAAATTGTAACAGGTTTTTTATTGCATGATTGACATTTGATTGACCAGTGTATCGGACCGTTGTCCTATTTATAGGCTAGTTACAAAAACAGCAACAAATGCCTGTAATATTTATTTCTCTTATGGACCCTTTTACATTTTTGAACAGCACTGATGAACTACTAAAAATTGCATATGGTCGATTCTGGAAAAAAAAAAAAAAATATATTATTATTTTTGAACGGTTAAAATTATGACATTTTTCAGGGGTGATTTTAAAGTAAATTTTCCAAATTAATATTTTTTTCAAATTCCATTTTTCACAGTAATTTAATTAATTTAGTCTATTTCTAAAAATTTATGTCAAGTTTTTTGCAGATTTTAAATGTTTCTTTTACATTATTGACATTTAATTCAACTGTCCTATAAATAGGACGGCGGTCCAATATGGGTTAAATTAATTATTATTTGAATTTAATAAGTTTAACTTCTAGACGTTTTAAACCAAAAATTTATCGAAAAGGAGCAATGCTGTTTTTTAATTTTTTAAATATTTATGTTCAGCTCTGTGTCTGAAAGCCATTTTTAAAATTAGTTTAGTAATTATTAAAATAAATTAAGTAGTGAACGTTAAAGGGTTAACACTAAGTTGTAATTTTACGAATTTTCGCATTCTATTTTTCATGATCAATACTTCGCAGATAGAATTGAATGAAATTTAATAGTTTCTCTTGTCAGCCGAAAAATAGGATTTTTGTTAGTTCTTTTTTGTACTTTTTCAGATGAAAATAAAGTCACATATCTTATCCATAAAATTCCACCAGATGTATATGTGCAATGTATTATGTGAGAAACTAGGGTAATGTGATTTTTGTGCATGGTAATGTGTAACTATCAAATAGCAATATTTTTTAGTAGTAACAAAATATTTAAACCAAAAATTTATGCGTACATCTAGACCACTTGAGTAAAATGTAATTTTAATAATCTTTTTTGTCGCTATTCTCTCCCCGAATCTTCCCTACCACTTAATATAGTAAAATAACCCAGAAGCAATTTTGAGATGACTATGACTAGCTATGATTTCTTGTATATTTCTGAGAGATAGAGGATTCGAGAAGAAACTTTTAAGTTTAAAAAAAAAACAGCAAATTTTTTATTGGGTAAATTTTGACAGATATTAAATAATACATGTATATATATATATTATTTACAGAGGGTAGAAATATTACAATAGCACATTTTTTTCTATCATCAAATGTTTGTCACATATCTCAGAAACCTTTGGACAGCCCTGCCTGCCTGGGCTCCGTCTCATAATTCTACCTAAAAGTATTTTAACAAGAAAAAAATTAAACTTTTCTGGTGGTAACTGAAATGTTTTTTAATTCATGAAATTAGTAAAAAACATTACATTGTACAAACAGTGATGTGACTAATATCCAGTAACAAAAAATTAGCTGTTTTTTGGTTAAATTCTTCTAGAAGATTTCTAAAAACAGCCAAAATTGTACTTAAATTTCGCATGATATAAGCATAAGGTTTAATACAACTGAAAATGTAATTTCAATTGACAGCGTTTTATGTATCCGAGTTCTTTCTGCGAAAAAAACTATTCCTATTGTTCGTACCATCTATAATGTAGAGATGCCTTAAAACATATTTTTATTATCTTTAGTACAGTATGAGGTTGCAATTTGCATCTTAAAAATCATCTAATTTTCTCTAAAGGGAATTTCCCGTCATACATTGACATATTCACTTATGAGCTATTCTTACCACCGGCAAGCGTGTCAGCTACAATGCTTTTCAGTTCATTCTTTTCCCTTTACAGGAAGAGTTAGTTTCTTATATATCAGGTCTGACCAAGCAAAAATGCATGGTGGGCCGTATTGGGAACATGTTTTATTCAGGTGGGCCGAACCTTATGTATATATGTGTATGTGTACATAAGTTTGTGAGAGTATGAATCATGTACGTGTATGCGTTTTCGTGGGAGGGCAGGATGAAGATTCGAAACAGAATACATTAATTTAAATTATTTACATGCAGTCATAAAATAACAATCGTATCATAAACAAAATTTGACATAAACATTAATAACTATAATAAAAAAGCGAATTAATAGATCTAATTACATTTTAAAACAACAATGTGATTCTTTAGCTGTCATAATCGTTGAAAGGTATTTATTTTCACTTCGAAAACTTAGAACGTATTTATTCATTTTTAATGTGATAACCAAAGTTGTCAAACGTTAAATATCGTTAGTTTCCTCCCTGGCCGCGGGTTATCTAACCCTGTTATATATAACTCTCAGTATTTTAACATTTGAGTGAATTAATACTAGTTAGAAGTTAGATGGGTTTATTTCATGGCCTTATATATAAAATTAAATAAATAAACAATAACTAAAAATAAATTCATTGTAGGTATTTAACCCTTATCGCTCGTATGTCCCTTCTGAAGAGACATTAAAAAATCGAGCCACGCTTTAATATGTTCCTCTGCAAATGAAATGTTATTTTTCTAAAACATGTAACTATAGGCTACCTTTCGGCTACCGGAAAGTTTTAACAGAAAGATTTATTTTATTTAATGATGAAGTAAAATAAAACAAATTATTACAATTTTTCGGAGTAAGTTGGCAACTATACGTGTGACGTTTTAAAGGAACGCCAAAAGGCGTGTCCTACGGAAAATATGCCGAGCGCAAAGGGTTAAATTATGAATAATTTAGAATAAATAAATATTATAATAATATCAATTTTATTTAACTTATTCGTTTAAAGTTAGTATTTTATTCTTAATTAAAAAGAAAACATTAAATAAAATTAGGCGGAAAAACAAATTTACAAATATCAGTGTTATATTTGTTTTTATTTATAATAAAAATACAAATTGCAAAAAAAGTCGTGTGTATGAATTGCGAAATGGAAAAAATAATAGTCTTACTGAAACGTACCAAATAATGTAATAAGTCAAATAGATCTTGTTATAGTTCTTTTATAAACAAAATGTTGTTTTCATACTTTTTTTTTGCTTAATATATAGAAAATTGATAAAATTAATGTTACATCATTGTTTATATAAGTTTTGTTACATCATAGCAATAACAATTAACGAAAAAATTCATAGATATTTCTTTTTAATTTTCTTTTTTTTTTTCTACAAACCAGTGAACTAAATAAAAATGTTACATGCAGTAAATTATTAAAAGGTTGGTTGTAGGATTTAAGGCCGATTGACTCCTGATGTGTCCTAGGCCTAGAGGGGGAATGCCATCCGTGGGGGTCTTTCTAAGGGGTCCTAGCCCGTATTTACGCGAGTTTCGGAGGAAACCACGGAAAACTCCGAACGGCTAGGTCGATGAGCGCGACCTGGGATCGAACCCGGCACCTCCCATCTACCAGCTTTGAGCGCAGAACCGCTCGGCCGCTGGTGGGCAAATTATTAAAAGGAAAAATTACGAAATGGAGAAAATAATAGTCTAACTGAAACGTACTAAATAATGTAATAAGTCAAATATATTTTGTAATAGCTCCTTTATAAACAAAATGTTGTTTTTGTACTTTTTTTTATACTTAATATTTAATATATACAAAATTGATAAAGTTAATGTTACATCATTGTTTATGTATGTTTTGTTACATTATAGCAACAACAATTAATGAAAAAATGCATAGTTTTTATTTTCTTTTATTTCTTTTTTTTCTACAAACCAGTGAACTAAATAAAAATGTTACATGCAGTAAATTATTAAAAGAAAACACATTTCAAAGACATTTAGTTCCGGATCAATGATTTACATGATGTGAAAAATACAGAAAAAAAAAATGTTGAAAACCATATGTTAAAGTCAAACAAACAAATTAAAAGAATGATCAAAAAAAGTATTTTCAACCTAATTAAACATCAGAAAAAACAAACTTTCTAAAAATAATTTAAAATGTATCATTTCTTGTTAAAATACATTTTTTTTCACAAATTGTAAATGGTTTATGCAGCTATTAACGAAAACAAAAAATAAATAAAAATGATACCAAAAACGGATGCTGAAAAATAAATTCTTAAAAATAATCTCTTTTTAACTTCAGGCTTGAAAGATTATTTTTGCTTTATTTAGGATTTCTTCAAAAAAGAACATTTTTCCATTCTTTTTTGTAATGTTGTTCATAATCGATGGAAATATCTTCTATTAGCATATTTTCTTTAATGCAAAAGTGGAAATCTTAATGGGAACAAGAAAAACTTTTATTGAAAGATTTTTAATGATAAAAGATCTATTCTAATCTTGCGGTAATTTATTTTAAGTTTCTTTTCTAGCTGGTTCATTTGTTAATATATATATATATATATATATATATATATATATATATATGAAATTTGCATGATTGTGTTTTGAATTTTAAGAGATACAAATATATAAATTTTGTTTTTTCGTGTTTGACTTTATTATCATGTAATAATAATTATAATAATAATGAAAATAATAAAAAAATATTCATATTTTTTTAATATTATCATAAAACTCCGAGTTTTTCATAGTATTATATTAACAAATCTTATTTTGAATTCAATATTTTTATGATTACCAAGTTTATTTTCGTGTATTGTGCATAAATATAACTGAGGAGAATTGTACAGTTTTTAGACATAATATATATCAAATATAAATTTCAAACTACTGATTTTAGACGTAGATGCAAACTGTAAACTTGCATTTTATTTTATTTTATTTTATTTAAGTGTTTTAAAATTGATTAATAAATTCTTAAGATTAACTTCGAGAATTAAAAAATAAAAATATTTTATATGACTTTAATGTAAAAATATTTTAAATGATTGAAATGTGCTTCACACACTAACAAAGTGATAAAAATGTCAACATTGGATTACACATCAGTATTGTATTTTAACATTGTAAAGGACAAATACACACGGCTAGCTGACTTAAACTACTTTTCAATGCGTAAATTATATGATTAATATATATAAATAAAGACATTTACACTTATTTTCGAAATAATTTATTAAAACATTATCGTATTAAAATATACTGTAAATTTCATTTACTGGATACTCTATTTTTTTTTTAGGAGTGGGGATTATGAAAAATTAAATTTTGTATCGTTTTACAACTGTTATCTCTGAAAACTTCTGATTTTTGTATGAATAAAATTGATTTAAATATCTGAGATAAATATTTCAGAAAAATTAAAGATGATTTCAATGTATTCCGAACACGATTTTTTTTATTGATTAAAAATGCGATATACCTGTAATTAGTTAAAAGCTACAATTCATAATCAGATTAAACTTACGAAAGTATATATATATATATATATATATTAATCGCACTATCGATAAAAAGACACACCACAGTTTCTGGTAATGAAGAAATTTTCCTTATATTTATTGTAATATAACATATAAACATAAATATATAATATATAACCATAGACATACACAGATATATATATATATATATATATATATATATAAACATAATTAAAATTATGTCTATGCAAATAATAGTTAACACAATGACAATAAATAATATTTATGATAGATTTTGCAAACCATAAATCTGTTTAGAAAAAGATGCATGAAAATTTTAGCCAGTTATAAAAGATAAATCGTCATGCATAATGTTTGAATAGTAAAACTATTCTAGATTCTAGAATGTAACAAAATCATACATTTTGCATAGATTATTACATAGGGCGTTTCTGAAGTATATGTTAGAAATGTAAAAGCAGGTAGAGAAGACCTAAGTAAGTAGATTTCGTATGCGAATGTAGGTGGAAATATGTCATAAGACGGCGCTATTTAGTTTACCAAAAAAACGTATCATCATTAAATGCTGGCTCAAATCATCATTCCACGGATGGATTCGAGAAATAAAAATCGTTGCACCAATAATGGCATGCATTTCATATATAGAGTGAGCACACCTAAATGCGAGAATAATGGGTTTTAAACATTCCCGACCGAGAAAAGGCTCACAATATAGCAACTACTACAATATAGCAACCGCGAAGAAGCAATTACTCACAATATAGCAACCACGAAAAAGCAACTACTCGCAATATAGCGACCGCGAAAAAGCAGGATTGACAGTTATGGGTACCAGGAGGCAAAGTTGACACGCAGACGATAATCATCCGGAATGAATGCTTGCACACGCTGCAACTGATACAGATGTAAAGTGCTCACACCCAACAGATTCCCTGCATGTTAAAGGACTATTATCTACGGTGTGTAATAGTTCTTCTTCCACTGCAGTAAATCTGTGGTACCTTCCAGGGTTCGTGTCACGGTCAGGAATATTTTTAAAAAATCACTCGCGCAAAACTACTGATGAAGACGCTCGAATAATCTTCGATCCAGCATAGTCTTGCATAAAAATCACTTTGTATACATTATTTAAACAGAAGCTTCATCTATTTTCCAACCCATATACATGAAATGTATATCATCAAGTTCTGCATTAGTATAACAAAGCATTTCGCCCAAGATACATGAGGGGAATGATCATGCAAGCCAGCAAAGCGCTTTCATCTAAAGAATTCAACAACGTCTTCTGGTGACATTTTTTTAGAAAATTTGCTTATTTTTGCTATCTATTCTTGATTTAACATATATGATATGTAGTTTTGAAACACCTTGTATGCTTTATAGCTGTGCGTATTTCTTACATTATAAGAGATACATAAAAACACTTTTTAACAACATTTAAAAGGACAAATTATGCAAAATGTAACTTAAAATTCATCTATAGAAATTTCCTGTAGTAAATAATTCTGTGGGATTCGATAAAGTACTCAACAATGTTAACCATATTATATTCCATTTTTTAATGCTTTTGAAAAATGTACGTAATAGTCTCTAAATTTACCTGAGTATAAAGACTTCGACATGCACTTAAGTATTAAGTTTTCTAGAGAGTAATCTACGAGAATCATTTTGTTAGAAATTCTGTGCCAAAAAGGAAACACTACAGACTAACGCAAATAATCCCGAATGATATTCATCACATTTAAAAAATTCAAAAGCATTTATGGTAACGATAAAACGAACAATTACCCCCACAATCATAAATCAAAAACACATTTCAAATGTGTTGGGAAACAGCACAATTTGAAAAACATACCGAGAAATGTTGATCTAACGTAATAGAATTGAGTGACCGTGTAATAGAAGTCAGGATAATGCACAGCCCGCCTTGTGATAATTTGAGGCCAGCGACGAAATTCACGAATTTTAAAATTTGACATAATTTGATAGCATAAAAAAAAAAAAATCATAAATTCATTTCAACAACCTGGAGTGAATATACCTTTTGAATTTATGGTATTTACAGAAACATATACTACACTAATTATTATAAATAAAACATTATTAGATCATTGGTTCTCCTTATTAACCCTTTACCTGCCACATTAGGAAACAGACAAAAAATGTAACTGAAACAAATTTTTGTTTTAATTACTTAAGAGTATTTTTTAAAGATATAAAAATTATGCATATCAATAAAATTATGCATATTAATAAAAATTATGCATTTTACCTCACCACAGTACACTGTTAAAAATTTCAGTTCAAGGTTGAACCAAATGTTGGTACTACGGTAGCTTCAGTTTGCTAGGTTGAACCAAAACATGGTACATTTTTGCTGCCACCATGCGATGATGAAACCTTCTATTAAGATTTGGCGTTTCTTGTTTAAAAAAAGCACCAAATTATGGTAAAAAAGTTCTCCGTCTTATGGATGTAGCTATTGAAGTACCAAGCCTTGGTTCAGTAAAGCACCAAATAATGGTAAAAGGTTTCACTATCGCATGGTGGCAGCAAAAATGTACCATGTTTTGGTTCAACCTAGGAGAAAATTTTTAACAGCGTATGATGCAGCATTTTAGAGTACCACTGGTATATAGAGGTCGAAAAAGATAGATGGACCATAAAAAATGTGTAAAAAAGTATTTATATTTTATATTCTTTATATTTATATCTAAGATTGATTAAGAAACTCTTAAAATAACATAGAAATAAACTATAATACGAGTGAAGATCGTGAATAAACGTGATGGAAAAACAGTTAGAGCACTCTAACAATCTTTTCTGGAACAAAAACGGTTACGTGTAGTGTTTAATTCCTTGTAATGAGAATAAAGAGAGGTATATACTTTGTATTATTATGAATGTATTTGACATTTCTTTCATAAATTCGATATTTTTCATTTTTTAAACTAATGGCGCATTAAATAATTGTTGTTTAATAAAGCGTTAAAATTACCGATGTATAGTTGTAGATTTTTAACTATTTTATGGTTAATTTACAAATAAAAACAAACTTAAGATATTCTGTTTCAGAAATTCACTTCCGCATATATAAAATAAAGCTAGGCGAGATTGCGCACATACAGGATCGAAAATAATGAGCATACATCGAACGTTGTTATTCCATTTAATTGTACAACAGAAATAATGCCGATTTGAAAGTACATGTTGATTGCTCCGATCGTCTAAGATAAAACGTGGTTATTTTATCTTAAAAAAAAAAAAAATATATGTTTGAATTTTCATATCACTTCCTAGGAATTTCTATAGAATGGTAGTGGTACAAAATATCTTTTTATTAAAAGATTACTCTCAAACTTATAACCTAGACTAAAAATGCGAACACCAAAAGTACTCTATAAAAGTGAAATTGAATAACAGTCTGCACAATCTTTCCTAATGAAATGGGAGAGCGTGCTACTTAAGAGTGATTTTGCATTGATTGCATTAAATTGTTCACTATTAGAAATTAATGAGCTACACAAAAATTCACAATCATATTAAGAGCTACCGATAAAAATTTGCTTTGAATGCACTTTCGTTTACATTAAGCGTTTTAACGCTTTCTTACAATTTATAAGTGCGAATATAATTTCAATTTGTGTATCTGTTTGTCTGTTCGTCTGTCTATGTGTCTGTCTGTGCTCTAACTCTCATAAATGATTATGGAATTTCTTGAAAGTTATATATGTTATTCAAGTTCACTATTGGATGTTACTTATTGAAAATGGAATGAATTCCTCTTCTGCACAGAGGTACCCAAAAATATTCCAAAGTATTGTGTTCTATGAGAGCTATTTCTGTAACCGGAATTTTAGTAAATGTATTACGCACAAATCTTAATAAAATTGAAATATGTTACTCACGATCATTATCGGATGTTTCCTATGTAAAATGGACTAAATACTACAACTAGTTTGTGTACAAGGACACTCGAAATTATTTCAAAGAATCACGTTCTATGAGAGGTGTTTCTATAAATTTTAATAACTTTACATTGCACAAAGCGTAATTAAACTGAAATATGTTATTCATATGCACAAAAAAATGCTTTCTATAGAATATAGTGTGATTAGTATTAGACAGGGCCACACATAAATATTCATGCTCATTAAGAAGTATTAATAAAAATTTAATGGTATTGCACTTAATGTGCATTAAGCATTTTTAAAACTTTCTAACAATTTTTAAGTTTGAGTATGATTTTAATTTGTTTATCTGTCTGTCCAATTGTCTATCTTTCTATCTGTCTGTCTCCACCTCCATCATTCTTAAAAATTTTCAGAATAAAAAGAAATGATATATGTTAATCAAGTTCACTATGGAATGTTCCCTATTTAAAATGACATTAATAGGTCTTGTACAACTAATTTGTGTACAGCGACAAAAAAAAAAAAAAAAAAAAAAAAAAAAAAAAGCCTATGCATTGCGTTTTAGGACAGACATTTTGAAATTCGCATTTAAATAACTTTCAACTGTAAAAATCATGAAGAAATTGACATGTATTTTTAATTTTCTAAAATAATGTTTTGTATAATATATGGTATGATTAACCTTCAGATTTACAGTGCTACACTTAAATATTCGTATACACTAAGCGATGCAATTAAAATCTAAAGGCTGGATTTTCGTTTGCGTTAAAACTTTTTGCCACTTTCCAACAATGTCTACGAGTGATTTTCAATTCAATTTCTCTATCTGTACACTTTCCCATCCTACTGTCTAGAGCCCTTTAAATAAAATATATCGGCCGCCACGGAAGAGGATCAGAAGAAGACTCAGAAGAGGACTCAGTAGAGGACTCAGAAAAGAACAGCATTCCCGCTTGGCATTGTTATCGCTTCCCTGTGATTTTAAGAAACCTTGATCTGAAGCTACTTTCGGTTAACAAAAGCAATAATCAACAATAATATTCCTGACAACACATTTTTTCACAGTACGTTATCAGAATATCCTATGGATGAATTCGAAATAAGATGTGTTATTAGGGCTGTTTCTGTTTCGCAGACAAAATGTCGCCAAAACTCAAATACACAGTAATAAAAGTCTCTTTAAATCGATTTATGAATATCAATATAAATAATATGATTAAAATAACACATTGTCCTGTATTTTTACATTAGCACATGTCAGAAATAGAAAAGAAAAATATAAGTAATATTAATTTTTTTTTTCTTAAATTATCTTATGCAAATCTGAACATTTTATGTTGTTTTCTTGAGTGATTATAACAGCTTATCGTTAAGCAAACTCTCGTATCGTACTTTACTTAGTTAAAGTTATGAAATATAATAGAAGGAGTAACTTAAAAGTTACGTAAGACGATAAAAGAAATGTCTGCAGTTTATGTATCAATGAAACGCGCTGAGTACATGCGGCATTCCTAAGGCAACAAAATGCCTGATGCGCCAGCTCGTATATATAGGAGCCTTACTTCTGTCTGACTGCTGTATGACGTAAGGGAAAATATTGAAAGTTATACGACACAACAAGTACGTACAGTTGGAAAATGTTATAATAAATTCTTACTGCATGATTTTCCGTTCTTGTTATCGTATAATTATAGTGTAAACTAAATTAAATAAGTAAATGGTAAAAGACAAATTTCTTTATAATGAGGCAATTAAATATACAGCTTTTATTTAGGTAATAGGTAACATAAAATGCTTGAAAACCTAACGCATTTAATTAATTACGTATCAATTTTATTAAAATGACTTTAGAAATCACAAATATTACCTGCAAATTTTTATTTTCTAAAAATATCCAAAATTAAGGATGAATTTGCAAGAAATTGAATAAATTATTGTTAATCAGTTTAATAATATTTTTAAAATTATACTTTAAGTGTAATCATTTGAGCATATGGTAATCTATCTTCATTATTGCATATATTTTTAAAAAATATAAATCCCTGATAATGTAAACATAGGTTTCATCCAAATAATCCATTAATCAGTGACACCTAGTCCTGAAAGACGGGATTTATCTACTCAGATTACTGTACTTAAAAAACCAAACACGGTTATCGTTTATCATACATATCAATTTTCATATCATGGAACAATAATCAATCACTAAAAATGAACTAGTCGGTACTTAGGCAGTATATTTTGCTTCCATGCTTTAGTACAGTTACTTAATTTAGTGGAAGTGGGCTATGCATATTGCATGTGTGTATTGTTAAATTGAAATACATAAAACATTGATTTTTTTTATTAATTTGAAATGAATTTGTAAATTTTTTATGTTTATTTCAAACAATTACAATAAAAGCGTACAATAAAATTTAAGTAGTGTTAATATTTATTTTTATAAACTTTATAAATCTAAAAATATTCAAATATTAAAGTGTTTTTTTTTTTTTTTTTTTTTCTTTTTTATATATCTAAGCTATGTTATTAAATTTTTGCATATTAAATGTTTGTAAAAAAAAAAAAAATAATAATAATAATAATATGTTAAAAATAAATTTGTAAAAACAAATCCAAATTATTCTTCTACCTTATGTATAATTTTGAAAATTAAACGTTTATCGAAGAACTCCAAAATGAGTACTTTTATATAAAATTAAGAAAAGTTTTATGATTATGTCTAATAAATTCATAACTTTATAAAAATTGCACTGTTAAAAATGGTTTCTTTAAAATGAGCTAAATTGTCTCAAAATAGCTCCGAAACAATATACAGTAAGACCCCGTTTAACGCGGGGGATACGTTCCATCAAAGTTGAGCGTAATGCGAAATAGCGCTAAACGAGGCTATCTACAATTTCGGGGAATCCCCGTACTGCTGCGAGCAATTTCGGGGAATCCCCGGGTTGAAATAAAAGAGCGCTAAATGAAACAGCGTTAAGCGGAGTCTTACTGTATACTTAAATTTGAAAACCCACGTACTTATTTTTGAGCATATTGACAAGTGACATATGGGGATATTTGGATTCTTATTGGTCAACCCCATTTTTGAGCATGTCAATATACTCAAAAATGAGTACATTGTTTCTCAAATTTAAGTATATATTGTTTCGGAGCTATTTTGAGACAATCTAGCTCATTTTTACGAAACAATTTTTAACAGTGTGTTTTTCTGATGTCTTGAAGCTATTTCCAAAGTACAATGTTTTTGTTTTAGTGAGGTACCCTTAGGTACTTCGTGTTTTCCATCAAGTAGCATCGGTAGAGCTTTAGAACCTATGCGTAATCCGTTGATCATACATCAAAATACACATATTTCATGGAGATATTGCTTTTATTGTGTGCTTAATATCAGAGTGAGGGTATTGGAATTATTACGATAAGTCATCTTACAAATATCATCGTAAATTTGATCTAGCACTGAGGGGATGTTCACCCACTGAAAGACTTGCTGCGAAGTCAAACACTTAAGGATACAGTTAGTATGAAAAATAAGAGCAGATACCGCTGCTTTTTCATACCATTTCTTAGCTTTATTAGAAAAACTTTATCTCCGTGAGTATTTTTATGTATTCACTTATTTTCGATCATTAAACTGGAACTAAGCTTCACCGAAATAGCCTGTTACGGTAATGCAAGACATTTCATTTCAAATCGACAGTTTCAATTACTACTTTAAATAAATTTCTGTTGATATAAATTACGAATTGGTGTTATTTGCACATTTTTCTTCAATGCTAACAATGGTTCCAAATTTATGCATAATAAGAAATTATCTGAAAATGGACATTCAACGAAAGAAATTTTATATTCCAATGTGCATTCGTCCGTGCTTTGTTCACGTAAGCAAGTGGAGAACTCATTTGAATGAGTAAAAAAAAAAAAAAAAATTGTGTTATATCTAGCATGCTAAATAATAGTATGTATTCAGATCTTTCCTAATCCATAAATGCCCACTCTGGTAAAATTTATTCTTATACAGTATTATGTTTTAAAATTTACATTTGTTTTTGTTTTTACGTGAAAAGAAATTTAAGAATTTTGTTTTTATTTTTTTATAATTCACAGTAAAACTGCAGTAATAAGAAATTTTGAACATATTTATTAATTTTAAATAAACTATTTCGTTATTAAAATAAATAAATAAATAAATAAATAAATAAAACATACAATTTGCTACCAAAATTGCTACACGGACGATTCCTAAGGTGCACTGCAGGAAACTAAGAAAGATGTTAGTTTATAGGTATATCAATAATAAATATTTTCTAAACATTCTCGCTAAAAGAAGTCGTTACGAGTGATAATCGAACCAAACTAGAGCCAAATTTGTCGCCAAAACATTTTACAAATTGGTGAAACTTCTATTTTTTTATTTATTTATTTATTTATTTATTTATTTATTTTTTAAGGAATAAGAACTATTTTAATGAATTAATAAGGCAAAACTTGAAACATTAACATTTTATAGCGTAAATGACACTCCATTAAAGATAAAATTCTTAAGAATAAGTATTGTTTACAACCTTTTAAAATTGCTTTCTCCCAAGGACTGCACGTAACGGACTGTGCAATCGGAGATAAGGAAAAAATCTAAATAAACTATACAGATTATAGTACTATAAATAAATTACATACGACAATAAAATAACACTAGAGAATGTAAAATTAAGTAATTAAACTACTATCAGATTCAGGTACAATTTTAAATGCTTTTCGAAATAAATTTTTGAAAACAAAATTATGTATATTTTTAGATTTTTCATTTATTTTAAATAGAATGAGTTATTTATTTTTATTAATTTATTTATTTTGCAGATATATTTATTAACTATGTAAATAGAAATCAACATATGAAGATACAATTTTAAAATGCTATTCGAAACAAATTTTTGAAAGCCAAAATTATATATATATATATATATAAAATTTTAAAAATGATTATTATTTCTTTTAATTAATTAATTTATTTTTTCGGTACATTTATTAACTATGTTATTTATGTTATGTACGGTAACATGGTCATTTAATTCCCTCAAATATAAGGATAATATTTAAATTATTAAAATGTGAATTGAATGTGTATTTCAGATTTGTTTTGTTAATATTCAGTACTAATCTAAGGATTTTTAACTAAGCAGTAAATTTTTAACTAAGCAGCAATTTTAATTTTTGACTAATCAGTTAGAGTCTTAATTTTTGGACATTTTATTATTTAATTCCAAAATTTTGTTCATGCTTTTTAAAAGGCATGAGGCCATTTTTAAATAAAAGCACATAATTATGAAAAGTTACACAATTTAAACAAATGAATAAGCAGTGGTAACATTGTGTTGATAAAATTTTGAAAAATTCATTATGCAATAAAAACTAAAATAATAATATGTTTTACAATTGGAACATTAAAAAGCAGAAAAAAATAATAATTAAATTTTAGATGGCACAGCTACGAAAAAAACTGATAAATATTTAAAACAAATGTTAATAGTAAACAAATTATTAGTTGTATGATCATAAACGCGAAATGTAAAACATTAAATACAATAAACTAACTCCCTTTAACTTATTCTCTATCATCTCTCTTCTATAGTTTACTCATTTATACTAGTCACAATTCTTTAAAGTAAAAACAATCTGATTTTATTATTATTATTATTATTATTATTTTAATAATTGTTCTTCCAACAGAAATTTATTTTGGTTTTACCTTAATCCATACAATACCCAAATAGTTCTTTAAATATATATATATGTATATATAACATTTCGAATCTGTACGGAAACGCAAGTCAGATAATGACAATTTCAGGCGGTTCCGAATAAGTAACTCCGGGCTCAGGAGAATCATTTCTAACGTTGCACGTCCGAAACGCTGGGGTATAGAGGATAGAAGGGATAAAATGTTCAATTACGAAGACCTGCTCAATTCCATTCAGTTTTAGTTGTAGTTTAATGAAAGGATATACTTTAAAATGGAAGAGTTTGAAAACGTTACATTTTACTACCAGAAAATATTATAAATCAAATATAAAATTGAAAAATATATCAACTATTTTATTATTTTATTAATAGCAAAATTAAATATCATTTTACAAATGGTTTGTTTTGCTTATTTACAGTAAAATGTTCAATTCATTTATGTGAACGCAAGTAAATATTCCTATTACTTAAAATATTTCATACCGTTTAATAAATTATCATGTGTGTTTAAAATTTGTTAAAACAAACGCACACACGCGCACACAAATATATAAATGTTTATAATGAATTTTAAAATATTAGTGCACTTTCATTTTCTATGTATTATTATTTTTTTTTTTCATTTTTACATCATCATACAAATGTCAATTTTTTAATAAGTGAATCAGCATTACTTTAAATCAGAAATTGTGGTTATTTTATTAATTGTCTTTTACCGAAATTTTTGATATAACAAAATCTGTTGAAAAATTCTTATCAGAAATTATAAATTCAAATAAATGTACTTTTGTTTGATTTACTTAAGGTTTAAATATATTAAAAAAGGTATAATTATGTAATGTTTGGTTTGCTGCGTCAACTTGAACTTTTATTTCATTCATGACTGTCAATGGTGTAAATAGATAATTTAAAACCAGATAATTTAACGCATAAACTTTTATTTTAACTTATAGTGGAGAGGAAGGGGTCGGGAATTGTAAGAGCTCGTAAATAGAACATAAATGTACAATAATGCTAGTTAAATTATTTCAAAACTTGCCACACCACTGTAGCAGCATGCGGAATCACCAGCTGTCATTCGGGAACTTTAACCTTCCATAAAGCAGAACTATCGACGACCGATACAATTTTTAAATCGCATTCTGTCAAAAGAACACTTCAACAAAATAAATACCAGCACCCGAAGTTCTCGTTAAACACTCTTTTTAAAGTCCTTCCATTAAAAAAACGATTCACTTCATTTTCACCAAAATACTTCTATACCAAAATACTTCTCCTAAAATTACTTACCTCCAATTCCTACTAACCTTTCGTACTTTACGTAGATGTTCTTAAACTGCCAAACTACCTAACCAATAAATAGACATACTCCATGCCAACCGAAATGCACCTCTATTCGACACTTCCAACCAGATATCTACCGCACAACATCGCCAAAATATCCTGGATCCAGCTACATACCTTTACATTCTCAACCGAACATTTTACCTCAACTCGACATTATCACTTTAGACTATTTTCAATACTAAATTCAACTGGCGACCTTTACATTCTCAACGCAATATTCTAACTCACCACTACCATTTGCACCTCTTCCAATACTGAATTGCATTGGCGACCTTTACAATGCACAACTCGACGCCACTCATAACTTACAACTAATTTTATTCCACAAATAATTAAATTTTAAATGTATATATACGCGTCTGTAAAAATCTAAGGAAAGGTTAAAGAGGAATCAACTAATGGTGCTTAAATATAAAATTGTATCAGAAGGAATGTGCACTAAATCTAAAATATATGGGGGTTTTTTCCATCAAGAAGTACTAGAAAAATACAATTAAATGTAAGTATACAAAACATTAGTATCCGAAAAAAAAAAAAAAAAACTCAGAATAAGAGAATCAATAAAAGAGTCTCAAGGGTTATGTCAAATGTATTTAACAGAAAGAAGAGATAAACCAAACAAACTGGTCTACCGGAAGTTTACGAATAAATACATTTATCCGAGAACGTTTCATTTATTCAATACACTTAATATAATGCACGAGAAAATAAATACAAAAATATAAAAAAAATGTAAGCCTACGTAAAAAACAATGTTTTATTATTTTTATTATTATTCTACATGTAATAACATCATTTTAGTAATATGTCATTTAAATACTAATATATTCAGCATTGAATAGTAAGCCCAATTTGCATTTACAAAATATATTTTCTATGTTTAAAACAGTTTTTCGATGCTAGGTTTCCATACAGGCATATGTGTTGAATAGATAGTATATTATTCATTGTTAATTTATGCTTTCCTTATGTTTAAAGTTAATTAATGTATCTTCCTATTTATATCATTGCTACCTATCCACGATACTTCAAATGCTTTACCAGCATGTACATAAAATTTTTTAATTACGATTCTGATTAATATAATCATCAATAAACAGACTTTTTCTGAAAAAAAAAAAAAAAAAAAAGCGTAAAAGTCAAAATATATATTGCATGTTATGGAATTGTCAGGAAAACTCAAGTGATCAAAAGTGACAGAATGATTATTATTAATATCCAATTGTATTTACGTCCGGCTACCTCTTCACGAACCTTTGAAAAGGAAAAGACGCTAATATTACCAAAATAGGCGAAATAATGCAAGCCAAAAATAAATTCAAAAACTGGCGTACAGACAATAGCAAGAAATAAAAAACTTCTTCACACACCATAAATTTTAAATCAGCACAACCGGTTTCGAAAGGACGTAGCCTTTCTTCATCAGGTGCAAACACGTGCAACTGCCTTGGAGGCAAAAGCAAGACTGAAAGCAGGACAAAAAACCAGAGGGGGAGGAGCAACACAAACAACCAATAGGAAGCAACATGCAGGGCAGGACCAATCAGAGAGGAACACACATACACACACACCACAAAAAGAGGAGGGAAGAAAGGAGTAAACAACTTTTTTTTCTTTTTAATTTCAATAATATTAAACTAATAATTAAATTTAAAAAAATTTATCCATTAATTATTATTTTTATTTTAATTAGAATTATTTTATTATAACTAATATGATGTTATAAACATAATGAAGGAAATTATTTAATTGAATTAAACAAATTTTTCCACGCTGTAGACAGCAAAGTGGAATCAGATTTTTCATTGACAATTTTATCACGATTAAGGTAAATAGCTAAATTTTCCAAAAAATCCAGTTCGGAAACGCGTTTGGCTTGAAAGATAATTTTGGCATTCTTAAAATTAAAACTATGATCAAATTCCCAACTGTGCTTCGCAATAGAAGATTTAGAAATTTCTTGATTAACAACATACCGAGAATGTTCACGTAAACGACATTCAAGATTTCTTTTAGTTTCACCAATATAAGATAAATCACAGTTATTACAAGGGACATTATAGATACCCCATTTTTGAAGCTCAGGAACGGGGGATTTGGTTGAAGGGAATTGGAATTTATTGACAGGTTTAAAAATAACGTGAAAATTGAAACGCTTCAAAACTTTGGCTAATTTAAAACATAAGGGGGGATAAAAAGTTAAGACAACAAGATTATCAGGTTTAATTTTATCATCAATGGAAAGAGTAGAATTATAAGTTGGCCTACTGAACTTTTTGAGAGCTTTATTAATTATAGAGTCTAAAGAGAAGAAGTATCAGAACAAATTTGATACTTCTTCTCTTAAAAAAGAACTGAATTATTTAAAGTCTGTTGCTATTAAAAGAGGTTTTAGACCCTCAATAATTAATAAAGCTCTCAAAAAGTTCAGTAGGACAACTTATAATTCTACTCTTTCCATTGATGATAAAATTAAACCTGATAATCTTGTTGTCTTACCTTTTTATCCCCCCTTATGTTTTAAATTAGCCAAAGTTTTGAAGCGTTTCAATTTTCACGTTATTTTTAAACCTGTCAATAAATTCCAATTCCCTTCAACCAAATCCCCCGTTCCTGAGCTTCAAAAATGGGGTATCTATAATGTCCCTTGTAATAACTGTGATTTATCTTATATTGGTGAAACTAAAAGAAATCTTGAATGTCGTTTACGTGAACATTCTCGGTATGTTGTTAATCAAGAAATTTCTAAATCTTCTATTGCGAAGCACAGTTGGGAATTTGATCATAGTTTTAATTTTAAGAATGCCAAAATTATCTTTCAAGCCAAACGCGTTTCCGAACTGGATTTTTTGGAAAATTTAGCTATTTACCTTAATCGTGATAAAATTGTCAATGAAAAATCTGATTCCACTTTGCTGTCTACAGCGTGGAAAAATTTGTTTAATTCAATTAAATAATTTCCTTCATTATGTTTATAACATCATATTAGTTATAATAAAATAATTCTAATTAAAATAAAAATAATAATTAATGGATAAATTTTTTTAAATTTAATTATTAGTTTAATATTATTGAAATTAAAAAGAAAAAAAAGTTGTTTACTCCTTTCTTCCCTCCTCTTTTTGTGGTGTGTGTGTATGTGTGTTCCTCTCTGATTGGTCCTGCCCTGCATGTTGCTTCCTATTGGTTGTTTGTGTTGCTCCTCCCCCTCTGGTTTTTGTCCTGCTTTCAGTCTTGCTTTTGCCTCCAAGGCAGTTGCACGTGTTTGCACCTGATGAAGAAAGGCTACGTCCTTTCGAAACCGGTTGTGCTGATTTAAAATTTATGGTGTGTGAAGAAGTTTTTTATTTCTTGCCCTGAAATAATGCAATGATTCTGAATTTAAATTAAATTATTCCATTTAATTAAAAATATATCAACCTCAAACCCAAATTAATAAAAATATAAGCAACATGAATTACTTCTAAAATAGTGTCTGTATACAACAGCACCAACTGCCATAAGTGGTTGGTCGGCATATTACAAGAAGAGTCCAAAATTATTTTTAATCGCCTAAAACGAGATTTAAGTGATTTCAGTGAAATTAATATTTTTAATTGATATAAAAATTAGTAAATTATAAAAAAAGAAAAGAAAAGAAATAAAAGAAAAATAAATAAATAAATCATATTGATCAGTGAGTAGTGACCTCACATATTATTAGCCAATGGTAGGTATGGCCAGGTAATGGCTAATAACACGTAAAAACCTTTCCTTTTTTTAAAATACTTATTCAAATTTATTCAATAATCCGGTTCAGTTTTGTTATTAATGTGGAGTGAAGAGATCTCAATATTCGTAAAAAAAAAAAAACTTTAAAATTGCAAGTGCTTGGAAATATTTTAAACTACATTCCATTCCCTGTAGCTATGTGAAAAGAAATGCATTTATAATTGAGTGCTTCCTATACAGCATAATATTGAATAAAAGTAATTTTATTTTTGAATAATAATTTAGTTGTTAACACGTAGTACTGAATATAGATATTTTCTCCAAAATTTTCTTCGAATGGTTTTAATCGTAAATAACATTTTTAAATTATATTAACATAGTAAAACTTTTTTTTTTTGGTCTCTTATGCAATTAAAGTAAATTTGATTAAAAAAATATAATCAGACATTCAACTATTCTTGATTCATACTTTTTAAAATGATAAATTCTAAATTTTTGTTTTACGATTTATGATTTTTTCATACATTAGATGATCAGTTAAATTTAATTTCTTCAAAAATACATACGTAAATAAAATTATCTTTTTCCCTTGCTTCTGTAACATGTTTTTATTTTTATTTTTATTTATTTTTGTAAAAATTGTTGATAATCTTTGCTTTAGCATCTTCATTTATTTATTTATCTTTAATCTGAAGTTGACTGTATCTATTTGTAAAAATGCAATTTGATTTTAAAGTTTAGATTTCTATGGACCATATTCCCACTTTGGATTCGAGGCTACAAGAATATCTGCTGGTTAGGCAAAAAATCCTCAACTCTACCATAGCAAAGCATTGTGGCTTGCAAATTTTTATCTTGCAATATTATTTATAAGAGTTACAGATTATATGAAATTGAATTAAGAGTGATATAGTGATACCTTTGTTTTGTTTTTAATCCAGTTTTAGTAATATACTTTAATATTAATCAACATATGTAATATTAAAAGTTGTCATGTGAGCTGTGGCGGTGAATACAAATTTAAATGGATGTTCCATTTAATAAATTCCTTTATCAAAGTGACTGAAATTCTAATTATTTAAGCTTTGATGTCTCTATATATGTGTGTGTGTATAAAATGTTCTTATTAATATTTTATTCATTTTATATATATATATATATATGTGTGTGTGTGTGTGTGTGTGTGTGTGTGTGTGTGTGTGTATACATAAAATGTTCTGCAATTTTACGATATGGAATAGTCTTAACTTTATCATTCGATTCAGTTGTTTACATTTCTCTGTTGTTCTTGTTTGAACAGATATCTGATTATTAAGTTTCACTGGAGAAATATTTAGGAAAATGTTATGCGTAACAATAAAATGGCATCTTGAATCTAATTTGTCTACAAAATATTGGCCACGTGTTCGGCGATTTTACCTACTGTGACGTCACAGGAATATTGTCCAATCCAATTTACGAAATCAAATTTGGTAAAGAAATATCTAAAAAGTACCTTATAATATATATATATATATATATATATATAATTTATTCAAAAAATAATATTTTGATGATAATTACAAAACATTAATCCTGAATGATTAAAACGCTATAGAATTTAGCTTGACTTATTTTTTTTTTCCTTACACCATAAATATTGGTTCTATTTATCACATTTGTTTAATAGCTCATCTTTTTCTTTACAGTTTTTCTTTTCATTTTATCTATTACTGCAAAATATATTTATGTTTACACTATAGGTCATACAAATGATAACGAAAGTGGATACGTGACCTATATGATCTGATTGCTCCTTTAGGATACGTTATGAAAGAAGGAACTAAGCATTACAGGAGAAATAAAAGACTTTGTAAAAGATAATAATATCATTAAATAACAGTAAGTGTAAGGAAATGGATAATTTTATTAGACCATTATAACATAATTTTTCTGTTCGGATAACCAATATAAGGAACATTGGAAATGAAAATTACTATGAAACATTACGTAGAACACGTTTAGGTTCATTGGGGTAAGACGTTATAGATTTTATATATTTCTATAAAATCTCACGTTGTTTACATTTCTTATTTATTGATAAATGTATTTCTTGATAAATGTATTTCTTTGATCATATATTGATAAATGTATTTCTTTTGTAAATTTTCTCAAAAATGTATATTTTTGAGAAAATATAAAAAATAAATTTAACTTCAAAAATATTATGAAAACTTTGAAAGAAAATTATACCTTAATATTTTCGTTTACCTCAGTCGCGGGGTAAGATAGTCCTCTATTTAGAGGGTAAGGCGGCTTATGGGATTTCAATTTAAAATATACACCCCGCGAAAAAAAGTTAGGTACAATGGGTTTTATCTTTGATTTTTCATAAAGTAACATTATCTAAATTGTGCTTATCATTTATTATTATCATAAAATAACACTATTACCGGACTAATTTTTGTTTTAAGACTAATTTAGAAAAGTTTTAAGACTAAAATTTTTCAAATGTAAGACTACACTCAGCGACAAAAAGATAGGAACAAAGGGCTTTTTAAAATTTTTCATAAAATAACATTATATAAATTGTGCTGATCATTTATTATCATAAAAAAATATTATCATATCAAAAACATATTAAATATTTGAATCATATTCACAATACACATATTCAAAAAAAAAAAAAAAAAAAAAAAAAAGAAACCTTTGTCCCTATCTTTTTGTCGCAGTCTGTAATCATAAATTAGAAAAAATTTTAGTTTTAAAACTTTTCTAAATTAGTCCTAAAACAAAAATTAGTCTGGGAATAGTGTTATTTTATGATAATAATAAATAATAAGCACAATTTAGATAATGTTATTTTATGAAAAATCAAAGAAAAAACCCTTTGTACCTATATTTTTGTCGCGGGGTGTACATTTATATGAAGCATTATACATGTATTTAAAAATACAAGATTGGCGTAGAAAAAACTGAAGCAAAGCAATATCTATTGTCTTATTTAGAACTTTTCAAAAAAGGAATGTCCAGATGCAACTTAAACAACAAAGAAGATAATCATACAACATTCCTTAATGCAAAACAACCCGCATCTTACACTCTCATTTTTTTTTTTTTAAATTATTTATTTTTTTAAACATTGGTAGTAAGTATTGATGAGCAATAATTGTTATTTAAGAAAAAAAAATAAAACGGTATTTTAAATAATTTTAAATTTCTATGCAGGATTAAAAATTATTTGTTTATAGTTTCACGTTTTTTTTTTTTTTTTTTTTTTTCCATTTCTTATTTCAATTTATTTATCTTTTTATAAGTAAAAGAAATTAACAGTTGTGTAGATAAATAAAGGTAAAACTTAAATAAACAAAAGATAAAATTATATTAGTGTGTTTGAGTATTTTTTTGCATATACATGTGTTGAAAAAAATAATGGTATCACTTTCACATTTTCACGAATATCTCAAAAAGTACTTAATAATATGTTCTTGAATTTTGAGAAAAAGAAAAACATGGCTTTTCTCATACTTTTCAGCAAAGATTTTGTCACGAACTCCTTTATGGGGCGAACAACAAACCTAAAACTATTCAAATTATTTGTGATTAACCCTGTATATAGAAGTGCATCCATCCATCTGTAAATTTTAGATGTGGTTATAAATGTTGTAATTTATACATGTGTAGAGATTTGTGAGGCTAACTCGAATATTTAAAGAGTTATAAATATTTTATTAAAAAATGCAATTTTTTTTTCACAAGTTATTAATTTATGACTGTGAAGGTTTTCTTCGACATTTCTTGAAACTTTCAGAAAACATGACAATACATGCCTAAATCATTATACTATAATTTAAAACAAATACATTTAATATTCAAAGAGATATGGACAGTATTAGTAAAACAAATATTACTGCGCATTCGCGAACTGTAGCAAAAAATATTTGATATAGTTTAATACTCAAGGGTATAGAGTAACTTATAAAAAAATCCAGAGCAATATCATAAAAAATCATAGGGATATCGGTGATTAAATGAGCTGTTTTTCAGCTGATTTCTAAAATGATTTTTACGATAAGGGGTCATTCACAACGGAAAATTTGTATCAAGCACAAACTATGTTGTAAAATGAAACTTAATAGAATATTTGTGATTCAGTTTTCTTTTTTCACAGGTATGTAGTACATACCTATAAGAAAAATAAACTTATTTACGATACTTTTTTTACTCTCTTGGATTTGTTGTTCGCCCCCTAAAGGCCTCCGTGACAAAATCTTCGCTGGAAAATATGAGGAAAGACATGTTTTATATATTCTCAAAATTCATGAACAATCCATTAAGTATTTTTCAAAATATTCGACAAAACGTAAAAAAAAAAAAAAACCTGTTTCCATTATTTTGTACACCACCTGTAGTATGTTATTAAATTTAACGCTATTGAAATTATAATTTGAGCTCAGAGAACGAATGATAAAGAAATTTTTGTGGTGTCCCTGTAAAAATACATGAGAGCTACTGTGGTGCCTGCTTTTTCGCACCTGGTTCTTTTCTTTCGGTAAATTCATTTCGAGACACATCAAGACACTGATCACACTTGGTTTACTTTTAAACGTATATTTACTTACGGCACAAACATAAAATACATAACGAATACAGAAATTAACATCAAGTAAAGTATTTTCTAAAAAACATGTAGAATGGAACGTTAGTCCATCTTGATTCACATACGCACACTGTTGCCACATTTTCGTAACAAACTTTTCAGTTCTTGTTTTTTAATACTCTCGAAATCAGAGGTGCGGCGTTCACACCTTCCCTCCAGTTTCACTTGAGGGACAATGGCCTTCACAGTGAAACTACTAACCAAAATTTGTGGATAATTTATATAACTGTTCATGAAAGTCTAATTGTCCTTTTAAATTGTTAATTATTGCTTCATCTTTAAATAAATGTTCATGAAAGTTTAATTGTCCTTTTAAATTCTTAATTATTGTCTCATCTTTGACCTAATATCCGATGTTCCATCAAGAGCAATAACATTTATATTTCACTTAATATTTAAATATTTTCTATGGTATAAAATAAGTAACATTTAAACACATAATAGAAATAAAATATATATATAATATATATGAATAAACATTTATCCTGACATGGATTTTCTTATGCACTTTAAATAATCTTAATGAATTAATATACTTGAATATAAGAAACAAAATAAACACACACATATATATATATGTAATAACAAATACAATATTAAACTAACTTATGACTTTATTCATGAATGCGTGATAAAGCATCTGCAATAGTATTACTGCTTCCTGGCTTATGAGCAATAGTCACTTGATAGCGAGATAGAGCCAATGCCCATCTTTGTAATCTGGCGTTCTTAGGAACTGTTTCTGTCAAATATTTTAAAGGGTTATGGTCCGTGTGTAAGATAATAGTGGCTCCATAAGTCCACATTTCGAATTTACCTAATGCCCATATTACAGCATAAGCTTCCCTTTCAATAGTGCTCCACTTTGATTGAGCAGGGGTCAGTTTTTGGCTTGCAAAAGTTATTGGTTTCAGTTTATTCTGCTCATCTCTCTGCATTAGACAGGCTCCAATTCCGGTCACTGAAGCATCAGTATCGATTTCAAAAGGTTTCGACATATCAGGTGTATACAGAGATGTTATAGAGCACAAACAATTCTTTAACGAATTAAATGCGCTTTCGGCTTCTTCTGACCATGGAAGATCGTTTGGCACAGTTTTTCGAGTTAAGTCCGTTAAAGGTTTTGCTATATTAGCATACCGAGGCACATAGTCTCTGTAATAGTTAAATAATCCTAGGAGTGACTTCAATGTTTTCTTAGTTTTAGGGGCTTTCAAATCTTTAATAACTGATATCTTGTCCGGATCTGGGCCGTGCTCTCCTGAGCCTACGACATGTCCCAAATATTTTACTTTCGACATCGCAAAAGAGCATTTCTTTAAATTTGCCGAAAAATTCAATTTTTTCAGAGTTTCTAAAATGGATTTAATATGATTAAGATGATCTTCCCAGGTTGAAGAAAATATGATAATATCATCAAGAAAACTTTCGGCGTAGTCACTATGAGGTCGCAATACTTGATTCATTATTCTTTGGAATGTTGCTGGTGCTCCGGATAACCCAAATGGCATCACCTTCCACTGATACTGACCCTTTGGAGATACAAAACTGGTTAATTCTCGGCTTTGCTCTGCTAAGGGTATTTCCCAATATCCCTTAAGGATATCTAAAGTTGTCAAGTAACGAGCTCCACCAGCTTTAAATCTAAGATTTTCTGAATTCTGCATAGGAAAAGGTGGAATTTTACTAACTGAGTTCAGCTCTCTGTAGTCCACGCAAAGTCGGACAGTTCCATCTTTCTTGGCTACACATACCAATGGATATGCTATTTCTGCTGAAGAGGGTTCTATCAGGTCTTTTTCCAATAATTCTGCTATCTGTTTTTCTATATTAGATCTTAATGTTTCTGGAACTTTATAAAGATGAGGTTGTTTCCTCTCTACTCCAGACTTTAACTGGATAACATGTGGAGGAACTTTGGCTTTCCTTAATTCCCCATCAAATATTGTTAGATATTCTTTAATCAGATTCAACAGCTGTTTATATTGCTTTGCTGATATCGAATTTGATTTTATATCAGCTTTTAGTTCTTCATCTGTTACTTGCCGTGATTCTACGGGCGCATGTTGTATATCTCCAAACTCTTCATCGGTTTCGTAAATAATTCCTACAGCTCTGACAGGTTGAATATATTTACGCAATTTATTTTGATGAAGATGTCGAACACTTCCATCAGGTAGTTTGACATAAAAAGAATGTGGAGACTTCTTTTCTGCTATTTCTCCTGGTCCTTTCCATTTTGAACAAAGACGATTTGTTGAATCAGGGATTAACACTACAACTTCATCCCCAACAGAAAATTCGGTATCTTTTGACCGTAAATTATGATAATGTACATATTTCTGCTGCTGTTCTTGAGCTATGCTATTCGCATACTGTGCCGCGTCTTCTAAACGTTTCCGGAGTTTCAACAGGTAGTCAGCTACAGATTCTCCAATCCCTTGAGGAAGTACGACTTCATCTTCCCAACTTGATTTGAGGATGGCTAGAGGTCCTACAGGTGGTCGCCCATGAACTAGTAGGAATGGGGCAACACCCGTTGTAGCGTTAGGCACTTCTCTGTATGCCCATAACAAGAATGGCAACTGTTTATCCCAGCCTCGACCTTGTGAATTAATTGCATGATGTAGCATGGATTTCATAGTTCCTATCCATCTTTCAACCAAACCATTCGATTGTGGATAACCTGGAGTGGAAAATTTAGGAACACATCCTAATCGTTTTAAAAATTCTTTTGTCAGCTGTGCGGCAAAATTTCTTCCGTTATCCATTGCAATTACTCGAGGAATTCCAGTTCGTACAAATATTTCTATAAATGCATCACAGGCTGCCTTTGCTGTTAAAGACTTCAGAGGTATTGCTTCCGGCCAACGACTATGCTGGTCCATAACGCACAGTACATACTGATGACTACGTGATGACTTTGGCTCTATTGGGCCTAAAATATCGGCATTAACCACTTGAAATGGAAGTTCTGGCCTTCCAACAGCTTCGATAGGTGTTCTATCGTTTACTTTTCCTTTCCTGCGCATTTGACAATCATGACACGAAGCACATAATTGTTTAACTTCTTTTGGCATTCCTTCCCACCAGAAAGACATTGCAATTCTGTCTCTGGTCTTCTTAGCTGCCAGATGTCCACCAGTAGGAGTTTCATGAGCTAATTTCAAAATGTCCTTTCTTCTGCTTGCCGGTACGACCAATTGAATATATTTCTGTCCGCCTACTTTACCCATATGATATAATAAACCTCTTTCAATCCAGTAACCATTTTTATATTGTCTAGCTTCTTCGAAGCACCTTTTCAATGTAGGACAGGCTAACTGCTCATCCCTAAACACTTGTGCTTGTGGAACAGGGATATTTTCATTTCTTTCATCCTTACTATCGGTTTCGGTCAATGTCTGTTTAACTACTGAGTTATTAAAGACTTTGGTTTCTGGATGATGCGACTCGCTGTTGTTCAGCTTTGCCTTTCGAATAGTCTCGTGACTTTCTCCCTCCATACAGAACATACACTTTTCATTATCTTCTGTGAGTGGGGTACTAATTGCCTCATCCCCAAGATAATTGTCGTTTGAATTATTCTCAGGTACACTGAACAAGGATTGTTCACCGACTTCATTTATTGTGATTACTTCAACCTCTTCTTCTGAAGAATAGTTTCCGGGAGACCTTCCCTCCACTTTGAACAAGGACGGTTCATTGTTTTCTTCCACTGGGGTGATATTAACCTCAACCCCTGAATTTCCAGGATTTCTTCCTTTCACATGGAACAAGGATTGTTCATCGACTTCTTTCTTCGGGATATTCACTTTATCCCCTAAAGAAATGTTTTCGGGAGACCTTCCCTCCACACTGAACAAGGATTGTTCATCGACTTCTTTCTTCGGGATATTCACTTTATCCCCTAAAGAAATGTTTTCGGGAGACCTTCCCTCCACACTGAACAAGAATTGTTCATTAGCTTCTTTTACTGAAGTGATTCCTGTATCATCTCCCAAATAAGAACGCTTTTGTTCCTTCAACCATTCATATACCCTGGGAGTGATTAAAGCTTCCTCATGCAGCCCTTCTACTACTGCAGCATGCACTTGAACATATGGAATGATTTCTTCATCTGTATGAAGACTTAGCGGAACTGACACAAGTTGTGCTTCCACTGGATTACCTATAGCAGGTCTCAAAAGAATTTTCCCACTTGACTGTAAGTGTTCCTCAGGTACAACTGATTTTCGTAGTACGGTGATTTCTGCACCACTGTCCACGATGCCTTGAAATTTTTGACCTCCGATTCCTAAATCCACTTTCAGAAGCTCGCCATCTTTCTCGTTGACTGGAAATTCCCACTCGAAACAAGCGCTATTTAGATTAACACTGACCTTATTAAGGCCCTTACTTTCTTGACTCTTTTTGTTTGTTTTCACGTAAGATGTACTTGCTGAATTCAATTTGGGGCAGGATTTTTTCATATGGCCTTCCTTTCCACACAAATAGCAGGAGAATTTCGGACGAATGTCTCTTTGTTCTTGCTGTGGCTTAGTAAAACCCCTTTTCTCATCTCTATTGTTATTTCCGAAATTCGCCCCTTTGGATGGAAGATTCCAATTTTCTTTATGAGAAATTTCTCTCGGTTTTTTATTGAAAGTCATTTTGACATTTTCATAATCATCTAATTTACTGGAAATAATATCAGATGACTTAAACAATGACCATTCATCGATGAAATGTTCTTTAATTTCTGGAGGTACTTTCCTTTTAATTTGATCTGTAATAATCAAATCATATAATTCTTCAAATGTGTTAACTTCTAATCCCCGAATCCATTCAGTAAAATAGTTTTTCAATTCGTAAGCAAAATCTCTCCATGTGATATCAGCTTTTTTAGTATGCTTATTGAAAAGTTGTCGAAATCTTTCAGGAGTAAGTTTATATCTCTTTAACAATAACTCTTTTACTTTTCCGTAATCATTCGTGATTTCTTCGTCTTCCCGAGCTATAACTTCCGCGATTTCGTATGGCAGTAGCCCAATGAGATGAGAAACCCAATCATCTCTTTTAATTTCGGCACGCTTTGCCTGCCGCTCAAAAAGAACTAAATACAGGCTAATTTCGCATGTTTTAGGATCAAATTTTTGTAAGATGTTATGTAATTTTACGCGCGTTTTCTCAGAAGTTTCATTTGTAATTCCTTTCTTCTCAAGTTCTATTCTTGCATTTTCCAACCGCATTTTTTCCAATTCTATTTCTTCTCTTCTTAGGCGTTCCTCCATCTCTTCTTTTCTCTTACTTTCCTCTATTTCTTCTCTTCTTAGGCGTTCTTCCATCTCTTCTTTTCTCTTACGTTCCTCTATTTCTTCTCTTATTAGGCGTTCCTCCATCTCTTCTTTTCTCTTACGTTCCTCTATTTCTTCCCTTCTTATGCGTTCCTCCATCTCTTCTTTCCTCTTCCGTGCTTCAAGTACGTTCGCTAATGTTTCTTTAACAAATTCTTCATCGTAATTCTTTGAAGCCAAAATAGCATCTCTTAACTCATATAACTTTAAATATTGAGCTCCTTCCACTCCCAGCTCAGTAGCAACTTCTTGCAAATCTTTTTTATTCCCTTTACCCAAAAATGCCATCTTCGGATGGATGAAATCAAATCAAGTTCAAATTTTCCTTAAGAACGCCAGATTTGACATCTTATTTTTTATCTTAAACAACATTTTCCCCCAAATTAAATAAAATAATCATTAAGTCGGAATGCATACACAAAAGGAGAAAAAAAAAATAATATGTATCGAAATAACAAATAAAAAAAATGTTTACACAATCAACTCTTTCATTAAATAAATCAGAATATACTTTATTACATAACCAGCTTTCAATAAATTAGAAATAATGTTGCCATAGCAACACAATCAACTCTTTCATTAAATAAATCAGAATATACTTTATTGCATAACCAGCTTTCAATAAATTAGAAATAATGTTGCCATAGCAACCTTTAATCAAACTTACTTTTAAACAGAAAAAAAAAACAATTTCCGATTCATTCCTCAAAGTAAAAAAATAAACAAAACCGGACGTTCACAAGAATTAATTCACTAGTTTTCTTTTTACTGAGATATTTCATTAATATTCCAATAATAATAAAGATAAATAAATATAAATAATTATCAAGGTCTAACAAATACACAATCATTCAATAAAACAGAACAAATAAATCAAAACAGAACTCTCTCTTTTTTTTTTTTCTTTTTTTTTTTTTTTTTATCTGCTTTAATGAAATCTTATTTATTCTAAATCACGTGATGAATAAAAAGAACACACAGAATTTAATAACAATGACCTTGAATAGCATAAAAATATATTCTTTTCACCATTCTTTTTTACCATTTTCCGGCTTTTTAAATACAAATAAACAAATATATTTCTATTTTTCATTTTTCAAACACTAGAATTATTATTATTTCAACATTACGAAATATTTAATTTTCATTTACCTATTCTTTACCCTGTTGGAATACAAAATCGGAACAAAATATCTAAATGCTTAATCCTAATTATTTAATTTAAAACTTATACAAAATATGACTCTTGATGGAACATAAAAAAAAAACATACCCCCTTTTTTTTTTCTCATCACTATCATGACATAATCCATACGCTATTTCACATATGCTTGTCGACTGCGCCAATTGTGGTGCCTGCTTTTTCGCACCTGGTTCTTTTCTTTCGGTAAATTCATTTCGAGACACATCAAGACACTGATCACACTTGGTTTACTTTTAAACGTATATTTACTTACGGCACAAACATAAAATACATAACGAATACAGAAATTAACATCAAGTAAAGTATTTTCTAAAAAACATGTAGAATGGAACGTTAGTCCATCTTGATTCACATACGCACACTGTTGCCACATTTTCGTAACAAACTTTTCAGTTCTTGTTTTTTAATACTCTCGAAATCAGAGGTGCGGCGTTCACAGCTACATTTATTAAAATCTATAGAGCCCATGCGATGGTGACCTATAATTTGTACATACATTTTCAGCGCAATCGGGTAAGGGATTTAGACGATATCTCACTTTTAGTAATTTAAGCCCATAAGCCATAATGGTAAAAAGATAATCAATATGTCCGTGGAAGAAAGAAAAACTATAAGTGCTGGATTCTAATAATATACACAGTTCGTGCGATTGTAATCTACAATTTTTCAGTTTATTCGAATAAGAGGTTTGGACGCTATGGCAATTTAAATAATTTGAGTCCGTGTGACATACGTAATGATAAAGAATTTTTTTTTTTTTGTGACATTGTAAAATATCTATATATATATATATATATATATATATATATATGCTAGATTCACCAAATTCTACATAATTTGTATGACTTTCACCTATAACAAGTATATAAATTTTCAGCCCAAAAGAACAAGGCATTTAGATGTTATAGCACTTTATTAATTTGAGTTTGTAGGCAGTAATAATAAAGTTTTTTTTATTATAATTATTATAATTATTATTTGTGTGTGTGTGTGTGTGTGTGTGTGTGTGTGTGTGTGTGTGTTTGTGTCCCTTTAAAAAAAAGTATAAGTTCTAGATTTACAAAAATGAATTAGGTACGTACTACGGTGACATATAAAATATGTAAGAACTTTCAACTCATTTGAGCGAAACGTTTAAACGCTACCGTGTTCACTCACACAAACACACACATACACACAAGCATACATAAATAATTGTAGAAGTAGGAAAAGTGAACTCAGTGGACCTGAAACCATATTGATATACAGAAAATTCAACGTCGAATTTTTGTAATAATTATAATACTTTCCCTATTAATGCACTTTCGGAAAATAAAAAATTGAAAAGTGTTACCTAAAACTGATACAAACTAATTTTAAATATAGATATAAATATAAATCTAATATTTAATATTCTAATATTCTAAGTCATTTAGTAAATTAAAATATTAAAGTGCAATTTTGCAATTTTAAATTATTAAAAAAAAAAAAAAAAAAAGTTTTATTATATAAAAAGATATTTTAAATAATGCAATATTTAATTTAATTAGTTTAAATAATTTTATTATCAATTGTTTCTTTTATATAATTTTTACTTTCCGTACATATATATATAAGGGAAGTATTGTAATCATGTCCAAAATCTGGCTTTTGATGTTTCTATACGTTTTGAGGTCCCTGAGTTCTTTTTTGCTATTTTTACGATGATACACTTTGTTCTAATGAGCTGAAAGTTGATATGTATGTTATAGGTCACTATAGCCCAAAACGTATTAATTTTACTGAATCTAGCACTTATGGTTTTTTTACAGGGGCACAAAGAAAAATTCTTTATCATTTTGGCGTATGAGACAAAATTTTAAAAGTGCGATAGCGTCTAAATGCCTTATTCAATTGAGTACAAAATTTATACACATATTATAAATCTTTATCACAACGGCTTATGGGCCCATTTTATGGGCAAAAGTGTCTAAACGCGTTATTCGACTGAATTGCAAATTTAAACATATTATAGTTCACCTTAGCACGAACCGCACAGATTCTCGTGAATCTAGCACGTATATGTTTTTTACAGGTACACAACGAAAAGGTCTTTATCATTAATACCTATGATGTTAAAATTCTTTAAAGTATGCGAACGTATAAACTCGGTATTAGACTGAACTGGAAATTTATATGCATATTATAAATCACCGTCACACCAATTGTATGGATTTTAAAGAATCTTACACTAATATTTTTTTTTTTTTTTTTTTTTTACACAGGGACACAAAGAATAATTCTTTATTATTGTGGCTTATGGGCTAAAAACTATTTAAAGTGTGATCGCATCTAAACGCTTCAACCGATTGAGCTTCAACCGATTGAGCTGAAAATTTTATATATATATTATAGGTTACTGTCGAGCAAGCTGTATGAATTTTGGTGAGTCTAGCACTTACAGATTTTTAAAGATACATCGAAAATTTCTTTATTATTATGCAATAAATTTATTTAAAGGGCAAAACCGTTAATTTAAACAAAATTCTTTGTAAACAAAATTCTTTGCAAACTCAAATTTTCTATTATAATTTTCTTTTTTGTTTATTTAATGACTTATCCTACTTTAATTTGTTTATACAAACTTTAATTATTTAATGTTCAAAAAGTCGTGTGGAGTCACTCGATATATATATATATATATATATGTATATATATTTTTAGTGAAACGAATAAATTTACTTATAATATAACTATAATTTTAAGTAAAGAATAATTTATAATATAAATAAAATCACAAATTTATTCAAAAAAATCTTTTCGTGGGCATAATTCAGTTCATTATCATAAAATGCATAAAGTATTTTCATAATAAACGATAGGTTAATTTTCATATACTTAGAATTGAATATTAACTGTAAACTTGAGTATTAGTAAACAATCATTAGTGCCTGAAACATTGAGGATTATTCATTGTGCAATTAATTTTTGAAAATTTCCCATAAGACAAACATATATCTCATCCCTTCTAAAGGGGAATAAAATCTCAAACTGTTAACAAAGGTTTCCAATTAGGGACAAATATATTTATTTTCGAATTGAGAGCGATTAAACTTACCCATGCGAATTATTCGTTTATTTGTAAAAGATTATACTTAATGAAATAGGTTTATATAAATCTTTAAATCGTAAATATTATAGCTTAGTTTATATATATTTATATATATATATATATATATATATATATATATATATATATATATATATTATGTATGTTACATTAGTTATTTTGAGCATAAATTCTGGGAAATGAAATATTTCATACAGTGTACTGATAAATAATTAATGACAAAATTCTCAAGAAATATATATATATATATATATATATATATATATAACATGTATATATATACACTTGAACATCACTGCTCTATTACTTGTTATATTATTCAGTAAATTATGAACATTTTTTCATCAGCACAATGTTCATCTATAAAATAAAAGAGAAGTACCTGCGTGTGTATCTATGTGTGCGCGTGTGTCTATCTGTCTGCGTTCTGGTCCTCACATCACTGATCGCAAAGCAACAAAACTTGGCAGATGGGTAGCTAGGACCATATAAGTGTGCACCTCTTGAAGATTTTGAATTTCGTACTTCAGAACTTTTTCTTTTAATTTTTTTTTCCATTTTATTCACTGACTTCTTTGTAACATTATTTCATTTCAATCGTCTGTGTATCTTAGCAACGGCTTGTACACTATTTATTGTTTATTTATTTGATTCATTCATTTGAAGAAGAAATTTTTAATTTTTATTTATTTATTTTTTTTTAATTTATTACATTTACTGAAATCAAATGCTAATACGGTAGAAAAAAATTAGCATATTAACTTTCAAATAAAAATATATGTTTCTAACATCTATGTTTATGTATAATTTTTATAACATAACAAATTCTAATTTTTCATTTATTTAGTTAAATCTTTCAAAAGGAAAACTTTTTTAATTTGTTTAGTTATTGGAAAAGTTTGTAATATTGTACAAATGATTAAGCTTAATAAAATTTAAGTTTAATTAAAATTTATCATTTATTTATTTAATTCTACTTAAAGGAAAATCTACTTTTACTTTTATTTATTATACTGGTTAGAATAAATTGGTAATAAAGTGTAAAGAGCGGAGGCTATAAAATGCATGGCGCAGAAACTAAAATATATAGTAATTACTGAGATTCGGACGATTTAAAAACTGTAGTTCTTCAATAATTGAAGCTTCACCTGTCGTCTATAAATACTCAAATTGAAGTGTCCGAGAAAGAATTTTTCAGGTAGTGCGAAACTGAACATAATATCGTACGGGCGGGGAAAAACGCTGTCGTATGCAGCGGCTGCCTGAGACGATGATTACGATGATTTAAATGTCAGTTTTTAGTTTTTATTTATAAAGTGATACAATAAAAAAATATTTAATTCATTTGAAAATTCATTTAAATATGGCTGGTGTAGCTTGCTAGTTAAGATTTTAATCAAACGGTTTGAAATAAACACATATTAATTTACACTATTTAAATCAGAACTTTATAGTTAAAATCTTTCATTTATTAATATTTTATCTGAAAATTTGAATTCAACATTTCGTTTACAAGAAATGCTCTTAAATAATTATTAAGTTCTTCTTAAACCAGTATGTTGTGGCATCCACAAGATTTTCTTTCACCCTTGGCATACCAAAGGCAATAAGGTTATTGTAAATATTGAGTTTAACCAATACAATATAGAAAGCAAACTTTATTTTCTGACTAACACAAAAAGCATGCATGTTTCTTTTACATTATGTAAAATATTAAATAACAATACAAATCTTTAATATAATGATATTTTAAAAAGCAATTTTTACCGTGCTTTCGTTCGGTAAAAGAACATCTTTATTTTAATATATAATGGAAAAGACTCTAGGGCTTTAGAGCAAAGTAATTTAAAATCCATTTTGTGTTTATCGAAACTTGTTCCTTCCATAAAATTTCATTTATTGAAACGTCAAAAATAAACAATATTTTTAAAATGAAGAAAATATGTGATTCATGATTTCTTTACATATGGCTGTTATGCATTTACTTTTTTTGGAACCAAAATATTAAAAGTCTACCAACCAGAGTTTTTTTTTTTTTTTATATATAATTTTTATATAAATATATAAAAGAGTTTAAAAAAAAAAAACCCTACTTGTATGGAAAAGTGTGAATATTGTTATTTGTCATCTAATTGCAATTATTTGTGTTTAAGTATGTATATCTGTTTATACAGACAATATATTTTGGTCAATAAATATATCTTTCGCAAAAAGTAAATAAGCTTATTGGATGATATTTTAAAGCAACAATACAATTGCTAAATTCTGTAATATTTAAATTATGCCCTTCATAAAAATAAATTAATCACTAAATTATGATAGTAAATAGAAAGTACGTTTATACATGCTTGTATAGTTTTTATTATATTTGTCGAAAAATTTGGGTCATCATCGTCATTACAATTATCTATTAAACGACTGAAAAACAGAATCCCCACACCACTTATGTTCCACATTCCGCTATTGATATTTAATTTTATAAATTACCCGATTATTTTTCTGTATATCACTTGATGAATTTATTTACTTTATATTAGTACAAGTATTATTCATTCAACATATCATATCTTTTATTATTTTACAGTTATTGCGAGTAATTTATTAATTAAATACATTTTTGTTCATTTTATTTTATTTTATTTATTTATTTATTTATTTTTACTTTCTCGTAATTATAAAACTGTAGAGAAAGTAATTGAAAATTTTCTTTATTTACATGTATTGAGATCCGCTGCACTTGAAAATATTAAAACCCGAATAAACTACTACGTCAGAAACGCCAAAGAAAAATATTGAAAATGCATACAGCTGTTTCGGTAGCCTTAAGCGTACCGTCTTCAGTGCAAAAAGGATTCTGAATCAGGAAAAGTGCTCGTATATATAGGAGAGGGGCCGGATTTAGTTCAACCAATAAGATTACGGGAAAGTGGGGAGAGTGGCCAATAGGAATTTAGGAAAGTTAGCTGTGTATGCAGTAGAAAAATTAAGAAAATGTGGACTGAATATAAAATTTCCAACAGTCAGACAAATATTGTTATATTAAAAATATTGTTAAAAATAATAAAAATATTGTATAAAAATATTGTTCTCAACGTATACATGCTTGTACGTGTGCCTATGTTTGGTTTGTGACTGGTAATCATTATCATCATAACGCAAGGACAAATATTAGTAGGATGTCGAAATTGGGACAAAAAAGTTAATCAAAAGCAAAATTATATAGGCATGCTACTTGAATATTTTATTGATATAGACTAAATGGTTCATGCAAAGGAACATCAAGAGAATTTCATAACTCGACGTCATATGTATATATATAAAGTTGCAAGTCATTTTTAATATTTTTATGATACAGGTAATCCAAAATATTTGTGTTTTTCTTCAAATTGCGGTTGGTTGCCTAACTGCACTCTTGACTAAATCGATGAATGAAAATATGAGTTTATAAATGTTCTTTTCTTGTCTAAAGTTCAAGGTAGAGGAAATTCAGTATTTTTTTAGAAAAAAAAACGGTAAAAATAAAATAAAAGTTTAATATATATATATATACATACATTATAGAGAAAATAAATTATTTTATAACACATATACTGTTTTTAGGAGAATGCTGTCGTTCAGAATAAATTTAGTTATTACAGATTTAATTTAAATTTACGTTAGTTCTATTTGAAAATGAACTAAAAGTTATATATATATATGTTTAATAAAGGACAAGCAAAGGAACAAAAAAAAAAAAAAAAAAAAAAGACGTTTTGTAGAAAGATTGACTTATGGCTTTTGTGTTTGTAAAAACTTTAAGTTATGATTGAAACAAATAAAACGGTTATGTTTGCATAATACGGAAGCCATAACCTGATACCTATGTACATATTTTCCAGAGGATTGAGATTGTCTATTTTCAGGTTTAGTAAAGAAGAAATTTTACGATATTCTTTGTGGTATTTAACTTATAGTAAAAAAAGAAGTAATGATAACTTACTAAATTATAGATGCTCATGGAAATGAATAGGTAATTTTAAGAACTCTCGAATGAAAGACACCTACCACAGGCGTCATGTAACAAGGTGCATTATCATCTTCAAATGCTGATTGTGGAAAAGTCTGAAATACCTCCACAATAGTCGGACAGGCATCAATTTTTTAATGGCCGAGCTTTTCAGGGTTAATTGACCCCTTGAATATGAAAATTTGATCGACTCATTGAAGAATTACGCACTTTCGAATCATAATGCACAGGGAATATGTTGTTTTAGAAGTGCGATTTTCATTAAGTCCGTCACATTTTCGTCATCAGACCTGCGTGTTTCCATCAGCTCGAAATAGGTTAAACGTGACTTAACAGAGAGAACCATTTCAGTCCACTAATTAACTGATCATTTTTTAATTTTTTAACCCTCTGAAATCTTACTTTTTCAATTCTTTTTGTTAAGAATGGATTTTTTTTTTTCAGATTTACTGTCACTTAAACTTCCTTTGTTTAATCGTCGTTGCACTGTATTTAAAGAAATTATGTTACTAAACACTTTTTCTGAATACTTTGTATGTTCTAAATGTAATACAAACTGACTTTTTAAGCTATGGTTTTTTAACTTGTGGTCATCTCGATTAGATGAGCAACGTGGCCGCCTAGAGAAAAATTTTGAGTTTAAACAGCCAAAAAATTTATATCTTGATAAAAACCAGCTCGCCAATATTTCTTTAACGTTTAATCATTTTGACATCGTGCATATTAAAATATTTTTTGAGTTTCACTCAAAAATTATTATTTTTGTAGTATCATTACTTGCCTTATTCTTGCCATTTTTGAGATACTTCCTAAAATTACAGTTATTCCAACAATTACATTCTGTTTCTAATACTTGGCTCAGTCTTAAATTGTACGTGGAACACAACGTAATAAAATTTGGTTGAAAATTTACTTTTAAAACAATAAAACTGGCGATTGCAAAAAAAAAAAAAAAATAATAATAATAATAAATAAATATCCAAGTGCGGCTTTTCTTTTCTTTTCTTTACTTTCTTTTCTTTTCTTTTTTCTTTTTTTTATGCTCCTTAGTGTAGTGTTTAACTTACAAGTCGTAACAATTATGTACATATATTAGGCATTTTAATCACGCTATTCTGGGTCGTAAAAATTTTCTAAAATCTTTAAAACGCATAGAAAAATATGCCATCACCCCATTAGGGTTGCTATTTATATTTCTGGCCTTGGCAACAGTAAGTGTTGCTAGGCGACCGCAGACGATTTTAATCGAAAGTTTGATATTTTTAAACGTAAATTCAGCAGACGATTTACCATTATAGCTTTATTTGTGTTGTTGACAGTAAATTGAAAAGTTCTTCTCTTTCAAAAAATGGAATTGAATCGTGAAAATTTTCGAGCGATTATTTTTCATAACTTTCGACGTGGATTGTCAAGACAAGAGTGCTTCGATGAACTTAATTCTTTATACAGCGATAAAGCGCCATCCTACAGCACTGTAAAAAAATGGTATAACGAATTTAATCGTGGTCGATGTTCGATCCAGGACGAATCCCGTGCAGGTCGTCCGAAATCCGTTGTTGTGCCAGAAAAGATCGATGCTGTGCGTGAACTGATAAAGTAAGATCGTCATGTGACATACCGTGAGATTGAGGCGTCTTTGGACATTAGTATGACTAGCATCAATAAAATATTGCATGAACATTTGAGCGTAAAAAAAATTTGTTCGCGTTGGATCCCGCATAATCTGACAAACGCTCAAAAAAAGGCTCGTGTCGATTGGTGCAAGGAAATGTTGGAAAAATACGTTCAAGGTACATCAAAGGCTGTGTATAACATCTACACAGGGGACGAATCATGGATCTATGCATATGAGCAGGAAACAAAACAGCAATCAACTGTATGGGTCTTCCAAGGCGAGGCAAAACCAACAAAAGTTGTTCGAGGAAGAAGCACATCGAAACAAATGATTGCCTGTTTCTTCGGCATTAACGGTCATGTGGCAACAGTGGCGTCAGAGCAACGCAGGACGGTCAATTCTGAATGGTACACGACCATTTGTTTGCCAGAAGTCATCGGAGAAATTCGAAAAAAGCAGAAGAACAGGCGAATCATTCTTCATCATGACAATGCGAGCTCTCACACATCGACTCAAACAAATGCATTTCTGACTGAGCGAAAGATCGAACTGATGGGTCATCCGCCGTACAGCCCTGATTTGGCACCCAATGACTTCTTCTTATTCCCACACATCAAAAATAAATTACGTGGACAACGATTTTCGACCCCCGAAGAAGCGGTTGATGCATTCAAAACGCATGTTTTGGAGTTACCTCAATCGGACTGGAAAAAGTGCTTTGAAAATTGGTTCAAACGCATGCAAAAGTGTATTGATCATCATGGAGAATATTTTGAAAAACAATAAAACCAATTTCGATCCTACATATTTGTTTTTTCATTATTAGGTCAGAAATATAAATAGCAACCCTTAACATGTAAGATGTACTTCACTTTATAAATAAAGTGAATTTTTGAAAGTGCATAAAACTTATAAAGAATATTTATTTTCAACATCATAATAAAATCAATAATTCATAAAGAATGCATATTTTCAACGTAATAATCAAAACAAACATTAGCCAACAGTTACTGTCACCAAAATAATACATTTTTTAAAGTTTGAATGGCAGTAAAACTATAAACACCGATTTCATTTACTCTTTAATCAGAACACTTTTACAAAAAAAAAAAAAAAACTTACCTGGTGCGGCTCTTACGCTACTTTTCTACATTACTCTGGACATATTATTATAATTTAAGATACAACATACAAACGGCTCTATCTGAACACACGTAAGGCATTTTAAACATTATTTAAAAAGTTTTATAGAAAGTTTTATTTGAAAAATAAATATATGATGGGGAGTGGTTACTCCATTTCACAACTATTTGCTTGAATATTGTTGCATCATTTATAAAATATTCATAATTTTCTCTTAAATTTAATAGTTATTTCAAGTTATTCAGATTATTTCCGCCCAAACTTTTCTCTGAAATTTAATGGATTAATTTTAAGTAGCATTGTATATTATTTAAAACTTATATAAGTACTAAACTTTATTCTTAAACAAAGCACTATACAAAAATAACAATATATGTATGACATAACACGAAAAGCACTTTATGCAATTCCAAAACACAGCACTTATTTATAAGAACTCTTTTATGTGTCCCTGCAAAGGGGTTATAGATAACTTTCATACCTTATTTTATGTAAAACGTGCTTTTGTCGATATGAAGAATGGCAAATCAATTTGTTTATTACGGTCTTAATATTGTTACGAAGAAGTGGTCAATTTTTGTGTGGGGAAAAAATAGTTCATAAAGAAGCAGACTGGTTCTAGTTTATGTAGGCTCTTTATAATACCTTTGGCGTTTTAAATTCATTTGATATGACTTTACTAAATTCTGTTTTATATACTTTTTTAATTAATAATACTTTAAAGTACCGTCTAGGTACACATTTGTGAAAAACCGATTTTTGACCTTTGAGCTTACAAAATATTTTTAGCACAAATGGGATATATGGGGCCTTTTGATATTTCATTTATAATGATGTATATATGGTCTGTACCAATTTTCACCTTTATGCAAATTTTTCCGAAATTTCAAGTTTTTTTTGTGTCGATTTTGACTGGACTATTTTACCCTTCAGCCTGATGCACTTTAAAATTATACACAACCCTTTACATGAACCACTCGTTCAATTAAAAAAAAAATCTCAGGTAGCACCTCCATATCTTTCAGATTAGAACCCGAAATGTGGTATACATGGTGATTTTTGTTCTTTAGTTAGGCTGATAACAAACTAACAAATAGACAGATGCATAGAGACCCACAGACCAAATTTTTAAAACTTATTTTCCGATTCAGGACACCTCAAGAATTTCAAATACATCAAAATTTTAAATTCAAAAATTTTAGCCGAAATTTATATTTTCTTTAACATACATGGGTAAGAGAAAAAACAAATTATGAAAAGTAAATATTGAGATATTTGAAGCTAATTAAGCCCATGATACACTATTTTTTCATAACAGATCACAAAAAATTTAAATTTTTGATATTTTATCAACTATCTAAAATTGTACTAAACAAAGTATCTTGAAATTTTAGAAATGGGAAAAGCGTTTTACACCTCATAAATTTCAGCCAATATTTTGACCCGAAAATAAAAAGGGGACTATAAAAATTTTAATAATTATCAAAATGTTTGAAATCACCTTGTAAAACCTGAAACTGTAATGCGTTCCAGATGTAGCATTTTATCCTAAGACGCTTTTTTCTACATACATATAAAACTTTTTACGACGCTATCATATTTATTATAAAATATCTAGGTTTCATTAAAAAATTACAAAAGAAAAAAAAAGTTTTTTTGTCAATTAAAACTTGCGTATTATTAAACCCAAAACAAAGCTATATTTAGGAATTTTGAAATATTACATTAGACACATTATACTACTATAAGAATATAAAATAATAAATACGCAAAAAAATATGAGTTATTCATATGGAAATCCCAAACAAATATCACGTAAATTCATAAAGTTGTTGGCAATTTCAATGGACTAAATTCTAGTTTTACTCTCAAAAATAAAATGATATAATATTTATTATAAAAATAAATAAATAAAAACAAGAAAAAAAAAAGATAAGGTTTTCACTTTTTTTTTTTTCTTTTTTACAATGGCGAACGCGTTATTGCCACTGACTGAATCAAACTAAAAATATATTAAAAAATCTTATGACTTACTTTTTTTCTTTATTTTTTCTTTTAAAGTCAATATATATCAGTTTATTCTATCGCAAACAATCTTTTTTAATTCGCATAATGCTTTCCTGAGGTTTTCATATAAGTAGTTCAACACTTTTGATAACAATTCATGAAAATAAATTCATTTTAACGCTTGTATGTAATAAAAACTATTTTGTAAAAGCACTCATATTAGACTAGTTAAGAGCATTTACTTACCGACAGTACTTTCAAGTTCCATTAGAATGAAAAGCGCATAAAATCGAATGTATGGAAGAAAAGCCAGTGACATTTATAAGAATAGATCGTATACATCTTACTTTAATCTCATTTCAAGGCACTAGAAATGAGATATTATAAAGGCACTCATTATAAAGGCAGCGATATTATAACGGCAGAAAAGCCAGTGACATTTATATGAATAGATCTTATACATCTTACTTTAATCTCATTTCAAAGCACTAGAAATGAGATATTATAAAGGCACTCATTATAAAGGCAGAGATATTATAAAGGCAGAAAAGCCAGTGACATTTATATGAATAGATCGTATACATCTTACTTTAATCTCATTTCAAGGCACTAGAAATGAGATATTATAAAGGCACTCATTATAAAGGCAGATATATTATAAAGGCAGAAAAGCCAGTGACATTTATAAGAATAGATCTTATGCATCTTACTTTAATCTCATTTCAAGGCACTAGAAATGAGATATTATAAAGGCACTCATTATAAAGACAGAGATATTATAAAGGCAGAAAAGCCAGTGACATTTATAAGAATAGATCGTATACATCTTACTTTAATCTCATTTCAAGGCACTAGAAATGAGATATTATAAAGGCACTCATTATAAAGGCAGAGATATTATAACGGCAGAAAAGCCAGTGACATTTATATGAATAGATCTTATACATCTTACTTTAATCTCATTTCAAAGCACTAGAAATGAGATATTATAAAGGCACTCATTATAAAGACAGAGATATTATAAAGGCAGAAAAGCCAGTGACATTTATAAGAATAGATCTTATGCATCTTACTTTAATCTCATTTCAAGGCACTAGAAATGAGATATTATAAAGGCAGAGATATTATAACGGCAGAAAAGCCAGTGACATTTATATGAATAGATCTTATACATCTTACTTTAATCTCATTTCAAAGCACTAGAAATGAGATATTATAAAGGCACTCATTAAAAAGGCAGAGATATTATAAAGGCAGAAAAGCCAGTGACATTTATATGAATAGATCGTATACATCTTACTTTAATCTCATTTCAAGGCACTAGAAATGAGATATTATAAAGGCACTCATTATAAAGACAGAGATATTATAAAGGCAGAAAAGCCAGTGACATTTATAAGAATAGATCTTATGCATCTTACTTTAATCTCATTTCAAGGCACTAGAAATGAGATATTATAAAGGCACTCATTATAAAGACAGAGATATTATAAAGGCAGAAAAGCCAGTGACATTTATAAGAATAGATCGTATACATCTTACTTTAATCTCATTTCAAGGCACTAGAAATGAGATATTATAAAGGCACTCATTATAAAGGCAGAGATATTATAACGGCAGAAAAGCCAGTGACATTTATATGAATAGATCTTATACATCTTACTTTAATCTCATTTCAAAGCACTAGAAATGAGATATTATAAAGGCACTCATTATAAAGGCAGAGATATTATAAAGGCAGAAAAGCCAGTGACATTTATATGAATAGATCGTATACATCTTACTTTAATCTCATTTCAAGGCACTAGAAATGAGATATTATAAAGGCACTCATTATAAAGGCAGAGATATTATAAAGGCAGAAAAGCCAGTGACATTTATAAGAATAGATCTTATGCATCTTACTTTAATCTCATTTCAAGGCACTAGAAATGAGATATTATAAAGGCACTCATTATAAAGGCAGAGATATTATAAAGGCAGAAAAGCCAGTGACATTTATAAGAATAGATCGTATGCATCTTACTTTAATCTCATTTCAAGGCACTAGAAATGAGATATTGGTAAGAACAAAAATGGCTACATGTAGCCATTTTTGTTCCAGTAAGGATTTTATAGAGTGCTCTTACTGTTTTAGCTTGCCATTCTTCACGATCCTTACATGTGTTATAACTAATTCCTACATTACTTCAAGAATCTCCAACCAATCTTAAAAGAATATAAGGAACATGAAAGGTAAATACCATTTTACAGATTTTTAAAGTATAAATATCACTTTCCGCCGCTGTGTACCGGTGGTACACTAAAGAACCATCTCACAAAATCTGAATTAATTACTATGGTGAGATGATATGGATAATTTTTAAGTCCTATCTTTTATGCCTTTAAAATATTCTTTTAACAAACTAAAAGAATATGTTTCCAATCCATTTTTCGTCTGTTTCGTGATGAGGTAGATAAAGGTATGATATATTTGTGTTTTGTTTACAGCATGCTGTATCCAATGAGTACGTCAAACTCCGTAAAAATGGCTTTGCAATGGGTTTTATACCCTGCATTTTATAATTAAAAAATTGGTATTTCAAAGATTTTATTTTATTAATAAATATTTATTAATAATGAATTAAATTACTTTTGAGGCAAAACTATCACTGAAAATATGAGGTATAACATGCTCTTTATACTCCCTAAATTGTCAAGATGATTCGTTCAGTGCTTTTTGAGATATTTGACAAAAAGTCTGAAATATGAAGTGTTCGTACTTTTATAGAAATGATTTGCATATTAACTGTTAGAAACCAGGAATGATTTGAAAATGATATTATTTACATGATCTAAATTTCGTAAAATGATATAAATAGGCGGCATATAATATTTTTATGATATATATGTAAATTTCCTGTAGACAATATGAATTACAGTCTTTTATTTATGTTTCTGGAGTTAATGTGTTTATGAAAAATAAGATATACAAAAAAAAAAAAAAAAAAAAAAACAAGATATATAAAAAATATTTAAGATATTTTTAATTCTACTTTTTTTTTCTTTTGGTTTCACAATTCCTGCTTTTGTATAAAATGTTTGATGACTACATATCTAACTAATAACAAGTCCTTAATTAGACATGTAGTTTAAATTACTCTTTTTTAAGCTATTTTAATGTATTTGTATCTTTCAATATTTTTTGAGGATGGTTTATTATTAAACAACTTCAGAAATACAAAAAAGATGTATTTACTTATTTATGATCTCTATTTTTTCGATATTCTAATTGAAAATAACTTCTGTGACCATAATACTGAAGTTTCAGCCCATATCTATACGCATACATATATATATATATATATATATATATATATATATATACATATACGTAAAGATGCATACCAGATGTATATGCATAAATGTTAGTTCTTCAAATATTGGAAAACATAACACCTGTTAGTGAAGAAAAAATTTCATTTAAGTTAATGAGAAAGAATATGATGATAAATTTTAAACATATTTTTTTTCTTTTTAGGTACAAAGATTTAACATAAATAATGAATGCATTAAACAATAATTCTTTAAATTTTTACTTCGCTGTATTGGAAAATTAATGAGAAAATTTATTTTTCCTTATGCACTTCTGAAAACATGTCTAATACATTAAAATTTTGAATACATATATATAGAGATGCATACCAGATGTATATGCATAAATGTTAGTTCTTCAAATGTTGGAAAAAAATAACACTTGTTAATGAAGAAAAAATTTTATTTAAGTTAATGAGAAAGAATATGATGATAAATTTTAAATATATTATTTTTTTCATTTAAGTACAAAGATTTAACATAAATAATGAATGCATTAAACAATAATTCTTTAAATTTTTACTTCGCTGTATTGGAAAATTAATGAGAAAATTTATTTTTCCTTATGCACTTCTGAAAACTTGTCTAATACATTAAAATTTTGAATGTAGAATTATTATTATTATTATTATTATTATTATTTTAAGTTTTTATTTTATATTTCTAAGTTAAAGGAATAATGCTTCAATTATGAAAAAATAATTTTATAATTTATCATCGAAATACAACTGGATAATTAAATTTAAATTTTGTCTTTTCATAGGCTAAACAAACAAGAGTTTTCAGTTCGAAGAATGTTAGTTTTTTAGGAAAAATATTGCACATGAAATTTTGATTAGAAATATACAATAATACTAAATAAATAAATAAACGACTGTAGATGAATTTGATAATTTTTGCTGTCAACGTTCCACATATTTCTTCTTTCTACATTACTCATTTTCCTACAAAAAAATCTCATTAAATGCTCAAATTTTGCATTAATAATTAATAAATGATATATTTATGTAAAATTAATGTGACTTTGAAATTTGATTATTTTTCTTGTTCATTTTAATTAAATTAGAAAAGTAATGTTTTTTTTTTTTTTTTTTTTTTTTTTTTTTTTAATTCATCTTTTATAAAATGAAGGAATTAAAATATGATTTTTTTTTTTTTTTTTTTTTTATTCAACTTTTATAAAATGAAGGAATTAAAATATGATTTTTTTTTTTTTTTACTTTTGATAATCTAAAAAAAAAATTTTTTAATTACATGAATTTAATCATTAAATACAAAAATACACAAAACATTCTGTTAAGATTTAAGTTACTCGTTATTTGCCTATTTTGCAGCATAAAGGTCATGTAAATGTATACGCCAAATTTAATGAAGATAAATTTCTGATATAATAAACATATTTTTTAAATTAGTTAAAATATGTTTAATAATATCATATTTAGAATTTTATATTTTACAAATGTTACCTTTCATTAAAAAATAAACAGTAATAATTGTAAATAACATATTTTTTCTTTAAAAATATCATTTATTTTTTAATTATTAATTATGTCGAAGTACATTGTGAATGAAATTTATTGTAATATAGTACAGTAATTTTGAGTAACCACTTATATATTTTTTAATACAAATATGTGTGTGATTTTTTCACAGCCCGTTTACTCCTCGTAAAAATCCATGTCTGGTATTATTTTTGAGACGATATACCAACAGGCTTCAAATATAAATATTATTATCAGCATATAAATATAACTCTCATCTGGTTTTGTAGGTATGAAAATTATGCCAATTAAAAAACTGGTGTAATGGATTCAATTCATAAAATACTATAAGCAAATTTCGAAGTAGCACGAAACATAATATTAAATAATTATATATACACATACGTAAACAGAAGAATATACCAATTGCCCCATAAGTCTATAGACATTTTAAAAATTCGTAAAACCTGAAGCAATCGGTAGAATTGAGCGCGGTTTACGAAAAAGTTATTCTCGTGAATTTTTTTTTTTTTTTTTTTTTTTTTTTTGGTAAAGAAAAAAAAAAGTTAAATTTTTCATCGAAAGTGGTCGCTGCATGGACAGTTACCAGACATATGCTAATCAGAGTCGTATGAATTGCACGGTTTTATGATTAACACATATTAATTCCTATTTTGTTTCCTACTTGTACATACAAAAAGTTTTAATTGCGATGCTGATTTGGTGGATAACGTATAACTGGTAAAGTTGTTTTCCGCGGGATAAGAACTGCCAGCTGAAACTAAAATTAGAGGTATTTTAACTCGTTTGCAAACTGTAGTTTGGGGTAATGGCGAGTACATGAAATGGGATTTATATATTTTTTCCCCTTTGAAGAGGAAATTATGTTATTTGAGTTGGAGAATACATTTTTCTGCTTTTAGTTTAGTTTAGAAACGTAATTTTAGAATCACTTACCTTTGAGATAAAGAAGACGGCGTAAAGAAGCCAAAAGCAAATAATATTTAAATTAAAAGTTGATAAAATTACACTAAGCATTCAAAAAGAATCTAGGGATATTTTAGTAATTTCCAAAAGAAAAAATAAAATGGACTATCAGACAAAACATGATATCATGCTAAATTTAATTGAAAAAACAAAACCTACCTAAATACTACTCATTGCAGTTATTCCAAAGGAGTAATAAATAAGATCAAGTATCACATTCTGACAATCACATATGTCTAAGTAAATTTAAAACACTAAGCATTAGAAAAAAAATCTTTATAGACAAAAGGAATACAAGAGCGATCAGTTCACTTTTAAATACAGGTTGGAGATTAAGCGGTAAGATAACGAGTAATGTTATGTAAACCTATGTTAATCAATTCAAATTTGGTTTCGGAAGAGTTTTATATGATAATCAGTTCCGTATGAGAGGGACTACAGCCCCTCTCAATCCCCCGTTTCATTAATGCACCTACATTAATATATAATTTAATACTGTTATTAAAATTAAAAGTTTACTTAAAATTATACAGACAACTTTCACACACAACATTCCTTGAAACTTATCAATCTTGATCAAACTTTTCCAGCAACAAACTTATATTAACTTTAAAATACAACATTTGAATCTCTTAAAATTATTCGTTTTTAAGTTACTCTAAGAGACACAGACAAACATCAAACGTTTAAACATGACTACGGTAATCAGGAAGCATCAAAACGTGTAAATATACAAAAAACAAGCGATGACTATTTAGTTTAAAACATACCTTATTCACCATATCACTATGAGGAATTTATTTTAATTCCCGAACAGCTTTCCTGGAAAGAATAAAATATTATTAGTAAAGCACATCCACTAACAACAAATAACTAGTGTGTTGTGGTCACCACACGAGTTTCCTCTACATTTTCCTATACAAATTTACTTATTAAAAATATTATTTAAAAAAAAATTATCTTCCATGCCAATGCAGACGATTTCCATATTAGAGAAGTAGTATAACACTAAATATCCCCCCAAAAAAAAAGTTGAATTTATTCTCAATATAACATTTAAAAAAAAAAAAAAAAAAAAAAAAAAAACATCAATTTTTGTTAAAAATAAAAAAATCGATAATTTTTTTTTTAATTATCGATATCGATGGTTCAACCATTCGTTTTAAAGGTATTGGTGAGCTCTTTTGAAAGATACGCACCATGAAAATTTACTCCCCTCGAGGGGGGACTTCCCCTCAGGGGGGAAGCGAGGCTCCTACATACACAATTTTTTTCCCAGTTGACTTGTATTGCACAAAATATATATTCGTTTCATTTAGTGTAGTGAAGTGCATAGATATTAAACTCTACTTACCTGCAATTTCCCTGATAGACGTAATGTATTTGAATACTTTTAAGTGTCCCTGTACACCAATCTTTTGCTTCATTTCAACGAAAAGCTTAGCGTAGCATCCCTATATGATACACATTTAGAATACCGAGTTTGGAATTTCTGCTACTATTTATTCTTGAGATATGCTGATAAAACACACACACAGAGACAGTCACACACATAGGCTATTCGCTAAAAACATGATTTTCGTATTCAGAGGACCTCAAAACATTTAAATAAAAAAAAAAAAAACCTCACTTTCGAAAATTTGACCCTAAAACAATACTTTCTCTACCGTAAGGGTAAAAAGAAAGAAAGAAAGATTGACATTTGTAGATTTAACGCCGGGCGTTTTTATCCGTAAGATATTGTGTGAAATGTCGTTAGTCTTGAACATGTGATATACGTGTCGTGCACTAAATATGATGCTATGTCATCTTGGATTTGTGATACCTTATATTGGATTGTTCCCATAATATTATTTGAATAAAGTAAATGTTTTAATCGTGAATTTTTTGGATTGTTTAAAAAAGACCTTTCTACATCCAAAATATTCGGCATTTGAGTAACAATGTAAAATTTCGTTATCCTGTTGAATCTGCTGATAAATTAGTGCTCATATTGAAATTTTTAGGTAATTTATTTTCTGCATTTTAAAGCATAGTTAGGTGTATTATCAATATACTTTCGTAAACAAATAACTTTTAATATTTTTTTTTTTTTATAACTATTGCAAAACTTATATTAGACTATAAACGGAACTGTAATATACAAATTAAATGTAATATTAAAAATGAGTTGTAGGCTGATTTTTCTCCCTCCGAGAATAAAATATTGAAATTTCTTATGGTGTCACATTTTTACTTTCCGAACACTGTAGTACGAGGAAAATATTGTAATCATGTCAAAAATCCGAGTTTGATATTTTGGTGTTTCTACACGTTTTGAGGTACCCTGAATTCATGATTACTATTTTTAAGATGATGTATGTGCGTACGTATGTGCATGTATGTGCATGCATGTGAGTTAACACGATTGCGTCTAAACGCTATGTTTAAATGAGCTAAAATTTGACATGTATGTTATAGGTCCCCATAGCACGAACCCTATAGATTTTGGAGAATCTAGCGCTTATATTTTTATTTTACATGGACACAAATAGAATTATTTATCATTATGGTCTACGGAGTCACCGTTACACGAACTGTATAAATTTTTGTGAAGCTAGTTTTTTTTTTTACAAGGAACAAAGAATAATTCTCTATGTTTATGGTCTATATGAGCCAGTTTTTTTTTTTTTTTTTTTTTTTTTTTTTTTTTTTTTTTTACTGCGATAGTGTCTAAACGGTTTTCTCAATTGAGTTGAAAATTTATACACATACAGTCGGTAACAAAATTGTCCGAACACTAGAAAAAATTCCTATGTAAAAAAAGTACACTTCGTATGGTTTTGTTAAATAAATCCTTGTAGAATCCTATTCTTAGTCAGTGTAAGAACATGATTCGATAAGGATTTATTTAACAAAACCGTATAAAGTGTACTTTTTTTACATAGGAATTTTCGCTAGTGTTCGGACACTTTTGTTACCGACTGTACTATAGGTGATTGTTGCACAACGTCATTGCTAGCACGTATAATTTTTTTACAGGGACACAACAAAAAATTCTTCATCATTATGTCCTACTGCCTGAAATTATTCGAAGTGCAATAGCATCCAAATTCCTTATCAGAATGAGCTGAAAATTTAGATACGTGTTAAAGGACACCGTTCCCCGAACTGTATAGCTTAGGGAATTTAGTACTTATAGTATTTTTTTTTCAGGGACACAAAAAAAAAAAATCTTGATCATTAGGATCTATGGGCTGAAATTCTTAGCGTCTAAATGCCTTATACGATTGAGTTGAAAATTTATATACATAGTGCAGGTCACCGTTACATGAAGCATAAAGATTCTGGTCAATATAGACCTTGTAGGATTTTACGGGACGCAAAGAAAAATTCTTTATCACTATGCACTATGGGCTAAAATTATTTAAAGAGTGATTTTGCCTAAATTTCTTATTTAAATGAACTGAAAATTCACACGCATGTTACAGGTCACAGTCGCAGACACCACATAGATTTTAGAGAATCTAATTCTTATAGTTTTTTTTTTTTTTTTTTTTTTTTTTTTACTGGGATACAAAGAAAAATACTTTATTATTGGGGCATATGGGCTCAATTTTTTTAATATGCCTTAGCATCGAAATTCCTCAACTGATTGAACATTTAAATGCATTTTATAGTTAACCATTGTACGAAATTTATAGATTTTCGTGAGTCTAGCACTTATATATTTTTACAAGAACGCAACGAGAATTTATCTTCATGATCTATGGGCTCAAATAGTTGAAGCCCAATTGCGTTAAACTAAACAACTTACTATACGAAGAAAAGTACTCATACAAACCTATTATAAATTTCTTTTTTGTGTATTTAACGATTTCTCTTACTTTAATGGACGTTATCCGAGTTACACCATAATAACTTGACACGTGACCAATACAAGGAAAAATGCAACATCTTAATGTTTATATTTATATTTTATAGGTAAATGTTTGTAATCTATAGGGAAATATTCGTATTCTATAGGGAAATTTACGGGGAAATAGAGAATCAGAAATCACATGCTCGGTAGGATTCAATCTCGAACCCCAAAAAACGGATATTGTCCATTTATTTATACAACCGTTAATTGCGTAGAGTTTGGAAAGTCGATTGGAGCCACTCCAGTTTTTTACCAAACACTTTTGATTAAAAGAAACCGGTAATGGTGTGTGCTACGTAGATTTTATTAAAAATATTCTAATGGGTAACAACCACACGATGTCCATTATTCACTATTACATATATTATATACTCTTTATAAGAATAGTGGAGTCAGAAGACATACGATTAACTTAATAAATCAGACACCTAAGAATTTCCTATAAGAGCAAACTATTGCAAATTTCGTAAAGACACTTAAAAGAGAGTTTACACAGTGTGTTTAAAAGAAATTTTAATTTTATTTTGAGACACCAATTTACGATCTAAAACTAAATTACCTAATCAGAACACCTTTCAGTTTTTCTGTTGTAACGCAATAATGCATGCGAAAGGAAGAAAAAATGTTTTTTTTCTTGTGTGAAATTTGAAGAAAATCATCAGATCCATTTTTGAGATACCCACTTTCAGTCCCACTTTCGATTTTCACAAGCATTTGGCAAACTCATCTGCTCACCGTAAACCGACAATTATATACGAAAAGAAATCTAAAACGGAGATAGTATAGCTAAACTAAAAATAAATTCGTAGAAGAACACACTTGCAAAAACTCAGATAGACATACTTATTCAGGGTGCCAACGAACTTTCCTGGACTGAATTGAAAATCTATTATGATTTCGGTTTATCTGTGTATCTGTCTATATATTTGTACAAGTTTCTTGTCTAAAATCTTATTTTATTTATTTATTTATTTATTTATTATTATTATTATTATTATTGAGAATTTCTTTAAACTAATATATACATATATTACTGAACTTAACTATATCATGTTCCCAATTAAAATGATGTAAATACCTCCAACGATTTGTGTAACGCCACGCCCAAAATAATTAAAAAGCACTGCATTACATGAGAAATATTTATTTAAATGATATCTAAATAATTTTGTATTGCACAATGCATAATGAAATTGACATTTATAATTCATTTGGAAAAACATGTTTCTTACAGAATATTGTATTCATAGCACCTTCAAGAGCAATAAAAAGATTAAATTACATTTTGGGGTATAATTTGAAATTGCCGGAATTGCATTTTAAACAGTGCTAGGAGTTTTTAACAATTTGCAGCAATGTTTAGGAGTGATTGTAGCTTAGAAAAAATATTTAATGGCTTTAGAAATGAGCCTATCCGTCTATCAGCCTCTCAAATTTCTAATAACACGTCAGTAGTCACATATCGGTCTTTTTGCCACCCATCGCTTATAAATTCCTCCTGCAGATCACCCCTTAAAAATAAAGTAGGGAAACTCTGTGTACCTGACCTTGGGTGTATGTCCTCTAACATAGTATATTTTCAAATCATTTCTGCTATTTTTTGAAAAGTTAAAAACACTTTACTTTTCAAATTCGGTCTATTTGACCGCGACGCGACCACTAACGTTGATTCATTTCTTTCCCCATTTCTGGTTCTTCAGACAGGTTAGAGTTTTGCGGGAAAAACTTCGCGTGAATTAAAGGCACTTTATCTTTCTCTACTGGCTTTCTTTCGGCTTTCCCCCAACGTTAAACAGCGGCGGCAAAAAGACCGACACGCGACTGTTAGCGTTATAAAAATGACGCGACTACTTTCGGGTTAATATTTGAAGAACATCATGAAACATAGTTCTTAAAGTCACTGTTGTATGTTATGGATTGAAAATGATAAAAATAGCACAACTGGTTATTGTACAATGATTCAGAAACTAGTTTTTAGTTTTTAAGGCAATGCACTATAAAAAATGAAAACAAGTTCTGAAATCTAAATACTATCATCTAAATTCGGCTAATTACCATATTTGTATCAACATTGTATTACAATAACTTTGCAATATTTTTTTCGTTATAGCTTTAAAATTTTAGAAATAAAATTTAATAAAAATTCCAAGCTTTTAATTACTTTTACACATTTATTACCAGTTTATGCAGCAAACATTTCAGCACACTGATTGTTTTTATAAATTCATTCCTTAAAATTATTATGAAACATGGGCTATAAATTTTAAATAAATATCTGTGTTAGACTCTAATTAATGTTTTATCATCCCAGCACAGTATATGTCTCCAATTTGTATAATTAGGGTTTAATTTTTTCCCCTTTAAAATGGTATACATATTAAAAAAGAAATAATAGATAAATATAAAAAGAGAATGTGTTGTTTTATCACGCTGCGAAATACCCATATTTTTCTTTTTGCTTCAATTTAAAGAAAATATTTGAATTTGTCCCTTTGTAAAAAATAGGAGATATAAAGATAAAAATACTGGATGATCCAAAATTCACAGGGAAAAAAAAAAGTATTGACCGTACCATAATGCGGTTTTCACTAAAATGCACAAAAATGAGTGAGATTTCTTTAAGTAACAAAAGATTTATTCCTAAAATTGGTTTAATCTTTCTCCTTTAGGTGGCGCTTTAACTGTAAAATTATTTTTTTTTTCAGTAGCAAAGTACATTCAAGGACGCAACTTGGGCTATAAATGTTCAATCTGACCACAATAATTCATGAGAAATGTCCGTCAGATGCTGCGCATTCAGAATTATCATAATAAAGTTTAAGTAACAATGCTTCATTTCTTAGCAGTATCATTATTTTATTTTGAAAAAAATTAACAGAAGTAATGAAAAATTAATGTACAATTTAAATATTCATTAACACCTGAAATCATATGCAACAGCCTAAAGTCCAGTTAATCAGTGTTCAAAATATGGCATCATTTCCGAAAGCGGATTTGATTGAAATGTGGAAAATTTACTGCTAATACAGCACCGTCTGCTGAAGAAAATGTAGCTAATATTTTTTTCTTATATAAATAATATCCATTTTAGTGAAAACTGTATAGTGTTAAGGACAATACGTTTTGAAAAATTTAATTTGTTTCTGACTTTTGGATTATCCGGTCCATTCAGCATAAAAAAATATTTTTAACCATCTAAAGATATAAAGAAAACAAGCTGATATTAATCTTAGTACAGCCTTTTGAAAATTGTATGCAGTCTAATTGAAAATTACTGTAATAGAATGAAAAAAAAAATATGATTTCGTTAGGGTGAATTTTTTATTTATTTATTGTTATTATTATTATACAAATCTATACAAATTTCACAAATTAATAAATAAAAGAATCGTACTATCTTGAATTTGCAAGTTTTATATTTCTAATAACACTATATTTTTAAACCAATGGGTTGTATTTTCTATATTTCCTCAGTATAGAAAAATGAATATAAAAGACAATATAGAGTATATATCTATATATATTATTTTTAATAATAAAATATTTCATTTTATTGGAATACATAAATTAAATTTCAAAATTTTTCTCTTTAATACTATTATTTTGAATAGAATTTTTTTTTTAATCTCTCCTGCAAAGGCATACAATTTCTCTTCTCCTATTTCTCTTCTTTAAAAGAGATACTTGTATCTTTTCATTTTACTTGCGATATTTATTTGCATCATTGATATGTGTGTAATTTCAAACGTAAAATAATCATATGACACAAAATTCGAACATAACTAATTTTCTGGCATCTGTCAAGGGAAATAATAGAAACAAATTTGAATTTCATTTATATAAAACTTCTCTTCACGGGAGAATTTTTGAGGGAGAAATTTATAGTAATATTTAAATCTAAAACGCATAAAGCAAGCAGTGAATTCAATTTTGATTACATATTGTATTCCAGTGTGATTTCTTGTCAATCTGAATCAGGAATGTGTCTTAAAATTGTATTTTAACAATGTATTGTAGTTTCTTGTCTTATAACACTACATGTATTTTGACAATAAACAAACTTTATTTTTAATCAAAAATTTTTTATGACAAAAGGCTTTTCAACATCTTGAATAAAGGACATTTCTTATAATTTATAGAAAAAAATATCATCAGCACGATATTTTAAAAAATATCTATAAATTTTTTCTGTTATTTTACTTTTGTTATGATTTTTTAATACGGCAGGTCGTACTATTTCTTTCAATCTGCGATTTTTCGTTGTAGCCTTTCTTTCTTTCTTCTTTTTTTTTTTTTTTTTTTTTTTTGTGTGTTTGTGTGTGTGTGTTCCACATTTATATACCAGGATACCTTCCAATATCCAATTTTACCATTTAATTTCCTAAACTATTTTAAAATATTATGTAAAATATAAAAAAAAAATATATATATATGAATAAACAAGTAAATAGATATAAATAAACAAATAAATAAGTAATTATATTTATTTTTATGGCGGAAAATACTTGAACGTACAAACCTTTTTATTTTATTTATTTATTTATTTATTTATTTATTTTTTTATTAGGGGAAAAAAAAAACGCCCGTGCAAAATGAAAAATGAAATAAAAAATAGAACAATATAATAAACCTATTATAACACTGTACGGAACAATGACATCCTTTTTTGTGTGGCAAAGATCACTCATAAAAAAGTCACGCGACACCATGAGGTAAGTACACTATAGTAAGCCAAACTGGCCAACATTGAAATTTTGTCGCTAAGCCCTAAACTCTACTTTCCCTTACTCAGACGATATCTTTTTTTTTTTTTCTTGTTAAGTTCTTTTTTAAATTTTTATTTCCCTTTAAAAGTTTGATTTTTTAATGTAGAGGAAATTTTATCACAGGCAGTAGTGATAAGATGTTCTGTGAAACGCACTAAAAGTTATGCAAAATAAGAATTATATTACCTATGTCAGATTTTTTTTTTTTTTTTTATTATTATTATTATTTTTTTTTTACTTTTGCAGTACTTATTTTTATTGTTTGTAACTATAAAAATTAGTTCTTTAAATTAAATTATTTTAAATATATTACATCATATATGCATTAATATCAAAAAATTCCGTGATCATTTATGGGAGTTAAAGCGAGTGTATACAGACAGACAAACCAAAGTCATAAACACTTTTGAGTTTTGTTGGAAAGTGTTAATAACAAGGTAAAAATAGATTTCAGCAGCTGTATTATTATACACAAGTTTTAATTGCTGTATCTTTTAATAATAATAATAATAATAATAATAATAATAATAATAATAATAATAATAATAATAATAAATATTTAAATTCAAAACAAATAATCGCCAATAACGCAATAAACGTCAAAAACGGTAATATTTTTTTTCCTATAGTAAGCTGTTTATATTTGCCATATTTTCTTATATTCCCATAAAAATGGAAATCTCCGTCTGCCCTTATAATAGGTATATGAACAAGATGATTCAGTTTGAGTTTAAGGATGTCATTGATATAATAACTTTTCTTTTTTTTAATGCAATAACAACACAAAATAGACAATTGTACGGATTGGGGACATTTTAAATTGAACTCTGACTTTAGATATTTATTATTTCTCTTTTTTCCCTCTCGTAACAAGTTAAAAAAATATTTTAAATAACATTGAGAAAAATCATGCTAAAGAAACTGAACAGCTGGAGTATTGCTAAAATAAAAGCGATAGCCATTTTAATTGATAGCCAAATTGACCAAAAAAAAAAAAAAAATTAAAGCCACCAAAGGTGTTTTATAATAAAGATCTACCACATAATTTTTTAAAAATAAACTAGTATGTTGTGGCCACCACAAGACTTTCTTCTATATTTTCCTATACATATTCAATCAGTAACAATATTAAAAAAAAAAAAAAAAAAAAAAAAAAAGATTTTTTTTTTTCTTTTTCTCTTTTTTTTTTTTTTGTGAAAATTAATACATATTCAATCACTAACAATAATTTAAAAGTAAAAAAAAAAAAAAAAATCGAATTTTTTTTTTTTTTTTTTTTTTTTTTTTTTTTTGTTAAAAGTAAAAAAAATCGATAACTTTGTTTTAAATTATCACAGATTTATGGTTCAACCATTCGTTTTAAAGGTATTGACGAGATCTTTCGAATGATACCCATCTTCAAAATTTAACCCCCCCGGGGGGGTACTTCCCCCCCAGGGGGGGAACCGATGCCCCCCCATGCACAATTTTTTTTTCCTAGTTAACTACTACTATCATCAATAATTCAAATTAATTTTACAATCACAAGTTTAAAATAACTCTCATTATGCCCATTTATACGGAATTTTGTCCTATGCTGCCATGTTAAAAATTTGCATAAAATGCGATTACAGCGCCACCTGTTGAGCTATTGATCCCCAAATCTAATGGGCACCAGTTCATGTCAGGGTGCAACTAAATAGCAAGTTTGGTTAAATTTCATTCATATGTTCGTGAGATACAGCGTCCACAAAAAAATGATACAGACACACAGACAGACAGACAGACACACAGACAGACATTTTCTAAAAACTATCAATTCGTGTTCAGGACATCCCAAAACGTGTAGATCCGTCAAAAAACGGAGGTCGAAAATTTTCGCGAATCCAATACTTTCTCTATATTACATATAGAAGAAAGTAAAAAAGTAAACGTTGCAAAGAAACGAAACACAGTTACAGAATGCCTTTATATGGAAGAATACATTTAAAAAAGTCTTTTAGTAAATTAACCCCTTCCGCTCCAGGCTAGCTGTAGTGTAAATGTCTGAAATACCAGATTATAATTTTGAAATAGTATCGTATACTTTCTTTGGACGTATGCACGTACGTCCATGGTATTAATGGCCATTAACACTAGGACGTACGCACGTACGTCCCTGGAGTGGAAGGGGTTAAATTCTGTTTCTATAGAATTTTATATCTATTAGTTAGAAAACAAAAATAGGATTTATATTATTATTATTATTATTATTATTATTATTATTATTATTTTACTTAACTTGATTATAGATTTCAATGACTAGGGAAATCCTTTCTATACTAGCTATTCTGCATCATTTATATTATAAAATGTAATTAATTCTAGATTTTCTTTTTAGTGAAACTAATTAAATTTTTTACACTGAAAAATATATGTCACATATATTTTCAATAAAAATTCAATTGATATATTTTGTCGATTGTTTCAATTTAAAATTACCACTAAAAATTCTTTTATGAAAATATGTGTATCTAAACTAAACCATCGATTTGCTGACATCGATTAGTCTAACAAATAATATTATATATATATGGTAATAATGTAAAATCGCTGTTTTATTATATATATATGTGTGTGTGTGTGTGTGTGTGTGTGTGTGTGTGTGTGTGTGTGTGTGTGTGTGTGTGTGTGTGTGTGTGTGTGTGTTTACATTTTCATTCAAGGTGATAGACCGCAAAAGAGTATCAACTAAAAATCTCTATCTAAAACGACTTGTAATACTTCTAAAAAGTATCTAGTACGACTTGTAATACTTCTAAAAAAAAAAAAATATAAATAAATAAATAAATAAATAAATAAATAACTTCTGTGCTTCGACCACTAGCAAATTTTCTTCTACATTCATGTCTAAGAAAATTGCAATACCATGAAGAAATGACGCGATTCAGCTGAAATTTTCAGCACATACCAATTATAGTGTGTTAAGCAATAAATTAACATTTCAGAGTCACATGCGAGGACTGAGCAGTGCCCTGTGGATTGATTCTGAAACCGTATACATTGAGAGCTGCAGCTGTATGTTAAATATAGTCTATGGTTATCGGCTAGTGGTAAACGTTGGATGAGTCATAAAAATATCTCTTCGGCGAAAGCGAGTGGCATTTCAAGCACTTACGGTGTTTAAAAGCATGGCCTTCGTGAATCATTGGCCTTCGTAAGGAAGAATTTTCCTATTGTGCAATAACAGCTCCTGTTCGGAGTAACAGCAGCATAGTGATGCGTGGTTGGAAGCAGCAGGTCGACAAGAAGGATACAATTCGAAAATCCGGGTGTGCACCTGAAAAATGACATCAATGAGCGATTATAATCTCCTGGTCCACATGGTGTTGTTGGACCGTACAGCTTCATGTAGACAGTTGGTTGCACTTTGATTCTCAGTTATAGGTGTATCAGTGCCTGTTTCATCAATTTGTCGACGCCTGCTGCACTGTGGGTTTCGGGAAAGAAATTCTTTATACAGGATCCTTCACACTGTAAAAAATATGTCCTATTTGCTGCCAGAAATTCTCTGTAATTTGAGAAAATACGCGTAATTTACGAAAACGTTACTGCCAGAACATATTTTCTCAAATTACAGAGAATTTTTGGCAGCAAATAGGACACATTTTTTTACAGTGCACTCACGCAAAACCACAGGGAACTGCGGATGCATTGCCCTCATGGATATAGAGACTTGCTCGAAGGTTGGTAACAAGTGGTTATTTCTCCAACGTAATCTTTAGTTCCGTGATACTCGTATACGTGTTAGACCCGGTAAACGCTACCTTCCGCAGTACATTATCGAAAGTCATAATGGACGAACATCTAGTGTTATGGTCAGTTGTGCGATTGTGTATCATGGACAATCTCAGCTGGTGCAAAATGGGGGTAATCTTAATAGTAACAGGTTAATTAGTGAAGCGCTAGATCCCGAAAACATCCCTTTTCTGCATATATGGTTATTGGTATATTTTAATACTGAGTAAATTTATAAGGTAGGAAGCAGTTTCGCAAAGTAAAAGTCGCGAAACTGTCTTCAGGGTTTACTTTGCCTACCAAAGCACTCTAGTAAGGAGTTGGGAATTCAAAATTTTGAACTTTCGTATTTTACGAAATTTTCTAAATAAGTGAGTTTTAGGGTAAGCACGTAGAAAACAAGCTTAAATGAAAAGATGTAAATTAGTTAACATATAAAAGGAGTGATGGTATCATGCTCGGAAGTAGGTGTGATATAGGGGGTGAAGAAGCTTCTACCTGAAGTATATTTTGGTCACGAGTGCGTCTGGAATAAATTCGCCTGTTTGAGAGATAACCAAGCTGTCAGTTTTCATCATATATGGATAGTATAATATCGTTTATTGTTTTATAGTAAGATTATTCAGACACCTATTGTTATTAGCTAATGAACGTATCTAGAATTTATTAATGATATGAGGAAGTTAGAGTATTTATGTGTTTTCAAATGTCGTTTAGTAAAGTAGTCCCATTCTCCTTTAGTTGAAGTTTAATTAAATATATTATTCAGTTTCATTATTGGACTCTTTGCAGTCACTACCTCATCAGAAATGACGCAGACAAGGCAGCCTATATTTTTAAACTAGTGCTAAGCACATTTCGTACCCCTCCCTCAAGAGACAGAGCATATCTTGATATCCCTACCTCGAGAGCGTATTTTACCGACTCGAACAATGTAGATAACTGTTTTGACGAACAAAACGAAAGTTTTGCTCTAAATAAAATTGAAGATGCGGATAAATTTAATGTATTAAGGTATAGTTTAATAGGAGATGATAAGAGTTGGTACGAAACTGTGGCTTCAAGTACTTTGGGATAAAACACTACTTTTGCTGATTTAGAACGTAGTTTAAGAAGTGCATTTTCTCATACGATGGATAAAGCAAAACTGAATCAAAAATTGTAAGGTCGTAGAATGTGATTTTTTGATAAACCCATAAAATGTTTATTGTGTATATTATAAATTATTAAGAAACTAAATTTGAATTATCTTTGCTGCAGTTGTATATATAATTATTCCTCTTTTCAAAATACATCTCCAAGATTTCTTAGATATGAATGTTATAAATTCGTACGACTCACTTTTTCAAATACTACAAAAACACGAGTATTGTTATTTTTCTACAACCCAAAAAGAAAACGAAGGAAATTATGAGCACGAACGGAACATTTCCCCTCCCCTCCAGAGAGTGGGATTATCAAACTAATAATAAGCTACATCTGATCAAACCAAGCAATTATTGCAGTCTGGCCCACGCTTACTCCTAGAAAATATGAAGTAATTATTACTCGCCTTAGGATTGGACACACTAGGCTCACACATAAGCATTTACTTCTTGGGGAACAGGAGCCTTCATGCCCTAATTGACACTTCGATTTACTTACTGTTCGTCTTTTCCTCACCAACTGCCCCTGCCTTCGTCACTTGTATCGGTATTATTTTAATTTATCATCACCAAATATGACAAACCTTTAGGGTATTAATCCACATTTTAAATTGACCAACTTTTTAAAAGAGATAGGCTTTTACTTTGACATCTGATTTTATTATTTACACTATTTACCACATTTTACATCTGCTTTTATTATATATACACTGGTTTTAACTTTTTACATTAGATTTTATGATATACATTATTTATGTTTTGATTTTATGTTGTTTTTAGTTTTATATTATTCTAACTTTTTATCTTTTCTTGTTTTGTATTTTTAATGTATATTTTTTAAACGACAGTCTGGATGGGTAAACCCATCAAGAATCTATAGTTTGTTTTTCATTTTTCAATTTAACTGTTTGGCGTAGTATGTCCCATAGTGGACCTTGCGCCAAAATAAAAGCCAACCAACCAACGAACCAACCAACCCCTCCTCAACATTTTTCTCGTAACAATAATTTTCACTAAAGTAAGATTGCGCAATTCCCCTGAAATTTTCAACGTACATTTCTAGAAGTAATTTTCGGCGTAATGATACATACCATCATAATTGGCCCAGAAATACATACAGCGAAGTTACACAACCAATGCACCAAGTTAGAAATCCTTCTGTAAATCTGCATACTTTCTCGGTTAGCCTGCGAATTTTTCATCCTCATGGACTGTTCATTTTAGAAAAAATTATAAAATGAATTTGCCCTCATCGAATTAATCCGTTCTTAAACAACATGAACAAATTGAAAAGTGTTCTAAAAGTGTATACTCTGTATATAGTTCTTGTTCAAAAGCTTCTGAAGATTTAAAATGTGATAATGAAAGTGAAAATTACCTTTATGATACAATTGACATTTTTGAGGAAAATCTTAATATTAAGTACATAAATGATGCTAAAATTCCTCAAAAGTTTAAATGTGATTAAAAATCGAAAGTAATTTACATAACGACATTCATATTTTTTCTGAAAAATATCCCAATGATGCAAGTATTTCTAAAATTTTAAAATGTGAGAATAAAGCTAATATTTATTTAAATCACTCATTTGATATCTTTGATCATAATTTTAATACTGGAGAAAGTAAAAATTATCTTACCACTGTTGAAAGTTTTCAAGGTAATAGCTTAAGGGAATTTTTCTTAGGAAATTCAACAGATATTTTTGCGGAAAATGCTAAAAATAATGGAGAATTTGAAACTATCTAAAGTTAAAAACAATAACTTACAATGTTTGAAGAATATCAGAAAGTTTAACTGCATGGAAGACGAAATTAATAAAGAATACTCTAAATTTGCAGACGTTAAGTGTAATAACATTTGTTCAAATCTCATTTTCTTTACGTGATTTTTATGTAAATGGAATGTCCGCATTAAATCTTAGTCTAAACGATTTTTCAAATATTGTAAGAGTAGGACATAGTATTAACTTTGATTGTTTCGAAGTAATTAACGATTACAAAATCACTAGGCACAGAATAACAAAGTCTTGCAAAGGTTTAAAACCTAGTATTCCAAATGAAAGAAACCCATTGAAAGTTATAAAGCAAAATAAGTTGTCTATTAATGCTATTAAAAATAGAAATTTTGATGCAATATCTGACAAAATTCTTGATAGCAAATTCCCACCTTCAGTTAAAAATAAAACTTCAAATACTGATATATCTAAAGAAACATTCTCCAAAATAGGAACACTCATCGTAAATTCAAAAGCACCAGTATTTCACAAATATAACTTTACTTTACTTCAACCTGTACTGCAGTTTTCTAGTAAAAGAAATTTTAAGCGCCCCCCTCCTTCAAATGATGACTCCAACTACCGAGCCAGGAAGCCATCCAGGAAGCGTCCCAGAAGGAATTTTCAAGCAAGACTATGGACAGGTACGGCTATCCTCCCTCTTGTGTCTTCAGAGCTAAAACAAACACCATATTGTTGCGTACTTGGGGGTTCGTGAGTTGTCCGAGAATGAAAGGCCAAACTTACAAAAATTCATTAATTTATTCCCAGAAAGTTCCAGAAAAATACAGGTCTATAAACCAAGTATCAGCTTCAATTCAACCAGTAAACACAGCGTAAACAACAGCTGCCAATAGCAAATCCACAGTACAAACTGTATAGCATCAACACTTGAAGCAAGTCTCTTTCAAAGAGGCTCAAAGCAGTGAAAGTACTAGCGAAGCTGGCTGAAAACTGAACTGACTGCCTTGGCGGGAAAGCGCTCCTTACATACCCCTGTAAAAAAAAGTGTGGAAAGTTCCAGAAATTTCCGTATCTCATAAGCCAATGAGATTAGAGATTCCATATTTGGTATATCCCTAATAAGGATTTTCTCGCCAAGGTCACCAAAAAATTATCCAAGGTGGGAAAAAGTCGCCAAATTTGGCGCCAAATCCATTACCTGCCTTATAGGGGCTTTTTAATGCGTTTTTAAGGAAAAATAAGGCTATTTCAACGCTAAAACGACTAGAAATGCACAAAATTAGCACTTTATCAACTTACTAAGCCTCTTTAAAAGAATTTATACAAAAATAAACAGAATTATTTACAAATTTGTAAGAATATATATGACCTGGAGAAGAGAAAAACATCCTGCATGTCTAGTACACAAAATTTTGGATGCAACTAAGGTTCTATAGCTGCTAGTAGCCTATCAAATGTTAATCCACACCGGATGACTGTGATTATGTTCCATTATTTTGCTTTTGTTTTCAAGTGTATTATTTTGTCGGGAAGAAGAACAAATCCTAAAGACTTTTTGAACATTTATTGGAAATGAACGTTTAAGAAATGAACCATACTTTATGTCTATAAATATGTATTACGATTAAATTTTATTTCAGCCATAACCTGCAGAGTTTATACTGAATTTTCTTTAAAATACACATAATATTCTATGAAATGTTAAATAATTGTATGAAATGGGGAAAATGATATGTATTATATGGGGAAATTTTTTGAATGTATATGTATTCTAACGTATAAGTCTATATGGGTTAAACTCGTTTAAAATGTATGTTTGAACGATATTTGAGGGAAAATTTGGAAGGTTTATCGCTATTCACTAATCCTACTAACACTACTCACCTAACTTAGCATGTTCAATAAAAAAAGTTTTTGTTTTACGCCTCGTGTTAAGTCGTGTTAAGAGGGAAATTAATTCCTGTATGTGCACACACTTAGGCATATTACCTTGCTATATTCAAACTGCTAGTTAACCCTTAATTGGAAACATGCCATCTGTGAGACCGCTGCGTCTATGTAACTAGCCTCTACGCAAAAATGAACGTCTCCAATTTTTATCATTCCACCTAATCTTTTACCTAATTTGGTGATGTTAATACATTAATATAAAAGAATATGTGTTTAGGTTTTCTATTTAGTAAACTATTTAGAGTTTTGTTCATTTTAATTTTTATAGTAAATTTTTAAATATCAGCAGTCTCGCAGACTGCACGCTTCTGTTTGTGCAACAATTATTCATGTTTTCAGTAAAAGGTTAATTGGATTGCATTTGCTGAATGTAGATATTACAAAATGTTCTTTTTCTAGTATTTTAGATAGGATGTTATAAAATGTCTAGAACGCAAATTCTACAGATGCAAATTTTTAATGTAAAAAGAAGACTTTTCCTTGACTGAGGTCACCGAAGTCAAATGTCTGTCATGTGATGGATCACGATGTGATTGTAGCAAAATCTATACTACAAATTTATAATATTAATTTTTTTTTTTCGTTTATGAAATGAATTCCCAGACATAGCTGGACGAATGTAGCCCCCTGTACAATATGGGATTACAAAAAAGAAATTTTGAAAATAACTTTAAAATATTATCGAGTAATTTAAAATAAAGTGATTCCTTTTCTAATTGATGCACTTTTGTATTATAGTTTAAATTTCTAAAAGTACGTGTTTAAGGACTTTGGTAAAGTTTTTTAAACATCTACGAAGTGATTTTTTTTTTCCTTCCTCGTATCATATATAAAATTTAACGAATTGCTGTAGAATAGGATTATAAAATATAAAATTATTGGAAATTATAGATTTAAAAACTTGTTTATGTTTGAACCAAATATTCGGTATCAAGAAGCTTGCTTTAAATATTCAATTATGTTAGCGTTTAAAGATGTTTTTGCTAGTTGCAAGCTTAAGTATAGCGGATATTTTATTTTTGCTTAAAGGTAAAGGTAGATAGTGCAGAATTATTTTATAGTGGATAAATAAGTTTATTACGTATGTTGTATTTAGATTTTAAGAAACTAGAAGCTATTAGTCGATTTAAAATTATCGTTATTTTCAGTTAGAAAAATTTTGTTAAAAGCTCGCCTCAAAGCATTTTAAGAAAATTTTATTTTTCGTTGGGGGGAATTGTAAGGTAGAAAACAGTTTCGCAAAGTAAGATTCGCGAAACTGTCTTCAGGGTTGACTTTGCCCACTAAAGCACTCTAGTAAGGAGTTGCGAATTGAAAAAGGAGAAATTTCGTATTTCACGAGGTTTGCTAAATAAGTGAGTTTTAGTGTAAGCGCTTAGAAAACAAGGTTAAATGAAAAAATGTAAATTAGTTAACGTATAAAAGGACTGATGATATCGTACTCTGCGTGAAGTAAGTGTGGAGTAGGTGAGCTATAGAGGGTGAAGGAGCTTCTATCTGAAATATATTTTGAGTACGAGTGCGTCTGGAAAAAAATTCGCCTGTTTGAGAAATAACCAAGCTGTCAGTTTTCATCATATATGGTTAGTATAATATTGTTTATTGTTTCATAGTAAGATTATTCAGACACCTTTTGTTTTTAGCTAATGAAAGTATCTAGCATTTATTAATTATATAAATAAGTTAGAGTATTTATGTGTTTTAAAAGTCGATTTGTAAAATAGTCTCATTCTCCCTTAACTGATGTTTAATTAAATATTCAGTTTTATTATTGGACTCTGTGATTTATTTGCACTCACTACCTCATCAAAAATAACGCAGGTAAGGCAGACTACGACTTTACAAATTATTCCAAACATTCATTTTGCACGGACATCTTTAGTGTTAATGCAAATTCTTAAATAAGTGGACATGTAAAATTTTGAATTCTAAGAATTTTACAACAGGAAAAGTAATCATTGGCGATCAACAATTTCAATTTTATGTGCCCCTTTACCCAGTTTCTGTAACCATGAACGTTAACTTGTTGCTGATCAGAAAATCATGCGTTCATACCTCTGAATAACCATAACTGAAACCTTATCTCGATTGTTTGAAAGATACGGCCGCTAAATTGACATATATTAGTTCATATATTTTTATGACCATCCTGTATATCCCAAACGCTAAAGCAGACTGCCCGACACACTTTCTCCCGTCGAAAAATGTGACTAATTTTAACCTATGTGTTTTTCCACCTCTAGGGGTGTGTCCCAGACCGTCGCCAATTGCCCATCTGCGCTGCACTAGTGCGACGTAAAACCCAACCAAGCAACCTACGTGTTTTACAAATTTTCTCTCTCTCTCTCTCTCTTTTTTGTTTTTTAATAGTAATAATGGAGCAAGCAATCCAATTTTAACTCAAGCTGTATCTTTATTATTTTCGTTCAAAATGGAACATTAAACGTAATAATATTTATAAATACATAATTATATTTATTAAGTTACAATAATATTTATTATTATTTTTTTTTTCAAAGTTTTGCTTAAAATATTTGCATGCATTACTATTTTCCTTTAATATACTTCCAAATTGGCGTTACATTTATTTAGAAAAAAAAAAATCTGACAAAAGGTGAAAATGACATGGTGGATTTTAAAAGAAAAATGACGTTTCATCTAATGCGTTTTTAATGGTAAAAAGTAACTTGCACATATCTTCTTAGAAATTACCCCAAAAATTATATAAAAATAAGATATGTGTTAAATTTAACATTTTTGAAAAAAAAAAAAAGTTTAATGGGAAAACCTGTTTTTCACATTACAGCAAGATAAATTAAAGTTTCACTACATTTTGGAAAATTCAAGAACACTGTTAGCTTTATGTTTTCCTTTCATTACGTAATAATTAACTATTTTATTCAAAATAAAAATTTTACTCATTTATCATCAAACTAAAAGAAACTATTTAAAAACAGAAAAACAAAAAAAAAAAAAAAAAATGGTAGCTTTTAGAATATAAATTTTAAGAAAGATCGATATCTTAAATTAATGTAAGCTTTGTCGAGAATATTTCAATAAAATTTCAAATTTTCTTGTACTACACAATGTGAATGTGATAGAATATATATATATATATTCACAAATACAATATTTTTAATGGATTAAACTTGCAAGACTTTTTAAATGCTTAAATTTTAGCATATATATATATATAAGAAAATTATTTAGTTGTATATATATATATATATATATATATAGTTGGATGTAGATTTTTTTAAAGTCACTAGTTATTATTATTATTTTTTTTTTTGTCTCATTAGTCGCTTTCGGCGATCAGCTGGTTCGCAATCCTCGAAAAATTTCAGTATATTATAAATCCACTCAGTAATGAATACAGCGCTTTCTTTCCGGTTCCGATCCTACTACAACTTGTTCATTCACAGTGCAAATACCTTTGATAATTCTAACTCTAGCAAATTTCCGCTTTGTAGTGACTACGGTGCCCTCTTCTCTTTTTATGATATGGAACGGCCTGTCAGCGCATCCTACAAACCATTTTTGAAAATTATGATAGTTACAAACCCCCGACCTGGTAGCGCCTTCAGTCCCTTAATCTACCCCCCCTATAATTTTACACTTTGATAATAAAATAAAAATTAATTAAGTATGTATAATTTTATTTTAACACGTTCGCTGCCGATCTCATGTGACTAATATTTAAAACGGCGTTTTTTTTTCCTTTAACCTGCCGATTATGTTTGGCGTATTTCACAAGAGCGCTACATCGCCAGATGTTATGGGATTTGTGTTTACCTTTGCTTGTTTGCGTAATGTGTTACGTCAATACGATGTATGGCGTCAAACGTATGAAAATTCGTCTGCTCCGTAAAAGCAAACTCTTAATTAATGAGTAATAAGTTAAATTTCCATAGCAAATAGTTTCGTTAGTACTAAGCAGATAAAATATTAAATCACTGACGTCATCACTTTGGTCGTGTATTGAGCAAACGTGTTTTATTAGAGAGAAAGCATTCTATTTTGAAATATTCTTCCGGGAGGATCAAATTTTCGATGGCATGCTTCCGGACCACCTCTAGGGTGGACCGACTTCAGACCGTCACCAATTGCCTATTGCGCAGCCCTAGTGTGATAAAAAATCTAACCCACCATCTATTTTGAAATAAGAATATTTCTGATGTTTGCGTTAGTGTTGTTTGGCTGGTTGAATAGTGTTGGAATTTAAGGTTGGTTGAGTTTTACCTCGCACTAATGCTGCACAGTGGGTAATTGGCGACCGCCTGAGCTACATCTCGAGGTGGTCTGGAAACATACCATCAAAATTTTGATCCCTCACGAAAGGGAAGTTGGAATTTAAGAGTTGCATTTGAATTTTTGAGGCATATTTTTGAATTTCATGCCAATGCTGATTGCTACAGTACAAAACTTTGCATATTTTTTTTATCTCATGCATTTTGGATAGGGGTATAGATCAGAGGGTAAACAGATCAGATTATCATTATTATAGAGAGCCGTTAAAATTTGCTATAAATATTCAGTTGCGGATGTATTTTTTCATTTCTAACAAATGAGGATTATTAATAAAATATTAATGATAAATCATTTACTTTATAGAATTTTTGAAAACGTAGAAAAATGCCTTTAAATAAAGGTTGTCCCCAGAAACTACTGTGTCGCTTCGATCAAATCCATTAACCGCATTTTGGTTCGTGTTATCTTCGTGGTATTTTAACATTTTGGTGTAACTGTATGATCAAAGATTTATTCTTTTATTTGTGATTAGTTATGAATTCGTAATTATTTCATAATTCTTTTTTATTCTATTTTATGGAAATCTTCCTTTTGTTCTGCGGTTTTTTTTTCTTTTTCTTTTTTTTTTTTTTTAATGATATTTTTTCTCCCGCTGTATTTCTTTGTAAGGTTCGATCCCCGGTGTTCGATCGAAATAATAACGAAATTTAATTTTTTACTTACTTACCAAGCAGTCTCTGTTCTATTAGAATGCGCATTTATATTATAAAAATGCATTAAATCAAATGAACTAGATTCTAAAAAAATTAAATTTAGTTAAAAAAAAAAAAAAAAAAAAAAAAAACCTTTTATTATTTATTAAAAAGTATATTTGAGTAGTTGAAAATTATATTAGAAATTTTTTTCAAAAACAATTGCATGAATATTTAATTTTTTATTTTGATTATCACGCTAAATGAAGAAAAAATTAAACAAAAGCGATTTATTTGAAATTTAGTTCGGATAGATAGAAGAAAGAAAAACAAAAGTAAAAGATTAAATAATAAAGATTAAAAATAATTACTCAGATATATAGGAAAAATGATGCAAACAGATAAATTGCATAATTATTTTTTTTCACGAAAAGAAGAAATATAATAGCGGTAATAAGAAAATGATCTGTGATACAAAAAATAATTTGATTTATTTTATATAGTTTCTTCAATGGTTTCTCTGAAAATGTGTAATATTTATATATATATATATATATATATATATATATATATATATATATATATATATATATATATATGTATATATATATATATATATATATATATAGGATAGGCAGAATGCAACTCCCTATGTCTAATACTTTTTCACTTCTAAAACATTGTAAGTATTAACTCAAACCTACCTTTCTAAAAGTTACAACTGAATGTATAACATTTATACAGTATTTTTTAGACATTGTCTTAAATGAACAGGACATTTGCTAAGACAATAATATTTGTTGTTATAAGCGCTTGTGGTCTGCTAAGATACACTGAAGTTTATCGAATGTAACATTACTGATGCAACGTCAGTAAATCCTTTAAACGTGACCATATCAGGAAAAAACTGCAATAGTATCCTGTTTATATTTGTATTGTACAAAAAGATATTTGCCTTTAATAGGGAAATGTTTCTATCCTATGGCGAGATTTAAAGAGAAATGGAGTATGATAAATTCAGTGATGTAGTACAAAACAGATAAATTAGCCTTGAACCCATAAAACCGATATTGTACATTGTTATATGTTTTAACTTAATATACACAACATAAAAAAATATATATATATATATTGTTCAAATGAGCATTAATGAGAAAAGATTATCGTTGAATGGCACACCAGCCAAACCAATAAAAAAAATTAAAATATTCTGAATGAGTGTGGTGTCATTAAACAAAAAATTTCCATAAACAAATTAATAAAAGATACACGCTTAATTTCAAAGAATGAGTTAATCACTCCATATAGGAACGTGATATTTTACAATGTCATTCATTCTTTCTGAGTATCTGCTTTATCAGAAACTGACAATTTGCGAAAAAAAAAAAAAAAAAACTGGTACCAAATATTCTGTGAAAGAACAAAGCGCTACATTTCGAACTGAAACAGAAAATAATCTTTAAAGGGGTGATTCAAGTGACTTTCCATTGGACCGATTAAGTCATGTGATATTTTGTTGTTTAGCGGGATCCACAGATTTAAAATGGCTGCCTGCTGCTCGTGATCCCTTGCTGACTTAGAAGATAACTAAATGCTTTGAAAATAACTGAAAAAGAAGATGCTTAAAAAATTAAGGGTAAGTACTGTTTTATTTTTCGATATCAATGTGTTTTCTGAAATTACCTACCTAATAACTCGCTTATCTATGTTATTGTAAATGTTTTTTATGTACTGTACTAAAAACGATCGGTACTTACGTATTAACTACATGTCATTTTACAAGTGAAGTATAATCTGTACAAGTTTATCATACTTTTTTATAGTTTAACAGTGTTTTTGTAACTTTTTATCACATAAGTTTGTAATAATAACAGGTTTATCATAGTGGCGAATAATTGCTGGCATGCAGTTAATACGAAAATGCCATGTTTTATCTAAAAAGAAGAAAAAGAGTTTTTAATTATAATATTACTAAATATACAAACAATTGAATTTTTTTAATGCATGCAAACTTTCTAAATTTTATTATGATAAATTTCTAAATTTTGAATCTGTACCTTACCTTAACAGTAATTTTTAGATTTCTGGTAAAATATAATAAAAAAAAAATAAAGTGAAGTTTATGATAAATCTATACGAATGTTAATTCTTTTAAAGCATACATGTAGTATGCACAGACATCCTTTAAAAATCAGGATTGTATTTTCGGCATGACAGGAAATAATAATAATAATAATAATAACTTACTGTTATTCTTTAAATAAGAACAAACCACAATTTACTAATTAATATAAAATTTCAAATTAATAGTAATTTAAGTTTGTATATTGAAATTTCATTATTATACTATGACAGATTAAGAAAGCTGTTTTGTATTTAATTAATGAAAATTAATTAAAAACTTTATTGTTTTAAAATTTTAGAGATGTACCATATTCTGATTTTTACATATATATACACTATATATTAAGTTTCACTTCCATATTACATTTTATTTGAGCATATATAGAAAAGACATTCATTCAATATTTTAAGACTATGTTTGGTATTAAAATAAATTTAAAAATAATACTGTAATATATATATATATATATACAATAAATCTCATGTTTTTTGGAAAAAAAAGCCATTAAATTTTAAATTCTTTAAAAAAAAGGGAGGGGTTCTCCCCCCCCCCCTCTCTCCTCTTCCTCCTTTTTTTTTTTTTTTTTTTTTTTTCCTAGCTTTAAAATGGTAAAAAATATATTCAGATTTCATTAAAATACATTGTTATTGTTCATTTCGTTGTAGATACGTTAAAAAAAAAGGGAAAAGAAACCTCTGCATTTTATAAAAAAAAAGAAAAAAAAATGTCTGCATAATAAATAAAACTATATATATATTTTTTTTCTTTCAGCTGTGGCCCCATCAGTGACCGAGAAGCAAAGGATATATATATATATATATAGTCAATGAAAAATAAATAAAAAATCTAGTGTTAAAATAAATAAATAAAATAATATGATCTAGCAATTTTGAAAGTTTGTTTTAAAGATTATAAGCATATTTTATAATTATTAAAAGAAATATTGTGGTTAATTTATAAATGTTAACACAAATTTCACCTTTTTTGGGGGGAGGGGATAAAGGTAGGAGTAATTATTTATTTATAAGATATATTAAAATCAGGATTAGATTTTGAGGGAAAATATCTGTCAATAGTACATCATTTTTTCATTTTAATAAATATAAATATATATCGATTTGTAAGTGTTATTAAAAAGTAAATATTTTTTTTTTTTAATGTAGATGTATAAGCAATGTGCTGACTTTCAATAACGATTATAGCTGCCAGCTTAGCATTATGGCTACTAAAAAATTTTAATGAAATTTTCTATTTTACCTTTATAAGTGAAAATTGTACAGTTCACTGATTAAATACAATAAATATTCCTATTGATTTTTTCCAACAGCCAAAAGAGTGTAAGTTGGTAACTATGAATGATAATTGAAATAAATATATTGAATTTTTATAGGAAGATAGGAAAATATATATATACATGTTTAAAAATATTTTTTTTTTTTGTGTGTGTGTGTGTGTGGTGTCATTTATCTCAAGTGTAGACTGCGGATTCCATTCAATCAAGTTATTCCTTATTTCTTAGCAGCCAGTATGAATTGACTGTAGAAAGTAATATATGAATCAATTATCTTTTAATTTTGCATATTCCTTCTTCATTGTAAGAAAAAAGAGAAAGCCAGTTATTTGAAATATTGTCTAAATTCAAAGTCCCAAGCAGTAAATTGAAATTCTGGGTCGCATCTTTCAGGAATTGGAGGTTAATACCATTATATTTTATCACATTTACTGAAAGAAAAAAAAAAAAAGTTTTCTGAAATTTGAAGTTACAATCTCTATGTTTGAACCTTAATTGGAATTTGTATCAAATATTTAGTTAACTTTTTTTAAGTATTTTTTCCCCGCTAATTTTCACCAAAGAAATTAAAATAAGGCCACCTATGCTCAAGTTTATTCCATTAAACACTGAATTGTTCTTTTGTCAATGAAAGATTCTGCGATAAACTGTGGAAAGCTGGTCCTGAGCAAGCTATATTCGTCCTCTGTGTTGTTTATAATTCTTTTGTGGTTTGAAGAATAGTTTTATTCGTTTGTTTCAAGATTATTCATGGTTTCGAACCTGCCTGTTTATTTATGAACCGTTTGCTACACACGACAAAAAGTAATTTTGTCATAAAAATATGTATATCTTAATAAGTAAGTAAAAAAATTGATTAGACACTATAAAATGCTAAAACTTGCAACAATTGTTTCTGGTCGAAAGAAGACGGGACCTTAGGCTGGGTGAACAAAGTAGGCACGAGCGTTGCAATCAAAATAACAATGCATCGCTCGTGCCTACTTTATTCACATGACGAAGGGTCCTGTCGTTTTCCGACCCGAAACAAATGTTGCATTTCTAGCATTTTATGATGTTCATTCAAAGTTTTGTACTTATTACTTTTTAACGCCAGTTCTGTGGTGCTTTTTTATAAAAAAGCCATGAGTCCAATTATATATACATACACGTAATTACCAGTGTCTAATATTTACTACACATAATTAAGATGAACACTTAAAGGTGAATTTATGGCCAAATGTACTTATTATTTTTTTTTTTCCTCATATCCATATCAGTTTTTTTTTTTTTTTTTTTTTTTTTTTTTTTTTTCAGCTGTTATAAAATTGATGAAATCTCAAATTTCCTGCTAAATAAATCCTTTAATAAATGCAATACAAAAATAAAATTATGAAATAAAGCACTGAAATTTCTCTAAACATTTGTTTAAATTATTTTTTAAAAATAAAACTTAAGGAGAAAAAAAAAAAAAAAAAACTTCATTTTCTATTAAACACGTAAAAATTAGTAAAAACTTACTTCTTTAAATAAGAATGAAATCTTACTTTAGCAATCAAATTTACTCAAAAAAAAAAGGAGTGAAAAATGACTTATCAAAGAGGAGTGTAGTCACTCATTTAACATAATGATTCAGTTCAAATAAAGAGTGCTTATTGTTTATCAAAAAGGAGTGAAAATAATTACTCCGCAAGATAGATGAAATTCACTCCTATAGGAAAAGTGCATTTTCATTTGTGGAAAGGAGTGAAAATTAACTCAGTCTGAGCTAAAATTACTGGATTTTTTTAAGAGAGAATTTTTAAATACCGTAGATATACAGTACATAAGTACATACAGTACATACAGTACATAAACGTAGATATACAGTATACTGATATACAGTACAACCTGCCTGGTATAAATAAAAATAGCAAAACTGATTTACTGCGAATAGATAACCAGCATACCTTGATCTCCCTAAGCACTTTACTGAACAAAACTCTTCATCTACATGTGTTGAGGAATTACGTTCCATATGTATAATTAATACATGATTTTAAAGTCAGCTATAATTTCTAATTTATATATTAAATTTTAAAGTCTATTAATTTTTGGAATATTTCAATATAAACTTTAATTAATGGTGCTAAGAAGAGTTATTCTATATTAGAAATTCCTGTTTAGATGTAAATGATAAAATTCTCTTACAAAAACGTAAATCCATTTTATCTTAAAATAAAGTACTTTTTTTTTAATACTTCTTTATTATATATATATATATATATATATAAGGATTTATATGAATTACAATTCATTGCTTTGTAAATATAAATAATATATTTTATGACTACATCATTAAATAAATAGGTGTACAGCAGTTTATTATTATTGCTTTATTAATAAGCTTACAAAAACTTTTCTGATTATAATCTTGAAGTATTAAAGGATCTATCCCGATTCTCATTTTATGAAATTACTTTACGCCATTATTACAAGCATGGCATTTTTGTTAACGCATATGTTATATCTTTCCAGATAATTGCATCTGAAATTGCAACAGTAACTTACTAAGTGTTACATTTTTAAGTCTCTTAATGCTAAATTACTTCGTGAAAATTAGGTTTAGCATAAAAAAAAAAGAAAGAAAGAAAGAAAAAGCTAATTTATTTTTTTCGAATTATCATATGAATTCGACGCAACAAAGATCAACATCGTTCTACTACTAATATATCAAAAAAAAAACCGACTGACTAAAACTATTCTAAATCGATTTTTTTTTTTTTTTACATATATATATAAGAAAAAGAACCAAGGGATTTCTTAAAATTATAAATAAATGCTAAAATAAAATGTATTGCTTATACAATTGCTTATACTAAAATTTTCTTACGTAATAAAAAAAAAAAAAAAAAATCCTACTATCCTGTTTTATTTTTATAAAATAGGAAATTTTATAATATGTGATAAGTTTTAAATTTGTATTAAAATTCTTTTTGAATGAAATGTAGAAAATTTTTAGATTATTCAGCTCAAGATTTCCTCCACTTCTAATAACCTGTACGTTGACTTTTGAATCACCCTGTTTATATATTTATGTATTTGCCACAAAGCAATAAAAGCCAAGCCTACACTGTTAAAACTACAGGTGCCAAAATTGCATCCTTAAAAGGGGTGAAAAAATGGGAACCATAATTCAGGGTGCCTTAAAGGGTGAAAAGGGGTACCACAAATTAGAATAATGACACTCCTACTCCATAGTACTACGGGATTGTAAATTTGTCACCCTAAAGAGGGAATAATGTTACCCCACATGGGAAAGCATCCTTATTCCATGATATACAGTGGACTTCTTACCCCCTCTGATTTCGTTGCAATTTTATTTATTGGTTCGAATCGTGAAATTTACTACAGCATGATCTACAGCATTTACTACAGCATGATCCCTATTTAATATGTCACATGTAGAATTTATAGTTTATTAACAGAGACAGCAAAAAGGCATTTATCAATTTTCACATTGAGTGGTAGTAATCTAGGGTAAGTAATCAAAACTTCGTTGTATCTGAGTAATTTTGTAATGTCATTTAACTACATGCATGTTTTTCTAAAACTTTCAAATGAAGATGAAAGTGTTTAGGATTTCCAATTATTTAGCTGTCTGGCCGTGCTGTAACGGTCCTAAATACATTCGGATTGCTCTAATTTTGTTATGTCATTGACATTTACTACAGCTTGATCCCTATTTAACATGTCACATGTAGTATTTATAGTATATTAACAGAGACAACCAAAATTATTGTTACATTACAATGAAAAGAGAAAAAAAAAAAAAAAAAAAAAAAACTATTTCAGGTGCATTTTGATGGCGTTCTAAAATTTCAAGAATAAAACTGATAGGCATTAATGAAGTGTACTAATACCTGAATTATGTGGAATATGGGGGTGCAAATCCTTTATTATACATTTACAGAGCCTCACAAGAGTTTCATTACACAATTCTCCATGGAAAGCTGTTTGCATAATATTTGATTTGTGTTATATTATTTAATATGTAATGATTATCATTTATAATGTTTATTTATTTATTTATTTTGAACAGAGATATACAAAAGGTTTTGGATACAGTACTGTATCCGAAGTAATGTCTCTTAGCAATAATGGCTGGAAGTTCATTTTCAGTTACTATACGTGATTTTAAGTTTAACTAATTTTGGATATTGTAGGTTATGTATAAATGCTATGTATTATGTACAGGGCTCCACAAATTATTCGTAAACATTACTTAATATAAGCGTCAATTGTTTGAAGGTAGTTTTTTTATTGAATTAGGAATTTTCAAATTGAACTATATATTTAATGCACTAAAATGTTTGTCGAACTTAAAACCACGTACAGGGGACACAAAATGTAAAAATGATATTTTTATAATTTCTAAAAGTTAATTCAGTAGATTTTTGTTTTTTGCTTGAATTAAATTTTAGCTTAATGCGTGCTTCGCATAAATAAATAAATAAATAAATATACTGTAGAAACATGCATATTAAAATGTATTTCTTCCACTTATTGATAAAAGTTGTTGACAATAATTTTTCATCGATTATGCGTTGTATTAGTAGATTGAAAGAAAATAATGTTTTTTTTATACCACTCTCATACCGATTTTTATGAAATTTTGTATAACAATAATTTACTGTTTATGAAAAATTAGGAGGCCGAGAAAAATAAAACTATTTTTTTTTTTTTTTTTTTTTGTGTGTGTGTGTGTGTGTGTGTGTGTCTTCATGTTACAGATTTTAATGATATCACTTACTCTTTAAGAAAATTACAGTGAGTGCAACATAAAAACGTGGAGTTTGTGCGTGTGTGTGGAGGGGGGGGGGGGGGGCAGACGTAAAAAAAAAAAAAAAAGAATGGCTTTTTAAAACCTAATCTATTACCTATTTTAATAAGACTTCGTGTAAACGTACCTTAATTTTTTTATAAAAAAAAATAATGCATTGAGATTTATATATACACGTACAGGTAGGCGGGGTGGGGGCAAAAAAAAAATTTAATTTAAATCACGATGTTAACGAAATATAAGTGTAATTATCACTTTCTGTTCATAAATAATTACAATTAGTGTTAGATATATGGTTAGGGGGTGGGGGAGAAAAAGTTACCTTTTATATTACCATGTTAGCGATTTTAAGGAAAATTTCAATAACTATCACCTGCTGTTATCAAAATTACAGTGAGTGATATATATATATATATATATATATATATATACTTGCGGGGGGACGGGGAGAGGGAGGGGAAAGATGTAAAGAAAATAATTGGTTTTGTATCACCATGTTATTTTGTTTTTAATTAAACTTTGTATCACTCATTTATGAAATTCACAATAAATGTTACATATATCAGGGGAAGGTAACGGGAATAGAGGTAAAGACAGACAGAAAGGTTTGCTGTAATATCACTTTGCTTCATAATTAAATTATACTTTGTATAAATATCGCTTATTGTTTGAAAAAAAAGATAGTGACGGTTACACTGGTGCAGAGACACATTGAAAGAATTGAAGACACATTAAAATTATTATTATTTTTAAATACTTCTTTGATACCGACTTCAATTAAACTTTACAGAAATATAACTTACTGTTTGTAAAAAATTAGAGAGAGCGTTCTATATCACAATGTATTTCTTTTCCTAAGTTATTACGCAAACAGTTTTCTAATTTTGATTAAAATCTGTAACAAAAACATTTTTTTTTTGTTGTTGTTGTTTAATCTGTGTCTTTTCTTTCCTCTCTGAGGAAATATATATATATATATATATATATATATATTTGCCAACTTGTCCATATTTAGCATGTATTTTTCAACAAACAATTAAGATAAGTGTACTTTTTTCGGATTCCTCTTTTCACAATTGGTACTTGCAATGTATACGCGTGCTAGAAAATATTTTAGGTGTTTAAAGTGTAGAGGAAAATAAAATAAATATTTTTTGTATCATAACATCTTATTCCTTTTATCCCTTTCACCTGCATTAGACCTACAAAATAATTTTGAAGATATGTATTTTTCTAGTAGCAATTATAAAAAGTGCTCTTTTTTCTGTGATTCGGAAAAAAGGGCATTTTTTTTTTTTATTGCTACATGTAAAATACTTGTTAAAAATCAACGAGAGTGTAATTTTTTTGTTTCTATGGGAAGGGGGTGGGGGCAAAAAGACACAGTAAAAGATGATAAAAAAGTGCGGTTTGCACGAATGACATCAGAAAGAGGGCAGATTTTTTTAAGAGCAAAAAAAAAAAAAAAAAAAATCAATTAAAAAATTATCGATTGGTGGCGCTGATGTTGAATATGTTAAGCAAATTAATGTAAATGAGTCATACATTAAAATATAATGAACAGGAACACAAAACCAATACAATTCAACTTTTCAAAGATTTATTTAAGCTGAAGTTATTCAAATCTGGTCGATGGTTAGTACCAGGTTCGATCCCAGGTCGACCTAGTCTTTCGGAGTTTTGAGTGGTTTTCTCCGAAATTCACGTAAATATGGGCTAGGACCTCTTAGAAAGACCAACCACGAAGGGCATTCCGTCCATAAGTCTAGGATTTTAGCATAAGTAATTGGCCTTAACTTCACAAAACAAACTTACTTTGAGTAAACTACTCTCCCCTCCCCCTACACACATGAATTAAATTATTTACAATCCTACAAAATAAAAGTGTAAGTGAATGTAAAGTTATTACTACAGAAAAAAAAAGGGGGGGGGAGGCTGTTTTAGTAGTCCTAATTTTTAAAAATTAAACGTTTTAAAAACTACATAAAACTCATTTAATTTATAAAACCCCTGAAACATGCTTAAATAACGTAAAAAAAAAAAAAAAAAAAAAAAAAAATACCGTTATGTAAAAATATATCATGATTTTCTGTTAGTAAGAAGAATTTGTACGCATAAAATTAATGTTAAGGTTTTTAGTTTTATACATATTTAGTTTTATACATAATATTCTTATTAATAAAAATAAAAATATTAATAAAAGCAAATAATTAAAATTAGAATCTAATTTCGTTAGTGTAATATATGAAATAAATTAATTACTCTATAAATTTTTGTATCGGACGTAAAAATTTTAAGCTTAAGGAAAAGTATTTCTGGTTAAATTTTTGTGCGAAAGAAATGCATTACAATGGGAATAAAGGTAAAACAAACAATAATCTTTAGTGAAATTAGCTTGAATAATTATTAGCGAACTTACCACCGGTTGCAAGAAGAAAACTCTTCTTGTGAACTTCTAAGCTTGTATCTTCATGTACACCGCCATTTAAGTTTAGTGATCCGATCTGCAGGGATCCTCATTTCACCCTATACCAAATGTATGGCACTTTCATTAGCAGTAATAACCCAGTGTCAGATCAATTGGTACCAAAACCACATTACCACGCCATAAGGCGCCAAACGGTACCATCATTTCACCCCGGGGTTCCAAATGACATCGATTTGTCATTTTCAGTTTTAACAGTGTATGTTACTAACAATCCTCAGTTCTCAGGGCGATGCCAGATCACCGCATAGTGACTCACTATCTAACAAAACACCAAAGTGTCCCAATAAAATATACTGTGTCGTGGTGACTACGTTTAGATTTCTTCGAAATAACTTGCTGAATAAATAAAGTTTCTTTGTTCTTCTTGGATAGATAAGAGAGAACGGCTCACCCATGTGTTTCGCTAAGATAGCAAAGAGACTGGTGCGCGCAAACAACTCACCAGGATGAATTTTGAAAAATATTCCTGTTAATTGGGGAAGGTTTTGAAGGAGACAAAAAGTGGTTTGAGACTGATACAATTGATAGACAAAGCAAGATATATTTTTGATTCGAGGATGTTAGCCAAACAACAGATTTGACGCAAGCATTAGTGTGGATTTATAGCCACCAGGAAAAGAAAACTTACACTGAGAATAAAAATATATGTACTGCCTTCATCTATAACAAATAAATAGTCATTTCATGGATTCCTAAACTAGAAATATAAATTTCCGAGCTATGCGTATATGCGAATAACCTGGATAGACGAATTGATCGAGAATTTCTCTCTATACTTTTCTAGATTGTGGAACAAAATTTTGAATTTTATGAATCCTTTGAATTGCGAGAAATTCTCGTTGAATTCCTAGAATAGGGTCATAAAAAATTATAATTACTAAAACTCACCTCTTGTGTTCGAATTTCAATTTAGAGATTTTTAAATGTGATTGACCATGATAATATAAAAAAACGTTCTAGAATTCAAATAAGGGATTTTAGAATTCGCAAGCAAAGGGGACTAGAATTTATTCGAATAACATGAGATTATTTTTACTAGAACCATAATTTAGTTTCTAGATGTCAGTCACAGAATTTTTTCTCGGTGTAAGACGAAAATAATAACAACCAAGATCATACAAATTTAACACGAGGAAGAAAAATATTGTCAAAAATATGATTATTTTTGATAATTCACCATATAGAGTATTATGTTTTTTTCAATAATCGTATGTCTTACATAAATAATTGTTATGTATATTAATAACTAACATAATAATATTAATAAGTAAAAAATCGCTTGTTGAAATTAAGTTTTGCTTTGAATATAATTTATTTTACATTTTTGTATTTGTTTTATATCTATATAAGAAATGTTTAAAAAAAAATACAGAGTTTCGTTTTAAATCTTTTATACTGTAAAAAATATGTCCTATTTTCTGCCAGAAATTATCTGTAATTTGATAAAATACGCGTAATTTACGACAAAATTACGTTGTCAGAACGTATTTTCTAAATTACTGAGAATTTCTGGCATCAAATAGGACATATTTTTTTACAGCAATAGAAAAAGTTTTTCTTAGAATATCTCATGAAAAAATAGAAAGAAACTAGAGTAGTCATGCTTTACAAAAACAAACAACATAATTTAATTTTTTTTTTTTTTTTATCTTATTTTTAAAAACAAAAAATTAATTATCTGTTTTCGTAAATATTTTTAAAACCTCAACATATACCTATTAAAAAAAACTATTTTTATTAAGTCAGTAATTAAAGGTTTTATTTAAGCAAGTTTTTTGAAGAACTAGATAAAGTGGGAATTTAAATTTATATGAAAGTATGATTATTTACCTCACTTTAATGCCCTACATAAGTTTTTTTCCTTATAATACAGGGGAAAAAAGTAATATTTTATTTTTTCATTGTAATTATGATAATAAAAAAGAATAAAAAAAGACTTTTTCTCTGAATAGCTATTTACTTTTTAATGAAACTAAAAACATTTTTAAAGAATTCGTGGAAATGCATATTATAGTAAAAAGTTATACAATTATTTTGAATAAAAATAAAATTTACTTTTTGATACGATTACGGTAAATTTAACAAAAAAAAAAAAAAAAAAAAAAAAACAGGAATATTACACTGATTGCAATTTTTCTTTGAAACTGTATTCAAAGCTTAAAAATTCTTGGAAAGATATATTGAAATATATTTATGGTCATGTTTCCCATTTACAGAGAAAATAATGCGTATTATCAATAAGGCCATTCTTCTTTTATTCTGAAAGCTTTATAGCTATTTTTCATTTGCAATTCAACATTTATCCAATATTTTTTTATTTATAAAGGGGCATTTTATACGAATTTGCTCACAAACGTATCACAATAAATCTTCTATGTAAAAGCATAGTCACCATTCATTCATTTATCAATTAAAGATTCTATTATATGAAATTATTAGGTCATAAAATAAGTTTCACGTCTTTATTGGAACATTAAGGGTTTTTTTCTTCTATTTTTAGAAAACATCTAAAAAATAATTGTAGATTTAAAGTACCCTTAGTATAAGTTTTCTTACATGAAAATTGCTTGCATGATAATTTAAAACTGAATAATTTACTATATACTTATAACTGTATGTAGATATATATATATATGTATATATTTTCACGAAAAAACAAAGTAAATAATAATAGTAATAATAATAATAATAATAATAAAATATTTTTTAGCAAATATCTTGTTATGTAAAATTCCCCTTTTAAAAATTATTTTGTATTTACTTTTTACAGTTACAATGTTCTTAAATTTTCTTCATATATAATTTCTTCATATATTCTTCATTATATATGCCCGAAATTACAATAAAAAATAAATATCACGCTCTGTATTTTACTTTTTACATTATATGATTGCATTACGGAAATCATATTAACAAATAGTCAAACAAGTTTAAAGTTATTTATATAAATTACGTAATAATTTTCGCTCTATATTTAACGGTAAAAAAAAAAAAAAAAAAGAGTGAGAGAGAGAAAGGAAGGAAGAAAAGAAAAGCTACATTATTTTCTTGTGTATAATATGTAGGTGTCATAAATTAGTTTTAAACTTTTTCAAATAACGAGGTTTTGTCAAACAAACAAACAAAAAAGCCTTGTTCGTTGATTAAAAACTTGGTGTAAAACTGGTTCATCTAACTAGCAGATGATTATGCCCCGAAAAATATAGTATATTAAAAGGTGCATTAACAAATTAAAAAATAATAATAATAACAATAAAACACGATTCCTTTGGATTACGGTCTTTATATCAATTCTATATTAAAGACACACTTACACTGCAAACAAGACAAATGGTGTGATAAATCCAGGAAAGTTTACTTAATATATTTGTGTTTAAAAATAAGTATTTGTTCAAGTAAGCGCTTTTAGAAAGAGAAGTATTTCTTTTCGAATGGTAGAAAGTTCGCAGCATTCTTTTATTGGAAAGTGTTGTAAGTGGATTTTTTTGCTGTATACTTTTACTTTAGTTTTACGTCGTTTACAATATTTTATTTGCTTAAAATAGAAAAAAAATCAACAATTTATGTATAAAAAATTATTAATTATAAAAGTCATCTTTTACGAGACAATATATTGTATTTGATTAACAAATTTATTTAAAAATAAAGAATAGGAAAAAAAAAAGAAGAATATTATTTTACCAGAACTTTGTTAAAAAATTGATTTAAACAATTGACATAAGATAATAAATAATATAAATACGTTATAAAAATATACACTATGTAATACGTGTGTACATATTACCCATCAACAAAGATTAATAAATATGATGTATGTCATAAAGAGTATATATGTGCATAAACGATTGTCAGGGGTACCCATACAGCACAAAATGTTTCAGTTATGTTGCAAAAACCTTACAATCTTTCAAAAACGTAGCACATTTAGGTATGCTCTCCGATACCTTTCTGAAACATTCGCCCTTTTTGTTTTTCTATTTGTTAAGTGATTGTAACGTTTCTGTTACGTATCTGATTTTTTATTACGATCGCGGACATTTCTACGTTTTTGAAACTAATCGGAAAGTAATCTGAACGATTTTAAACGTTTCTGAAATGTTTATAATGTTTCAAAGTTATATGATTGTTACGTTTCTGGAACATTTTGTGCTGTTAGGGTAAGCTCCTTAAGGCACAACTTTGATAGCATGCTTCTCGCAAACCTCTTGATGTACCGGGTGATCCAAAAGTCAGGACAAACTTTAAAAATGAATAATTCGAAAACGAATCAAGATACAAAGATACGGTTTTCACCAAACGGATGAAAAAGAAACCGGGTTTTGTGTGTCAACGAAAACAAATTACTTCTGTTGGCGACCACAGATGGCGCTATAGTGTTTTATTTCACCAAAAGATGATTTACAAATGAAAAAAGTGTTGATAACTTACAAGTCAGCTTAATTACAGTTAATTAGTACTACTACAATAACTGCTCAATGTGCTGTCCATCATTCAGAAGTACAGATGTGAGACGATTCACCACACCGTTCACAGGATTTAGCAGCATTTCTTGCGTTATGGCAGACACATTTTGGCAGATGACATCTTTCAGTGCTGCTAGTTATTCCGGTTGGTCACTGTACACTTTTGACTTCAAGAATCTCCACAGCCAAAACTCACAGGGTGTCAGATCGGGAGATCTTGGAGGACATGCGTGATTAAAGTAGCGACTGAGAATGCGATATTTCGATGCAGGTAAGCTTCGACAACTATTACCTGCCGCAGTTGCTCCTTTTTATATCGTTTGTTGGTTTGCATAGTCCTACATCAGAAATCCGACAGCGCCATCTGTTGGTCGCCAACAGAGCTATTTTTTTTTTCGTTGCCACAAAAAACCCGGCTTCTTTTCCATCCGTTTGGTGCAAACCGTATCTTTGTATCTTGATTCGTTTTCGTATTATTCATTTTTAAAGTTTGTACTGACTTTTGGATCACCCGGTATTTTGATGATTTTTGAAATCATAAATCCAACGTCAAATCTCCAAATATTACACGAGACTAGCCTTAGTGTCGTTAAGTCAAGAACGCAACCTAGAGTCATATTTTTGTGAAACAAATTGAATAATATGATCACTATTAAAAATGAAGTGTTCAAAAATGAGTAAGTGGTCATACGCATTCAGAAATGAGTAATTTTGTTTCAAAACATCTTTCTGTCATTTATGAAACATCACATGTTTCCAAATTAATATCTATTCACTTCTTATTTTATTATAAATATGAACTAAAAGAAGTTTGTTATAGGATTTCTGCAAATTAAAACAGAAAAGTTCAGACACAAAATTTATTCTCTCAAAACTCCAGTACTGTATTTCGTGGTGATTCCATCCTAGTTTGTAGAATAATACATAAATGAGAATCTATGTTTGAGATATTGGGATTCATGATGGTTGATACCAATTTTTGAGCGTACCAATATACAAAATAATATGTGTACAGTATTTTTAAATTTTTGTATATAGTAATATATTAGGGGAGACTGGGGTTAGTTGTGCAAGGGGGCAAGTAGTGCTATAGGGCTTTCAGAATGAGCCAGTAGGTTGCAGAACCTGTCGCGTCATGTAAATGGTGAACAGGTTGATTATTGTAATGTTCTATGTAAATTTGGAAGTATAGCGTTGCGCTGTTTTTGAGAATTATTTATCGTGTTTTCTATTGCAAAAGTAAATTTTGTGACCTACTTTAGAATCGTCATTGCCACGAGGGATCGTGAGGTATGTAAACTTCCTAAACATTATTTCAACATTTATATTTTGAGCTGTTATTCTATGTATTTTATTTGTTAAAGATAACAACTTTTCGGAAACTAATGAATAAAGTTCAGAACGGCGTAACACGGGGCTAGTTGGGACGAATTGTAGGTGGCATGTTGTGACAGTGTCTCTATTTACCCAGGCATGATTTTTAATGCAAGTTTTTATATTTCAGGAAAAATCATGTTAAAATTACAATAGGCTTATTGAAAGAGCTAAAGATACTTTAGAAGATTGTGAGTAGGCTGCAACAGAAGTAAATTCTGGAAGGTTCAGTTTAAGGAAACCCAAGAACTTTGAGACAATATATACTTATTTTTAAGAACCTATTTTTAAAGGTGTGATAGTTTGTATGTTTCGAAATACATTCTTAATAAACTTGACCTGCTTCTTGGACAACTACTTTCTTGGACATTTTCATTTTTTCTTTCTAAAATCACTAATTTTAAAATTTAAAAGTATGTGTGCAGTAGATACAGATTTTGCCAGATATCGAATATTTCAAATGTCTACTGTATAAGATTATGCAGTATACCGCAAAATCGCTATCCGTTTTATTCTTATATTTAAATTAAATTAAATTAGACTCTTTTAAAGAAGAGAGAAAAGCTATCGAAGTGCGGCTTTGTTCCCCCATTAGAGTGTATATATATATATATATACATACCAAATTGTTATGTATATATATATATACATACCAATTTATATATACGTACCAGATTGTAAAAAAAAAATAAAATAAAAAAAAATCATGTAAAACATTATATTAATATGAAAATGATCCATGTAAAACGTTTTATTAATAGCAAAATAATTGTTAAAAACGCAGCCATGAATAAAACCCATAAATAAAACATTCATTAAAGCAGTCATAAATAAAACCCCAAGATAAGAAAAAAAGATAGTTAATTAAATATCGAATTTTCTAAAAATAAATTAAAAATTGTAATTTAAATAGCATGCTTTTAGCTTACAAGTTGTATATATTATGCAACTACTAGCAAGAAAAAAAATTCAATAAAAATTGAATAAAAAACAGTTTCTAAAAGCATGAAAAGGAAATGTTAAAAATGAGTTTTTTATTAACTCCAGACGTTAAAGAATATTTTTGTTATTTTTAACAACACCCTCCCTCCCCCCTCCACCCGAAAGAATAAAGAAATCTCTATTTTTCCTAACCTTGCTCATTATCGATAAAAACATCTCCCATTAGCATTTTTTCTTTAGTGTAAAATTATAAATCACCACATAGGTGCAAGAAAGATAATTATTGAAGGATTTCTAATGATAAAAGAGCTTTAAGAATTTTACGGTCAATCATTCAAAATTCCTTTTTTGTCAAGATCATTAATAAAAAAAGATAATAAGAAATTTCCATTATCATGTTCTAACTTTTTGCAGATACAAATGGTATTTTTTTTTTTTTTTCGAAATTTGACCTCATTATAATCAAATAAAATAAACGAAATTTTAACAGACTTTTCAGTTTTAGAAAACTTTAATAATACTTTAAATTATCATAAATGGCTATTAAATCGCATTTTTTTTTTTTTTTTTAATTTCACCATAGCAATCTGTTTTCACAGGTATTTTTGCGATATAATAATTTCATAAATTGCATTGTAGTTCAAATATGTTGACAGATATAGAATCAAGATGTTTAAATTCGTATATCGCAAACAAAAAAAAAAAAGGAGAAAGACAGAGAGATAACTATACAGTATTTGTAAAACCCTTTATTATATGTTCTATTCTTTTATATTAATTTTACACACTTTTGAAACGAAAAAAGAAGTAATGTTTTAAAATAAATTAAAAGTTTCTTACGATTAACTTTATGAGTATCAGGATTAACTTTATAGATATGTCCGTAAAGCAAAAGATTTTGAAATTAGTAAACAATACTACATGCACTAACAAAACGACAAAAAATTTTAGCATTACATTTTATATCAATATTGTATTTCAGCATTATAAATATTATATAGATATGACGACACACTTCTCAATTTGTTTAGGTTGACGTAAATAAATAATGACACATGACGTAAATAAATAATGACACATGAAATAAATACAATAAATAATGACACGTAAATAAATAATGACACATGAAATAAATAATGACACATGACGTAAATAAATAATGATACATGAATAATGACGTTTGTTAACGTAAATAAATAATGACACATCTATTTCCTTTTGTATCAAATATTTCAACAATTTCCTTTGAACATATCTCAAAGTTTTAAATGCTTGTGCTAAAATGTTAAACATGATCGCATCAAAATATACAGTTTCATTGTTTTTCCTTTGTGGGGGAGCCGTATATATATAACATGTTAAAACCAAGTCTCTTGAAATTTTTCATTTATAACTTATTTTTTATAAGTTTTTGCACCCTTTTGAATGTATCTTTGTAATTTGTTCTGAGTATTTACGATAAATATTTAAAAAATTTAGTATACGTTTAAAGATTTCTGAACACCCGCTATGTAAAAGAAAGTAAAATATACACTCACATTTATGCAGGTTTCTTTAAATAATTATTGTATCTAGCAGTGATTACATTTATTAAGAGCCCCTTTAAAATGATAATAATTTTAATCGAAATCATTTATTACATATTTTATCTAAAATTACAATTTTTAAAATATAATAGATAATTTTGGTGGATAAAGATTTTTATTGTTTAAAAGCACGGGATAAGTATGGCCATTTAACATATAATACTTAAACAATCCCTAATAACTTATGAAATATTTTTTTCACCTTCTTTTATTGTAAAACTTGTATCAAGACACCCAAATTTTGATAATAATAAAGTGATTTTTCTTTCTTTATGTTTGCAACAGATAAGTAGTTTACCGCAATTAATATATTCACTCTCTCTCTCTCTCTCTCTCTCTATATATATATATATATATATGTGTGTGTGTATGTGTGTGTATATGTATATTATATGTATATGTATAGTATATGTGTGTGTATGTATGCAACAAGAATAATATTATTACCGCAATTAATATATTCTCTCTCTATCTCTCTGTGTATATATATATATATATATATATATATGTGTGTGTGTGTATATGTATATTATATGTATAGTATATGTGTGTGTATGTATGTAACAAGAATAATATTATAAAGAGGAGAAAATTTCATATCATAAGTGTGTTTTTTAATAGATGTAAGAAAACTTCAACGAGGTTTAAAAGGCCGTGTCTCTTTCATAATTTTACCATACTAAAAATACAGGGTAACCGTATTAAACTTGACCTATTCAGTGCTCTCTGTAGCTCTTGCTAAATTGCTGATTGAGTCGAAAATGTGTCTACAGATAATTAAAGAGATGCGCTTAAACATTCTGCAAAATAAATGAAGTTAAAAAAAATCCGCTGGGGTTATACATTAAAATACAAACTAGGTATAAATTACAATACAAAAATCTTTATTTATTATTACAGACACATTCTTTATTCTTAGTGGCTGTATTGCAGCATAATGCATAGTGTTCGATGTGGAACCCATCAATATGCTGTAAAATGTGTTGTGTTGTTGTTGTTGTTGTTTCTAATCCCAGAAGGTTCAGGATAAGCTACCTAGATCGTCTCTTCGAAGCCAAAATCCAAAAAGTCTAAAAAAAGGAAAGGGTTCTCTATATTTTGTTGTAAAGTCTGCAACCAGTAATCAGTATGTCCAACAGCTGACCGCTGCTAATCGCCAGTGGTCTGGCACTCATGCAATAATATATGGTCCTCAAGTCAACCAAAATTTCAACATTTCTATGATAAATCAAACTCTTTAAATGGTCCCATAACTAAAAATTACACGGATTAATATTGGCAGAATGGGCTGATCCAAGGAGTGAAAAAAGAACGGTTAATCATTCCGTAATCTACACAACTTTGGCGCAAAAACTTTTCCAAAATATAAGAATTACACTTTTTTAAAGTCATATGGTTTGAAAATATGGAAATAAAGACATAATGGATTTAAAGTAGACATTTCAGGTGATACATCAGTTTCAAACTTTAAATTAAAGCATATTTTCCTTCCTTTTTTTTTTTAATATAATAAATAAAATTTTGTATTCAAATTTTTAACATATAAAAGAGCAACATTTAAGCAATTTTTTTCAAAATTCTCATTACAAATTTGAAAAATTCATCTGGTTTACCCTTACTTCCAGATATAGTTCACAAAAACCTTTGGACAAGATTTCTCAAAAACTAATGCACCGATTTCATTGAAAGGTTGCACACTTATTCAAAGTAGAATGGACTAATGCTTCAACAAAAGATTTTTAAAAAAAATTGAAATTTTATGTTTTGGCAGAGTTTTTTGCAGTGTAAGACAATTTTCGGCACATTTTATCCCACGTATAGCTTTCCCTAACAGCCCGAAACGTTCCAGAAACGCAACATTCATATAACATCCAAACATTGTAACTATTTCAAAAACGTTTTGAAACGTTCAGTTTGCTTTCTGATCAGTTTCAACAGCATAGAAATGTCCACGATCGAAACAAACAATCATATATGTAACAGAAACATCGAAAAGGGCGAAAGTTTCAGAAAGGTATCAGAGAGCATAATTAAATGTCTTACAATAATTAAAGGTTATCAGCTTTTTGCGACATAACTGAAACATTCTGTGCTATATCGGTTTTACGATTAGTTGTAATTGAAAAAAAGACAAATCATGCGTTCAAGCGTTAATCAGTTCTACTTTGAAGAAGTATGCAAACTTTCAATAAGATTGGTGCAATATTTATTGAGAAATCTCGTCTATTGCTTCATTTCCGGAGACCCACTTTTATTCAAAATTAAATATATATATCTATATATATAATATTGTTTAAATGCTCAAATGTTTGAGGGAAAATCTTTATTTAGATTAAAAATACTTTAAAACACGTAAAATTAAACTGTATTTAAAAAATATATATATATAAAAAAAAGAAAAAAAAAAAAAAAAAAATCTCAAGCTTTTCGCTTTGAAATGCCAAAGCATCATCAGGCATTTTTTATTATTCGTTTCCGGTAACGAACGTTTTCTGAAAGAACGAGTAATAAAAAAATCCTTGATGATGATGCTTTGGCATTTCAAAACGAAAAACTTCGGATATATTATTTTTTTAATCTTTTAAACAAAGTTTAATTTTACGTGTTTTAAAGTGTATTTATTCTAATTAACAAATGACACGTGCTTTAACTAAACTCTCTTTTTTAGAGATAATTTACAAAAATCTTTATTTATTATATTTAAAAATATAGAGAAAATATTCTTTTTTCTTTTAGCCTTTGTGACCCATGACCCCCCAAACCAGTTTTGTTATTAAGATTTATAACTGAAAACGCGCTTTAAATATTTGCTCATTATGTATCCATATACATTTGTAAGACTTGGTGATACTTTTTCATGGTCATATCAGTTTCTATCCTTTAATGCATCTGCAAAATATGTGATAATTTTGCTGTGTTTACTTTATTACAGAGGTTTAGAAATAAGCTTAAAAGAAATAAATTAATTAGAACGTAATTTATTAAAATCATTTTATTAGTTTCACTACACATTTTAGGAACGATTCTAGAGTGAAACTTGTAATTCTGAATAATATTTTTCAGCTGCAATATATTTTAAATACCTATGGTAATGAAAATACAATCGAATATCAAAACTCCTTTTAAATTTTGTTGGAAAATGCTTAAAACATATAACATAACTGAAATACACTTCGGTAAATTTTTATTTGTACCATTTAATATAGCGGTTATGAGTGGCCTTGTAAAAATTAATGTCGTTCTCAAAATATAAATTCTGTACATTTTTCTTTGGTAGAAGTTTAGAGTTTAACAACACTTTGCAATAAATACTGTTTTTGCTAAACAGCCTTTATATACATAAAAGCACATAAATCAATAATTCTTCTTATAATTAAATATGATATAATTCGGTTTTGCTTCGTACATCTAAATGTAACATAAAATTTAATATAAAATTTTAAAACGGCGTGCATTTTAAAATTAACCTATTAATGTTTTTTATTATTATTATTATTAATTAATACTTAGTCATACTTTTTAATTTCTTCATCATAAATATTATCTTCGAAATTGAAACTGTTTTTTTTTTCAAAGTATCAGTAATTAATATATAATACATTTTCAAACTAATCGCTAATCATTATCATAATATTTATAACATTATTCTTTAAAGACAGTTATTTGAGTATACCCCAATCTGTCTTCATTATTATAAAAAAATAAAATCCTAACTATGTAAACATAGTTCCAATCCAAATAATCCATTAATCAGTGTCAACCATTCGTGAAAGACAAAATTTATCTACTCTGATTACTGTACTTAAAAAAACGAACAAGGTTATCGTATATCATACATATCAGTTCTCATATCATGGTACAATAATCAATAACTAAAATTGAACTAGTAGTTACTTTTACTAAGTCATTTATTTGCCTGCTTTAGCAATATTACATTATTAAGTAGAAACGAATTATACACATTAAGATGAAATACAAGAAATGCTCTTTCACTAATTTTAAATGTATTTGTATCTTTTGTTAATTCAAACGATTATCAGAAATGCGTAGTATAAAATCAAGATGCATTACTACTTGATTTTATCTATACTTAAAAAAAAATAACTAATTAATTAATTAAAATAAATAAATAAACAAATATTAAAGAGTTATTTGTTTTTAAATATATCTATTTAGGAAATTTATGTGATAATTCATGATTTATCATGAAGATTGTACAATCTTCATATTTTTACAGAATTGTTATTCTGTTATTTCGGAATTATAATGCCAAAAACTCATGTTTTCAAGCGATTTGAACATGAAATCCCTTTAGTTGAATTAGAAGTGAACGTCGGGTACAGTTTTCAGAGTGATGTAAAAATCACTCCAAATCGTGGGGATCACACGCTTCAGACTTAAAACCAAAAGGTTTGATATAAATAAAATGTTAGCAGGGTACTGAAAACAGTGTTTGGAGTGATATTCTTATGTATAATCAAAAATCATCTGATGTATTATTATACTTTGTACTTATTAAAGTACTTTATTAAATAAAAGTAACTAAAATACGTTTGATACAAAATTTTTAATAGAAACTTTTACATTGCTATATTCATGAGCTGTTTTTTTTTTTTTTTTTTTTTTTTTTTTTTTTTTTAATGTTTTGCAATATTGCATTAGGGAGATTAGTATAAGTATTGAACGTAAAGGCTATGTAATTTTTACTGAAACAAAAATATATAAATAATTTATTTGCTTCATATTAAAAATATAATTAAAATGCATTAGACACTATGCGAAAATGCACATATATTCTGTTCTATCCCAAATCTATTTCGGGTGTATAATAAGTCGATTTCAGCTATAATAAATAAAATGCTATAAAAGGATTTTCTGAGGGAAAAGGAATCTCTAAGAAATTATTTTTCTCTTTCATGATTTTATTGATTACTAGCCGCCTTCGGCGACCAGCTGGTTCGCGATCCCTGAAAAATCCGACTTTACGAAACTCCCGCTCGGTGGCGACTGCGGCGCCTTTTTCCCGTTTCAGGTCTAATAACAGCTTATTGATATATCGTGAAAATAGCTTATTGAAATCGCAGTAAATTCCCGTGCGGTAGCGCCTTCGGCGCCCTCTTCCTTTTTCAATATCTGAAACAGCCTGTTCGCTCACCATGTTATGATCTTTCAAATATCTGACTTCAGCTAAGTCCCGCTCGGTGGCGCCTGTGGCGCCTTATCCCCGTTTTAGAACATGTATTACTTATGAAATTATTTTGATTAGTAGCTGAGATACAAAAGAAAACCTAATCAGGACACCTTAAAACGTATAAATCAGGTGCAATCTCGAATTCCACTTTCGATAATATAAAAATGAAATTATACTCATTAGAAGCTGAAATACAAAGATAATACAAACATTTTTTTAAAAGATTTGTGTCTGACTTATCTGTGGTTTTCTCCAAAACTTGCTTAATTCCGGGCTATATACCGTTAAAAATTATTAGTACGAAATGTGAGCGAAAATCTGAATTTGAAACTGTAAAATATAAAAGAATAAAAATTTTCTGGTGTCTCCGTAGTTTTCTCCGAAAGTTTCGTACAGAATTTGAACGGCTTATATCATTTTAATAGCCTGCAATAAAAATACTTTAAAATATCTTTTGAATGATGTATTATGTATTACAATAATGAATATCTTTGATATATTTTAGACTCAAAATGGCTAATCTATCAATCGCAATTAACGATTTCTATTGAAATCCGTCTAAAATTTAAGAATTCCAAAACTGCTTTTTTACAACTGAATTCATAAAAAAAAGGAAAAAAAATCAATATTATTCTGTTAAAAGCAACTTTTGGTGTCATTAACAGATGAAATAAAAATGAATTTAAATAAATATAATATGTCTATTTATTTTATTTTTAAAGCTATACTTTAGATTTTTTAACTGCATACAGGTGAGCCATAATGACGGGCAATTTCGAAATTCTGCTTTTGATCGATTTTAAATTGAAAAAATTCAAAAACTGTTTTTTTATTTCCAGTACTTTGTCATGTGGTCGAAAAGAGAAAAGCAATTTTTCCCGACCGGAAGGAATAGTCTAGCCAGCATGTCTAGCACCTGGCGCTGACTCCGTTAAAATATCTATTTTTATGCAATCGCGGTGAATTCTGAGTAATTGAGTTCGCTTTTTACATTTTAATTAATATCTCCGGAACTAATTAAAATTTTTTAATTATGTTTTCACCGACTCCTTGTGAAATCCTGTTAAATATCAACTCGGGAAGGCTTCTGAGCACCCGTATGTCAAATTTTATACTTCTGCGTTCAGTATGGGCTGAACGTATAGATGCACAGACAGACAGACAGACAAACATCTTCTTTTATTATTATACTAGCCGCCTTCGGCGACCAGCTGGTTCGCGATCCCTGAAAAATCCGACTTTATGAAACTCCCGCTCGGTGGCGCCTGCGGCGCCTTTTTCCCGTTTCAGGTCTAATAACAGCTTATCGATATAGCGTGAAAATAGCTTATTGAAAGCGTAGTAAATTCCCGTGCGGTAGCGCCTTCGGCGCCCTCTTCCCTCTTCAATATCTGAAACATCCTGTTCGCTCACCATGTTATGATCTTTCAAATTTCTGACTTTAGCTAAGTCCCGCTCGGTGGCGCCTGAGGCGCCGTATAACATTTTTTAAAAAGATTTGTGTCTGACTTATCTGTGGTTTTCTCCAAAATTTGCTTAATTCCGGGCTATATACCGTTAAAAATTATTAGTACGAAATGTGAGCGAAAATCTGAATTTGAAACTCTGTAAAATATAAAATAATAAAAATTTTCTGGTTTTTCCGTAGTTTTCTCCGAAAGTTTCGTACAGAATTTGAACGACTTATATCATTTTAATAGCCTGCAATAAAAATACTTTAAAATATCTTTTGAATGATGTATTATGTATTACAATAATGAATATCTATGATATATTTTAGACTCAAAATGGCTAATCTATCAAGGGCGATTAAAGACTTCTATTGAAATCCATCTAAAATTTAAGAATTCCAAAACTGCTTTTTTACAACCGAATTCATGAAAAAAAAGGGGGGGAGAATCAATATTATTCTATTAAACGTAACTCATTAACAGATGAAATTGGTGAATGGTGTCATTAACAGATGAAATAAAAATGAATTTAAATAAATATAATATGTCTATTTATTTTATTTTTAAAGCTATACTTTAGATTTTTTAACTGCATACAGGTGAGCCATAATGACGGGCAATTTCGAAGTTCTGCTTTTGATCGATTTTAAATTGAAAAAATTCAAAAACTGCTTTTTTTATTTTCAGTATACTCACGTGGCCGAAAAACGAAAAGCAACTTTTTCCCGACCTCTAGCACCTGGCACTGAAGAATCTTATTGTCTCTTCTCTGTCAAGGTCAGTTGCAAGAGTTCAGAAACGTCGATTCAGAATTTCATTGAAAACTGCCGCGATACTGAAAATTAAAATAATTATAACTCATTCAGTTTTTGAAATTTTCTCTCAATCTTTTCGGTATTGAATTGTTGAAGCGAGATCTATATACAAAAAAAAAAAAAAAAAAAAAAAAAGAAATGATTTATCTCTAAACGCTTTTGAGTTATAAAATGTTTTGTGAAAAAATCGATGGTTCGTAAAATCTAAAAATATGGATCGCTAATCCGTATTTTGTAAAAATATTTATATGGTTCGAAAGAGGATTAAATGTCCTTTCGAAATATACCAGTTGTTAAGAAATGGAACAGTTACTCGGTCATACAGGGCGTTCCAAAAAAGACAATCGAGAAAAAGAGAAATTTTTGACCCTTTTAAAAACTTTTTTTTAAAATATAAAAAATCCGTATTTAAAAAAAAAAAAATCTACCGTAAGAATCGGTAATAAATGCTATTTCTTGTGGTACAGGTGTATTTTCGATATTTCCAACAGATCGGCAGCGATTGCTTTAGAAAAACCCGCGAAATTTCTCTCTCTCTGCTTTCTCTTTTGAGGAACACGCTGATAGGCGAAAATTACGATCCGCTCGCTTTTTAATTAGGCATTGGTCGACGTTTTAATTAATATCTCCGGAACTAATTAAAAATTTTAAATTATTTTTTCACTGTGCACTCGGGTAGGCTTCTGAGCACCCGTATGTCAAATTTTGTAGTTCTGCGTTCAGTAGGAGCTGAACGTATAGATGCTCAGACAGACAGAGAGACAGACATCTTTTATTATTATAGATATAGATAGATTTACTGTGCGATGAAAAATGTGTGATGTTATAGATTTGAAACCTTTGTCTGTCTATCTGTTTGGTTGTGTGTATCTGTCTGTGATTGTGTGCTTGATTATATGCTGCAGATTAGTCGAAAAGAAAATTATTCGATTTTAATGTTGTTGTTTTTTTTCTTTTTAAGTTAATTTTAATATAATTTAATTTTGATATTTTTATTTATTTAATTTAATTTAATTTTGATTTTGATTTTCTTTTATAATCCTAACATAGGTTTAATTAGAAAGCTGCATTGTTTTTAGTTCTCTTTACTAAAATTTTAACAGATTTTTTTTTTTTTTTTTTTTTTTTTTTTTTTTTTTACTTGGTCTTTCCTGAAAGGGATTAGTCTGACAAAATTTTCTAGCAACGTGGCTTTACTAGTGACTTGATATAAGGGTACAAGTTATAATAATAAACGCGAGAAAATTTTAAATGTCAATACTAAAATATATCATATATATATTCATATATTTTAGCTATTTGAAGACTTTTATTTTTTTTCCCTTAGACTATTATAATTACCAATAAATAAAATAATGGTTTATTTCTTGAACAGATAATTAAAACGCATCTGGTGAAATCACATGGCAAGAAATCAACAGTTCTTTCACTCACACATTTACATTCTTTCCTATGACGATTCATGACCACACCATCACCACCACCACCAACAACAACGAAAAAAAAAGTTATTGCATTACCTTTTTACAAATGACCGGACGTTTTCGATTTAGGGACGTATTTTCAAATATCTCTAATGTACTGAACGAATCGTCTTTAAATTCAGGAGTTTAAAAAACATGTTATACCTTATTTATTTAACTGAAAGTTTTGCCCCGAAATTAAAAGGAGAATGATTAAAAATATATTAAAAGAAATAATAATAATTTTGGATCACCCTAAAACTGGTTTAGGGATATGGCTGTTTTTTTTTTTTTTTTTTTTTTTTTTTTTGTCAGGCTTTTTCTTATTATCTGTATGATGCTAGAACACATGTTCAGTGAGATACAACGGTTTCTTTATAAAATTGCACAAATATTGCCACTTTTGCTATAATGACAAGGTGTTTAACTCAGTGCAAAGCCATTTTCGATAAAATTGACATACAACATTAGATACAGCATACAGAATTATAATAGAAAAGACATTAGTTATCTATAGAAATATAAGCATTTTTACAAAATAATTTTTAAATTCGCATGTGTAAAATTTTCCGAAAATTCATTTGCATAATTTAATAGCCAGATGAATTGAGCTACTGATATGAAAACCCCAAACAAGTTTCGCACAAACTCAAAAATTTGTAAGTAATAGAATGAACTGCTCTTCAGTTTTCCTAAAAAACGAATGAATAAATAAATAAATAAATTAATTAATTGATTAATTAAAATGAAATGAAATGAAATGAAAAGAAGTGAAAAGCAAAACTGTAGGAGGTTCAACTTACATTTTTATTTTGATTGAATGTATGATAATACAGTGTTCGTTGATTGTAAATAAATATTAGTAAAATCTTCTGATTATATCCTTTGTTCTTGAAAAGAACTGAAATATGAATTGAGCTACTGATATGAAAACCCCAAACAAGTTTCGCACAAACTCAAAAAATTTTAAGTAATAGAAAAAACTGCTCTTCAGTTTTCCTAAAAAACGAATGAATAAATAAATAAATAAATAAATTAATTAATTAATTAATTAAAAAAATGAAAAGAAATGAAATGAAGTGAAAAGCAAAACTGTAGGAGGTTCAACTTACATTTTTATTTTGATTGGATGTATGATAATACAGTGTCCGTTGATTGTAAATAAATATTAGTAAAATCTTCTGATTATATCCTTTGTTCTTGAAAAGAACTGAAATTCAGTTCATTCTATCACGTACAAATTTTTGAGTTAACATGGTATTTGTTTGGGGTTTTCAAGTGTAGCTCAGTACTATTGGCTATTATATTATGTAATTGAAATTTCGTTAAAACTTCCGAATGCGTAGTTAAAAATTGTTCAGTAAATTTTTCATATTTCAGTAGATATTTTATACTTTTGTATCCTGATTGCAGTTCACTGTGCCTATTGTAATATTTTAAGTTTCCTAAAAATTGCGTTGCACTGGGCTTAATATATTGCCTGCTACATTCAAAACAGTGAAAATTTTTGCAATTTAAAAAGAAACCATTATATCTCTATTAATATATGTGGTAGCCCCTTAAAACTTTATACAGATAATAAAAAGAACATTCTAACCACATGCTACAGCCAGATTGAATTTCGAGCATTACTTTTTACATGGTGATCAGAAACATTTTGATTTTTATTTAATTTTTTACTAGTTTCTCTTCTGTTTACGGAAAAAAAAAACTTTCACTAAAATGTATGAGATATAGTCTTTAGACTCCTGAAGTTTCAAGATGATTCGTCTAGTACTTCTCGACAATACTTGTAAAATTGAAAGTTTCGCAAATTTATGAAAAGGTGGTGTGTTTAAATAGATTTAGTATATGTATATATACATATATATATATATGCTTGTGTGTGTATCAAAAGATACAATACCTTTGGTTTTTGTCAATTTCGCAAGAGTTAAAAAAAAAAAAAAAAAAAAAACTCTAAAAAATGAAAAGATATATGAATGTTAAAGTAAAAAGAATATATGAATTATTTACGGCTATGTTAAAAAACTTTATTATTATTGTTTCTTTTTCATTAAGGTTTAAAAAATAGGTTTTTTTTTTTTTTTTTTTAAGTTTATAAATCACTTCTTCCGAACCGATTTTACTTGAAGTCTGTATACATATCTATATCCGATGACTATACAATATTCAAGCATCCTCTGAAATCTGTTTAATCAATAAGGCTCCAGGAGTAAAATTATGTTTACCCATAACAAATATTGTTATTAATTTTTAAAGTATTTTAACAAACGTACGTTACTGGGATTTTCGACAAGAATAAATGACATAAAAATAAGTCAGTACCATTAGAATTCTACTTGACTAACTGCAGGTTCCAGGGTAAAAAACCTATGTCAAAATTTTCAATTAATTTTAATGCAATTCTGCCGAACTAGTTTTACTCACGTTTTTGGTATGGACGAAGACATTACAAAATGCTAAAATTTTCATAAATTTATCTGATCAGGGAGAATGTTCCAAGGTCTAAAATGTATCTGCATATGTCCAATAGTATGTATTATTTTTTATGCATTTCTGCCAAACTGATTTTGCACAAAAAATTCGATAAAAGCAGATGATAATCCAGAATACATACATTTTCATGGATCTATTATACAGCGGATAGCAGTTTCCATTGCCAGAACACAGCGCCTTTTGTGCAATCTCATGATTCGTTTTTTAATTACATTTTCCAAACTTCTTTTACTCATGTTTTAGGTAAGTGTCTACGAAAAAATTATGCACGCGTTTGCTGGGATCTTTCTAACTATTGGAGTATTTCAGGGGCTATCTGTCTGTATAAATCTTACAAATCATCATCGATGCAATTTTAACGAATCCAAAGCGATCACGTTAAATTTACTGGTCTTGGAATGAGCCATGACGTAATGATTAATATACTCAAATCACTTTCACTAACCGTAATTACAATCTGTTTTAAACGTTAAACGATAAACAAGGACCATTGACATTCATAAGAACAACGCACTGCAAAAGAAATTTCATAAAATGGTGGAAAATTCGTCCACCTGATTACCATTGACCGAAGTACATTGGGGATAGGTTGGGTATATTCTATTGTGGTATGGAAAAGACAGACTAAGACTAAAGTCGAGCCTTCCAGCTAAGTGTAACTTTGGCAATTTTTTATGTTATAATCAAGTAGCGAAGCTAGTGACCGACGTTCATTTTGTCAATTTTTGTTTAAAAAAAAAAAAAAAAAAAAAAAAAAAAAAAAAAAATGGGTTTTATTCAGCGTAATTCGTTTTTAATAAATTGCGAAATTTATTATTTTTTCATTTATTTATCAGTCGTACATTGATCTACTAAAATATGTGTATAATGGCTGGTTACAGAAGTTATTTGATATTCTTTTATTAGAAAAATGAGGGAAATCGTACATTTACTTAAAGTTTAACGTCGATGCGCTGTCGCAGGACATACAATTTTAAAATTATTTTGTTTGCATTTCACTTATCTACCCTAGGTGCAATTTTTCCTTAGTAAAACGCTTAAATAAAAATAAAAAAGGTTTTTATTTTGGCCCACTCTAATGGTTAATTAGAGGTTTTCTCATTCAGACCGCTTTGACATGTTTTAGCAGAAACGTTCAAACTGTTGCAATAAAATTCATATTCACACAATAAAAGATTACATAACCAAAAGAGATCTATAATTCAGGTTAAGCAGTCTTAAGCAGGGTTCTAATTTCGCAGGGTTCTAATACGTTCAAAATAATCTTTAAATGTCAATATTCTTTTGAACTTATTAGAACCCTGCTCAAAGAAAGAACTAACACAAATGTTATTACAGATGGGTATTGACACAATCCGTTCGCTTTCCCAAGATAATAAGGTAATTATCTTTAAAGATGGTTCCTCTGATAATTCTTTTGATAAAGGTGACACAGGTATCATTTTCCTCCACCTTCTGGTGCTAAAATTGAACTCAAAATTCTTGCAGGCCATGCTAGCCTAAAATTTCACTTGCGAATTGATTGCAATTAAATAAGCCCTCTCTTTTTACCTCCCTAGGTATTTTGACGATTCGGAAGAATGTCTGGGTTTCTTCTCAGATTCAAAATCTTTAAAGATGGTTCCTCTAATAATTCTTTTGATAGAGGTGGCACAGGTATCATTTTCCTCCACCTTCTGGTGCTAAAATTGAACTCAAAATTCTTGCAGGCCATGCAAGCCTAAAATTTCACTTGCGAATTGATTGCAATTAAATAAGCCCTCTCTTTTTACCTCCCTAGGTATTTTGACGATTCGGAAGAATGTCTGGGTTTCTTCTCAGATTCAAAATCTTTAAAGATGGTTCCTCTGATAATTCTTTTGATAGAGGTGGCACAGGTAACATTTTCCTCCACCTTCTGGTGCTAAAATTGAACTCAAAATTCCTGCAGGCCATGCTAGCCTAAAATTTCACTTGCGAATTGATTGCAATGAAATAAGCCCTCTCTTTTTACCTCCCTAGGTATTCTGACGATTCGGAATAATGTCTGGGTTTCTTCTCAGATTCAAAATCTCCTCTTGAGGCCATACAAAATGGTGAAACAAGCTTAACCCAAGGCATTACTTCTCAGCCACATTAACAAACCTTGCACGCTCCAGTGGATCCCTGCCCATGTGGGCATTGAGGGAAATGTGTGCGCTGATATCCTTGCTAAGAATGCTCGGGACTTAGATCGATCTCTTACCGTAACTTCCGAAGATACGAATGCGGTTGCCAAACGTAGAATTTTTTATCAGACTTTTAAAACGCATCTATCCCAGGTCTTAATTGCTCTAGAAACCTGTCATCTATTATTGCAAGACTCCGTACAGGACATTTTAGAGGCATGAAAATATCTCCTGGTGATAACTCAAGGTCCTATCCCTTCTGCAGAAATTGTTCCGACACTCAATTATCACGAGACCATATTTTTGATTACCAGGCCATTATTGACTCTCTTTTTCAGCATTCTATCGCATACAACATTTTGAGTTTACACGAGAATTGTTTGGGGGTTTTATATAAGTAGCTCGATACATATGGCTATTAAAATATGCAAATAAAATGTCGCTAACTCTTAGTTAAAAAATATTTAGCGAAAATCCTCACATTTCATTAGATATTTAAAATTTCTCCATTATTGCAGCATGCTGTGTCTAATATTATATGTCAAGTTTCCTGAAATTGGCTTTGTACTTGGTTTAATAGCTAGCTAAAAAAGTTTTTTTTTTTTTTTTTTTTTTTTTTTTTAAACAATTTTTTAAAGAAATCATTTTATCTTCCTGATTACATGCGTTAGAGGCATGAAAATGTATACAGATAATATGAAAGAGCTTCATAATCACATGCTACAGCCAGATCGAATTCAAAGTATTGTTTTTTACAGGGTGATGCCAACCACTTTCATTTTTCTATAATTTTTTACTCATCCCCCTTTCACTTTCAGGGCAAAACATTCACTGGAATATATGATGTATATTAAAAGGAGACTTGTCGCTTGATTATTAAAACCAATAAAAATTACATCGTTAGGAACGCCGAAGAGAAAAAATATAGGAAACATACAGCTGTTTTGGTAGCTTGTGGAGTACCGTCTTCAGTGCATAAAGATAACTGGAACTGGAGAGGGGCTCATATATATAGAAGAGAGATCGAATTCTGTTCAACCAATAGGATTATGGGAAAGGTGGGAAGAGTGACCAATAGGAATTTTAGAAACGCTAGTTGTGTAAACTGTAGAAAAGTTAAGAAAATGTGGACCGAATGTAAAATTTCCAACAATCAGATAAGCAGGGGACAGCGAAATCACAATTTACAAGATTATTAAGATTTTTATAAATATAAAAAGCTTCAAAGAAATCGAGTTCATGAATGGATTTAGGTTTGCAAATTATTTTAGCTGAATCAAATTTAAAATTATGATTTTCCTCCCAGCAATGCTTAGAAATAGACGATTTATTGGATTCTTGTTTACGGACGTAATTAATATGTTCTTTTAGACGGAATTTGAGACTGCGTTTAGTTTGGTCAATGCATGACAAACCGCAGTGACAGGAAATCGTATGCTAAGAATTATACTTATCTATCGCATCTTTTAGCTGAGAAAAGGTGAGTTTATTGAAAGGCGAAAAAATTATTTTAAAATCACGTTGTTTAAGAATTTTTTCTATGGCAAAAATTATATTTTATCGCCTTTCAATAAACTCAGCTAATATAAGGATTCAGCTTTTGATTCAGCTAAAATAATTTGCAGACCTAAATCTATTCATCAAATCGATTTCTTTGAAGCTTTTTATATTTATAAAAATCTTAAAAATTTTGTCAATTGTGATTTTGCTGTCCCCTATTTGTCTGATTGTTGGAAATTTTACATTCGGTCCACATTTTCATAATTTTTCTACAGTTTACACAACTAGCGTTTCTAAAATTGCTATTTGTCATTATCCCCACCTTTCCCGTAATCCTATTGATTGAACAGAATTCAGTCCCTCTTCTATATATATGAGCCCTTCTCCAGTTCCAGTTATCTTTATGCATTGAAGACGGTACGCTAAAGGCTACCGAAGCAGCTGTATGCTTCCTATAATTTTTCTCTTCGTAGTTCCTAACGTTGTAATTTTTATTTATATGAAGTACAACATGTTCTTCACACTTTTGAATTTCCCGATGGTTTGTCTAGTAGTTTTTAGGATCTTTCAAAATACGTCTGAAATCGAAAGTGTCCGGACATTTATGGAAAGTTAGTGTATGTCGAAATCCTCTCCATCTGAAGATAAAGTAAAATTCCTTGTACTCTGCATTGCGTTATTACTAAACAAAATAAATTCCGAAACATTTTCCGATCAAGCTCTTTTCTTTTAAGTGGAAAACATCTTTCACTTGACAGTAGCATAAAAGACCCAACTGAGTCCCCGAAACAAAATAAGTTACTCCTTATTTCTGATGAATTTTTATTTAAAAAAATAATTCAAATAAATTCAAATTAAGAAAAACTTTACTATAAAGCAAAAGAAGGAGGGATGTTTTAATGGGACTCTCTACTTCTCGTCACCGAGAGCAGAAGCCAATTCTATTCTATGGGAAATTTTGCCCCATTATAAGTCCTTTACTAATACATATTTTTAAATTCCGTTTTCACATTTAGAAAACTGACAACAGTTTAACAGTTTATCGCTTTCTAAAAATTGTTTTTTTTTTTTTAATGTTTTATTTATAAGTTCAAAAATGCAAACTTTCACATTGTGACAATTCGTATTTTATAACCTAAAAATTAAATATTAAAAATTTTTAAAAATCAAATTTTAGAAAGTGATAGACTGTTTAATAGTTATGTGTTTTCTAAATGTGAAATCGGAAATTAACAATATATATCAGTTAATGAGTTATAATGGGGCAAAGCTCTCTATAGAATAACATTAGCCTTGGCTTCTGTGGATGATATGTAGAGAGTCCTCTTAAGCAAAACATTTCCTCTCAGAATAAACGAAACATCGATTTTAACCCCCATAAAATTTTGAAAAGTTGCCGCCTATGATTGTGCATTTAACCTGTTATTCTATAAAATGATTTAGAAGAAAGTTTAACGATCTTCAAAGCACATTATGTTTTATTATATATATATATATATATATATATATTATTTCGTTTGTAATTTTGTATAATAAATAAACTTCGAATAAAATTTGACACACAAGATATATGGGTAAAAAAACACGTCTTAGGATTATTTATTTATTTATTTATTTTCAGAGGACCTTTTCCGGGGTTACGTATTTTCCAGGGGACGTTCTTTCCTGGGAACACTCGTTCTAAGACACGTTTTGTAAGAGACTATTTTTTTCCTGTTACCACAAATATTCAATTTCCTTAATTTGACCTCAAAACAATATTTTCTCTAGTGCAAATGTGTAAGAGAATGTAAAATGCAAAAATTAAATTTTAGTGGTTGAGTTACGAAAACAACTGTTTATCGCAAACTAAACAATAGTAATGAGGTCTTACATGCAAAATATAAATAAATAACTATATTTAAGATACCTCCTCTGATTTATTCCCTTTCTTTTTTTCCGCAGTTGTCTCATTAAAACCAGGCTCAAATTTTTAAAGGTAAAAACATCCTAAAAATAACTTTTATTACGGTTCTTCTAACAGAAATATATTTTTGTTTTAATTTTATCCATTTAATATCAATATAGATATAGATATATATGTGTGTGTGTGTGTGTGTATTATGAGCATTTTTTTAGTGTATGGAAAAGAAAATCAGATAATAGTAATTTTAGCAGATTATTAAAGAGAAACTCTGGGATCAGGCGAATCCCTTTAAACGTTGCACGTATAACACACTGGGATAGAAGGGATAAATTTTTCACTTTACGAAGATTTTATCAAATTCATTTAGTTTGAGCTGCAGTTTAATAATAAAAAGTACTTTAGGATGGGATAGTTAGAAAACGTTATATTTTAAAACCTGTAGTATTGTAAATGAAACAAATCTAAAAGGTTTTCATTTAGTGTATCATTTTATAATTAGTTAAGTAGGATATTATTTTAAATATACTTTGTTTTACTTTATTGTATTAAATATTTAATTATTTGCTTTATATTGCTTTACAATTACTGAAAGAATTCAAGAAATTTTGCCTGATATTAAAAATATGTTTTGTGCAGTTTGTTGTGAGCATGAAATTTTTGATAACAATTTTACAGATGTTGAGCCATTTAAAACCTCTATAGTGCTAAAGAACAATTCATTTATATTATTGACTAATTCAATTATATTATAACCCTCTTTCTTTTTTTTTTTTTTTTTGCCAAGTATTAAACTTTTTTTTTTCTATCGTCGCGTAAAAGTCAATATTTGTATAAGCTAGTCAGTGTTGGTATAAATCAGAAATTATGCCTTTTATCACTATATGTTTTTTAAGGGAAAGGAAGGGGTTAACATAAGAATAATACATATTTGTTTTTGTTTTTTTAGGCTTAAATTATAAAATCAATATTGCTATAGCAATTAATAATATGAAGGAAACATAAAAATGGTGTCTTTTATAAATCTCATTTTAAACTGCGGCAAATAAAAATAAATTAACGTGTTATTATTTACAAAATAAATAAGTAAATAAACGTTTAAAACAAAACTTGGAACAATAATGTCTTCGGTTTTATGGATAAAGTAATTAATATATCTAATTTAAACTGATTTATTGTGCCCTTTTTCTTTACTTTTTACGTAATAAAATGATAAAACAAACTAACACTTTTGTTGTGTATAATTATTTACTTTCTCGATGAATTTCAATATGAAGAAGTGAAAAAAAAAATCACTTTGAGGTATGTTGTAGCTAGGTATTTTAGCGCATACTTAAAATTTTTTTAAGCGTCAAACAATACGGGAATATAAATTTTTCTCGTTGAAATATTAACAATTTTCAATAAAGAAACTTAAATTATAAATCTCGTTAAACATCGATATTGGTATTTTGCGAGTAAAATGTAAATCAAATAATATTTAACGTACCTAACAATAATCTCAGTTTGATTGCTCATGAAAGTTGATTTTAGATATCTGTTGTATTGCACAACAAGAATTATGGAATAATATCTGATTCAGCATATGTATAATTCCATTGATAATTAATTTAAGCATAAATATTTTAACATAAACCAAAATTAAAATAGCAAATAAATTTAACCTATTTATTTTGAGAAATCGTCATCTAATCACACGTTACATTAGTGATTTTAATAATTTCTCAATCTTCAAAATATAATGATGCTATATAGAAATATTTATATTTTAAAAATTGCAAGCAGAACCAACCATGCATATTTTTGATGAGGCTTGGGGTTACATACAAACGGAACGCTTGCAATTTCGATGACGTAAATTTTGCATTTTTTTTTTTTTTCAAATGCAGTCGACAGCAAAAGTAACAGAGCACGAGCAAAAATTCCTATATAAAAAAAAGTACACTTAATGCAGATTTGTTAAATAAATCCTTGTCGGAACCTGTTCTTAGTCAGTCTAAGAACATGATTCGACAAGGATTTATTTAACAAAACAGTGATAAGTGTGTTTTTTCACATAGGAATTTTTGCTGGTGCTCGGATACTTTTGCTGCCGACTGCAGTCATACATTTGGAACGCCTGCAAACGGCTTTGCAACTGGAAGTGTTTCATTTGTATGTACACCTTAGTGGTAAATGTAAATATGGAAGTTATCGATACACCTTTTTTACATTGATGGAAGGAAACATCAAAATATTGATCATCATCAAGATTCTATACATTGTTGAGGCGTTCTTCTATACTGAAATTTTTACCATCATAAGACAATTTTTTTAAAAACATATTTGTAAACAAATAAGTAACACTGAGTCGCAATGCCATACACAGTGTTATTAATAGCGTTTATGAGTGAAAGAGAAGTTTCTGAAAATACAGTAGCAATTAGCAGAGCTGCCAACCTAATCCGGCAAATTGTTAGTACCGCCCCTTTTTCTACACCACTTAATTTTTAGAGTATTTGTTTTCTTCATTCATCGTAAATATATATGAAGAGAATTACTCTAAAAATTAAGTGGTGTAGGAAAAGGGGCGGTACTAACAATTTGCCGGATTTGGTTGGCAGCTCTGAATTAGCTAATAACTATCCTTAGCCCCCAACTTCTCACCAAACAGAAAACCACCATTGACTGAGAAGAAATTTGGTATACATATAATTAAAAAAATTCCCAGAACAATTATAAAATTACCAAAATTACAAAAGTAGCACAATTGCATCAATTTAATATATGTAAAATATACAAGAATACAATAAATGTAAAAAAGAAAGTATATAAATAATATACAATAAAATAAAATACAATAAAATGAAACTCCCTACCTGATAATCTAACCCTATTCGGCCTACTGGAGAACTCGTCGGTACTTAAAAATTGCCTTTGATTGAGGAAGTAAAAGAAACAGAGGAAAAAACTGGAAACACTCGGTTAAAAATTGAGACGGGTAGCAGTTAACTTGCAAAGGTTTTCTTAAATCTTCAAGAACATATTTTAAATCATCATCATTATTGCAAATATTGCGAATTATTTTTAACTGTGTGAACATGATATTTTTCAAAACTTTTCTATTGATATTTGAAAACCAATTGGTGAGACTGTTTGCTTTAAAAACAAAATCTTTCATTTTATCGTATAAACCAATAAGCTATTTATCATTATTTATCTTTATGTTAAGATCCAGGTATCGCGTAAATTAATATATATATACAGAGAGAGAGAGAGAGATTTAGAGTAGTACACAAAGAGCAATTAACATGCTATAGATTAAATTAAAAAAGTAGTAAGACGTCAGTACTTATCTACGTACATTTTATATTTCTATAAAAAACATCGTTAAAAAATCAGAGTAATAGTCTATCACCAATTACAAATTTCAAGTAATAATATGGTGTGATTTCGGAAAATTAATATGCCTGTGTTAAAAATATCATATCTACTTTGTCCGTTAATAAATTATTTTATTTTTTTAATACATAGCCTTTCAGGAAGCGCCTAAAGAAAGTATTAAGAAAGTTTAAACTGAAAACATCTAATTGTACATGTATAAAATTCTCCCAGAAGAAAAATACTTTACAACAAAATCCTAATCTTTATATCTTTGTCTTCATTAGCAATAGTAGTAGAAAATTACAACTAAATATAAGTCTAGGGAAAATCAATATCCAACAACTACAAAAAAAAAAAGTACTCAGAGTAAAACAGTCAGTGAAGAAGTCTCAAGGGTTATGTCAAATGTATTTATCACAAAGAGGAGATAAGCCACAGAACCCGGTCTACCGGAAGTATACGAATAAATACAGTTTCCGCAGAACATTTTAATTACTTATTATATATAATGTAATAGATGAGGAGATTAAAAAAAAAAATCTAAATGTTATAGCCCAAGAAAAATAAAATGTACAATTTTTTTTTTATTATTATTTATGTGTAACAAAATTATAATCCCAATATACCATGCCATATTATAAATACATATCATATATTTGCAGAGTTAATTAAATCATAAAATTTTGTCATTATTATTATTTAATAATATTTATATTAATAATATTTATAAAAGAACTTTCTTCTAGTTGATATATTTTTAGATAAATTTCAGAATAGGTTCATATATTATATTCAATGTAATGTCTTTCTACATTGTAATCCATAATTAAAAAAAAAAAAATCTGTGTTTTTGCTTCATTAATTACGTTAAAATAATCCACAATAACATTATCACAAATTATGGAAATCCAAACGTAATTTAGTTATTACATTTCTTTTTTTTTTCCGTTTTCCTTAGATATAGAAAACTAAATCTTGAAAGATTTTAATTTGTGATTATTTAGTTTTAAAAAGCATAATTTATAGGAAACTTCCCTTTTTCACTTTAAAATATTCCTGACTTTTATATTAACTGTATTTAAAAACTCTTCTTGCAGCCTGTTTTTTTTTTTTTTTTTTTTTTCATAAAAACAAATAACTAAACTCAGTTTTATTTCCTTTTTTAATTATTTCTCTATAAATTAATTATTGTTTATAATAATAAAATGTAGATGAATGTAATAATTTGTTATTTATACATACGTATTGGCAAAAATATTATTTTTATGCTTTCTCAACATGTTATTTTAGTAAATATAATAGTTATTGAAGTATATTACACTTTCTTCATTAAATATGCAACCACTATTAAAACATCGGTACCGCGATAGTAGAAGTTTTGTTTACATTCTTAAGAGACAATATAATCTGAAATTCAAGTATAACATGTTTTATTTAAATAAGTAAATATAAGTTTTAAAACATTGTTATTAAGTGACGTTTAAGGTATACTTACTATTAGTCTATGCAACTATTGTTACTATTTTTATAAGATACGCTAAGTTCTCATATCGTGGCTTGTTTACTAGCGTGCGATCGCTAGGCTTTTCTTCTGTAAAGTACAGTAGTGTGTAGATAACTGCGTATAGAGGGCAGCGTAGTCAGGTATCGTACGTGCTCCTGACATTTTCTAAAGTAACGCCATGGCGTTAACTGGAAGGTGAATTATAATAGGATATATAAAAGGACTGTTTGGCAGCAAGCTAGTCAGTGTCATCTGTTGATTCTGTACTTCGTACATGATGTGCTATTATTTACTCGTAATTTTTAAAGCACTTCATGAGTTTTTATAGTTATAGATACTTCTCTGTTTTAAAGTATGTTTCAAGTAAAACGTCATGGCTGGATAGAAGTGTTTTTCAATGTTAATATGCCTGAATTTACAATTTAAAGAACTTAGTTTTCCCTGTTAAGTTTTTCATTTTTTGTTAAGTTTTGAAACTTTTGTGCTGGATATAATAAATTCGCCGCTTGCAAGGATAGTTTCTGCTTGTTAAGTTTTTCATTTATCGTTACGTTTTTGAACTTTGGTGCTAGATAGAATGAAGAAGTCGCTTTTTATCGTCTATACATCGACTCTTGGCAGTTGTTTCCTAGCGTTTAAATGGTATATGTATATATATATATATATATATATATATATATATATATATATATACCGGGTGGTTCCAAATAGATGTTACAGCGATTATCTCGTAAACTAAGAAAGATAGAAACATACTTCCAATTACAAAATTAATGCATATTAAGAGTAGCTTTCAGATATTGTATTTTTTTGTACAAGGGGCTGTATACATATTAAATACGAAATTTAATTTTTATACGGCCCCTCCTATCATATGACTTATATTTAGAAAAATATTCTCCTCGCTCTAACAATCAAAATAAAAAAATAATCATCTCTCTAAGTCAAAATCTCGCTGAGTTATTGCAATTTCAAAATTCTAGCATTTTTCGCCAAATCTTAAGGGGTTGTATCAAAAGTGAGAAATTGTAATTACTATAGCTTTTGTAATAAGGCACACGTTGATTAGCATTTGGGGGGGAAAAAAAGAAAAATCATTCAGGGAAAGACGGCTATTTTAACCTGTAATGTCTCTGTGAATACACAAGATTGATAATATAACAAATAAAATTTATGAATAATTTTTGAACTAAAAGGGAATTTTCAAATTCATTTTTCTTTCTTTTCTTTTATACATTCTCTTACTCATATACACGGTGTAGAGAAAGAATTGTTTTGAGTCAAATTTCCGAAAATTTGCTTTTGTTATATTTGCACGTTTTCAGATCCTCTGAATTCAAAAATCATGTTTTAAGCGGTTGGTCTCTCTCTGTGTGTATGTGTGTGTGTGTGTGTTTCTGTTTTATTAGAATATTTCAAGAACAAATAGTAGCAGAAAATACAAATTCGATATTCTAAATCCGTATCATATTGCAGTGCTACACTAAAGTGTTCGTTGCGATCAGACAATTGTTTGTTTACAGGGTTATCCAAGAGATTTCAAATACATTACGTCTGTGAGCGAAATTTCTCATATGTACAGTGCAACATGTATATACCGCACTAAACAAAATGAAAAGAACAGATTTTTTATACGCATAAAAGCATGTTTTATGAAGATTGTGTTACAGTAATCATTCATCATTCATTTACAGGGTTACCCAGAGTATTTTGATATATTGGATCTATACTTGGGAATTGCTGGAAGTGTATTTCAATTTATGTTACTTGTTTTACATGTAACACTAAATTTACGTACACAAAGTCATTTGTATATAGTTTATAGACAATATACAGGGCTACCCAAAATTAAGGTAAACATATTTTTTTATTATTATTAAATGTAATTGGTGTAAGTGTTTGCTGCTTTTTTTTTTCGAAGAACACTGCTGACACAGAACGGAAAATTAATTTCTCATACCCATACTGTGAACAAAGTAGTTTTTGAAGAGCGATTTTTTTTTCTGTATAATACCACATTTTGAGGCCTCCTGAATACGAAAGGTAAATTTTTATTGGTTGATCTGTATATGTATGAATTATAAGCATAATTTAACAACAAATAATCTGATGGGCCACTCACACGACTTTCTCTTACCCTGAAATTTAAAACCATAAATACAGGTTGGAGATTAAGAGGTAACATAAAGAGTACTGTAAACCTATGTTAAAATAATGCAAATTAGACTTCGAAAGAGTTTTATATGATAGTTAGTTCTGTGTGAGGGGTGATTTCATGAAATTATTCGTTTCCTGAAATTATTCGACGCAGGCAATAATCAAACTTTTAAAAACTTGACTTTGGTAATAAGGAAGCCTCAAAACGTGTAAATACACACACACACACACACACACAAAAAAAAAAAGCGATGCATATTTAGCTTAAAAACATACATTATTTATCATATGTCTATGAGGAATTCATTTCCATTCCTAAGCAGCTTTCCTGGACATGGTAAAATATTATAGTAAAGCACTTTCACTAACAATAAAAAAGAATATTATAGCTTAAATATTTGCAACCCTGTATATCTTTTGAAGAATATGTACAAACCACAAAGTGCACCTAAATATAAACCTATAGTAATAATATACGGCACAACCTAAAATGCACTTCCATCAATTTTCAGCTACTGTCGCATTATAATCTAGTTATTTTGTGTAGCCCGGTAAATTAACAGTGAATGATTTCCCTGCCTTATTCTACATGAGGCATGTTTTTATGCATATAAAAAATATGTATTCATTTCATTTGGTTTGGTGCAGTCTATAGGTGTTAAACTCTATTTACCTGCAATTTTCCCCATAGATGTAATGTATTTGAATATTCTTGAGTGTCCCTGTACACGAACCATTTGTTTCATCTCAATGAAAAGCTTAGTGTAGCATCCCTATATGATACATATTTAGAATACCTAGTTTGAATATCTGCTGTTATTTGTTCTTAAGATATGCTGATAAAAGACAGACACACACACAGACCAACTGCTAAAAAACACGATTTTCATATTCAGGGGACCTCAAAACGTGTAAATATAGCAAAAACTCACTTTCGAAAATTTGGCCCAAAAACAATACTTTCTCTACCTTATGGGTATGAGTGAAAGTAATAACTACAGGAAATGCGAATTTGGTACTTCAGATTCTATATTAGTTGCCACTTGAAAAGATGATCAAGATTTGCAAGCTTCAAAGAAATTGATTACAGACTTGATTTTTGTTTTGATAAGTATAAGCACTATAATTAAACGGGGGTTGAGAATGGCGGTAACCCCCCTGACATAGAATTATACATCTATACGATATCATATTCTATACAAAACATTTAGAATATTAACAATAAATATGAATTTCTTCATGATTTTTACAGAATAAAGTTATTTAAATGTAATTTATAAGAATGTCTATCCCAAAACGCAATACATTGGCATTTTATGTGCGTTCCTGTACATAAACCAATTGTAGAGAATTAATTAATGCCATTTTAAATAGGGAATATCACATAGTAAACCTGAATAACATATATCATTTCTGAAAATTTCAGAAAATATTTACAGATGCTGGGAGCGGGCAGACTGACAGATGGACAGTCAGACAAAAAAATATGCAAACTGAAATCCTATTCACAGTTAAAAATTGTTAAAAAATGTTTAATGTAAACGAAAATGCAATTCCAGCAAATGTCCAATAATAACCCTTAACGTAACTGAATATTTTTGTGTGTCCTGTAAATCTAATGCTAATCGTACTGTACACTATAGAAAGCATTCTTTTGTGCATAGGAATATGATATTTCAATTTCATTAAGATTTATGCAAAGTAATTAAAATTTGGGTTATAGAAATATCTTCACATAGAACGCAATGCTTTGGAATACTTTCGGGTGTCCCTGTATACAAACCAGTGATCGTGTTTACTCCATTTTCTATAGAAAATATCCGATAGAAAACTTTAATAACGTATTTCAACTTTATTAATATATGCATAAATTAAAGGTATTAAAATATGGTTTATAAAAATACCTCTCATAGAACACAATGCTTTGGAATACTTTCGGGTGTCCCTGTGCACAAGCTAGCAGAGGTATTCACTCCATTTTTAATAAGGAACATGCGATAGTGAACTCAAATACCATATCAGTTTCAGGAAATTCTATGAATATTCACGGGAGTTAGAGCGCGGACACACAGAAAGACGAATGGATAGACAGACAAATAGAAGTCATTAACACTTTTAAACCTGGCTGGAATTGTTAAAGAGCCGAAGTCATTAAATTTTTCAACTATGATGAAAAGTGATAAAAATAAAGCGCGAAAATTCCACACGGTTTTGCCAGACTTTTAATTTTTTTCCTCTGTTAACTTTTTTTAATTTGCAGGTGACCCCTAAAAAATTTAACTATTAAAAATTTTAACAATACAAAATAGTGTAAATTTGCATTAAGTTCTTAAACTGTTGATTTCACGTTGGCGTCGGAAAATAGATTGCAAAATTGAAAAAAAAGTGGTGTAAGTCATCATTTTCAAATTGCAATAACTCAACGAGATTTTGACTTAGAGAGATGATTTTTTTTTATTTTCCTTGTCAGAGCGAGGCGAATAATTTTCTAAATATAAGTCACATGATAGGAGGGGCCGTATAAAAATTAAATTTCGTATTTAATATGTATACAGCCCCTTGTACAAAAAAATGCCATATTTGAAATCTACTCTTAATTTGCTCTAATTTTGTAATTGGAAGTATGTTTCTATCTTTCTTAGTTTACGAGATAATCGCTGTAACATCTATTTTGAATCACCCGGTATATATACAGGGCTATAGAATACAAGGGCTAGGTCATCCCTTTGAAGATGTGCTTGCCGCCTTGTGACTGACTTTTCCCCCAACCGGATGTCTTGTGACGTCGCTAGAAACACGCTTCCCGAAAGCGAAATGTTTTGGACACTGGGCAGTTATTTTGTTCTTTGTCTCATTGTGGAAAAACCATGAAGATAGAGAGAAAACACACACTTATTGAATTTATCCTGATTCGATTCTCAACTGTTTTATTTTACAATTTATGTTTTTAAATGCCATCTTGTGCAGTTGCTACGTTTAGTAATACGCATCGTAACACAAAATGAAAACGCATGATTCTTCATACATTTCCACAAAAGAATGAAAATTTATTTAAAGAATGGATGCGAATATGCCAGAAAAAGGATTCAGTAAATAAAAAAAAAAAAAAAAAAGTGTCTGTAGTGACCATTTTTCACAAAAAGATTATATTGACCTGGTAGCATTTTGGACACACAGGCATTAACACATACACACAATATGAAACCTTAAACTTCGGCCAAATTTTTACAAATTTTATTTACATTATTTATTGTAATTAAATAATTTTATTTAAAATTTCAATTTCTCGTACTTTATGTCATAGTAAGAATTTCCGATTTTTGTTACGAAAATATTTAAATTCCTCTGCTCCCTCCAATCGTACAGTAGGTAACAAAAATGTCCGAACACTAGCAAAAATTCACATGTGAAAAAAGTCCACTTCATACGGTTCTGTTAAATAAATCCTTGTCGAATCCTCTTCTTAGTCAGTCTAAGAACATGATTCGATAAGGATTTATTTAACAGAACCGTATGAAGTGTACTTTTTTTAAATAGGAATTTTTGCTAGTTTTCGGACACTTTTGTTACCGACTGTGCGTTTGATAAAATTTCATACTAATTTTACGTAAATTAAAATATCCTTTTTCATTCAATTAAACAAACATTTAATGAAAATAAAATAAAAATTATAGTAGAAGGCACCTGTGTCTGTCCATATATTTTTTAAAAAATATATATCATAGCCTGTACGGAAGTAAATAAAGTAAAAAAAGGTTAAAAATTAGCGTAGTAACTGTTACTAAGAAACACAACTTCATATTTTGATGCTGAGAATCAGTTTCTTTTATACATTTTTGCATAAAAGAAAATTTTACATTTTTGCATAAATTTTGCATTAAAAAAAATACACTATCGGGTATTGATGTTTATGTTAAGGCCTATTGTCTGCACTAGGGGCCTGAGCCCAAGGAAGGAGATGCCCTAGATGGGAGCCTTACAAAAGGGTTCTAGCATGTAATTTTGCGAGTTTCGGAGAAAATCACGAAAAACTCTGAACAGCTAAGTTGACGAGAGAAGAATTTCTCAGCCACTAGTGGGAGGCTATAATTTTAGAAACAACAGGACAATTTTTTTCAGATATACAAAATGTGGATTTTTTTTTTTTTTCAAAAAACATCCTTGAATAAAGCTGAATGTCGGGTAAGGCAACATCTGGTATTAAACAAGATAAAATAATATAAATAAAATTTTCTTGTCTAAAACTAAATTGTATTTAGCACAGACTCTTTTTCTTCTTTCTTTCTTTTTTCTATCTTTCTTTCTTTTTTCTTTCTATCTTTCTTTTCTTTTTTTAATGAAAAAAATAAAATATTGATAAATAATAACAAAAAATAAATAAATAAATAAAATCGTTGGAAAAGTTATTATTTGTAGCAACTACTGTTGCAATCTAAAAATTCAGTTGTTATACTTAATTTACAAAATAAATAAAATTAAAAATAAATAAATAAAAGTAACTCCTGATTTTTTTTTTACTTAAAATCCTTTATTTATTGTTGTTATATATATATATATATATATATATATATATATATATATATATTTAATATTACCAATATATACTTTTTTTATGTTTACACAATAGGTCAAAAGATTTGTTTTCCCATGGCATATCTATACATTTTCCGAAATTGGATCGGACTGGTCCATTTATTTATATGCATGCCGTAAAATTATGCCACTTTTACCGAAATTTTGATTTAATGAATGATGATTGTAAATTTATTAAACCATAAATGATTACACCAGATTTCACACTTTCAAAAATCCGATGTTAATTATGCTGCTGTTAAAACTTTACTTTAAAAAAAATTATAATTATAGAAAGTAACCTAACGCATAATTGCTTCATTTGAATTTCAGTAACATTCATCTCCATGCATTTTCTATTTAAAATAACCAAATAAGCCTGGGACAAAAAAAAAAAAAAAAAAAAAAAAAAAAAGAATTTCAAATTTATTTTAAAATAGTACCTGCATTTTCATTATATATTTGAAATATTTGTTTTATTTTAAATAAAAATTTGCTTTTTCATGCATATGGTATTTTTTAATCTTGAAATGCATAAAAAAGCCAACATTTCATACAAATCTAATTTCAACTTCTGTCTATAAAACATTTAAAATATGCTTGCTTTTCAGTACCACATTGTTTTAGCAAAATTTTATTAAAACTTGTTCCCGTAAGTGAAATATTGATAATCAAAAAATATTATTTATTCTTTTGTATTTAAAGATTTCAATAGTAACTATGAAAAACCATGACTTGCTAATATTTTTTCTCTTTAAAACTGTGGAAAATATAAAGATTTAAGCAGTATATTAATATCTTTTTCGTAATTCCAATTTTGCTCAATAGTCTGAATCGGACTTGCGTGTTTTCAGCTACGTCATCAGTGAGTATTTCCGGTTTCACTTTTTCGACTGCGATGAACTAGCCCTTTTATTCTCCAGCCCTGGTATATATATATATTTTCCTTCAGTAGCTGGTTGTCAAATCGTTTGGTGATTTATGGTGAACAATGTTCGCTGTTAGCGTTGTATTTCCTTTGAACTTAAATGTTAATTGAATTAAAGTTTAAATGAATAGTATAGTTAGTTTAGGTCACTTGTCTGGTATACAAGTTATTATAAAGTTTGATAATTTAAGATTTTATTAATTATACTAAAATTGTTAAGTTTGACTAATTATTGTTATTGGATGTTGATATTGTTAATTTAACATTATTTTAATGTTTTTAAATAAAATTGTTGGTTGTTAAACAACTTTTATTTATTGAACTGCCAAACACACTTTACATAATTTCTTAGTTTACTAAATGAGGCTTCTACTGTGCACTAAATTTAACTTTGCAAATATTTTTTAACAGCACTTGCTGATAATAAGAACTATATAGCGGGTGCGCTTAAGGTCTGTTATTTATTTATTTTAAAAAACCATTAGTAAAAAGTCTTTCGGATAAAACTACGGAAAAACCAGAAAATTTTTATTCTTTTATATTTTACAGAGTTTCAAATTCAGATTTTCGCTCACATTTCATACTAATAATTTTTAACGGTATGTAGCCCAGAATTAAGCAAGTTTTGGAGAAAACCACAGATAAGTCAGACACAAATCTTTTAAAAAACTGTTTGTATTATCTTTGTATTTCAGCTTCTAATTAGTATAATTTCATTTTTATATTATCGAAAGTGGAATTCGGGATTTCACCTGATTTACACGTTTTAAGGTGTCCTGATTAGGTTTTCTTTTGTATCTCAGCTACTAATTAAAATAATTCATAAGTAATACATCATTTGAAAGCTTTGTTGATTTGGAATTGAACAATTTATTACAGAAATTTCTACCGCCAGATGGTGCTGTAATATTTTAAAATTTCAATATTTCAAATTCTAATGAGCGAGGAAGGTGTTGTAAGTTCTAAAACGGGGATAAGGCGCCACCGAGCGGGACTTAGCTAAAGTCAGAAATTTGAAAGATCATAACATGGTGAGCGAAAAGGCTGTTTCAGATATAGAAAAGGGAAGAGGGCGCCGAAGGCGCTACCGCACGAGAATTTACTGCAATTTTAATAACCTATTTTCACGATAGATCAATAAGCTGTTATTAGACCTGAAACAGGAAAAAGGCGCCGCAGGCGCCACCGAGCGGGAGTTTCGTAAAGTCGGATTTTTCAGGGATCGCGAACCAGCTGGTCGCCGAAAGCGCCTAGTCTAAAAATAAAATATGATTTTCGTGTTTTGTTTTGTTTTTGGAGGGAGAGAAGACCGGGGAATAAAATATGCTCCTTGATCGATCCGATTAATTTGACATTCCGGTTAATCGGCGCTCTACTGTATTTCGAAACATACATACAGCACACCACAATAATCAACCTTCTTCACTCACATGATACGACTGGTTCTGCAACTTATCGGCTCATTCAGGCACAACTACTCCAGGTCTCCCCTACCGACATTTTTGAAAAAAAAAAAAAAAATACACAGTTTCAGTTTTTTACGTTAGTTGAGTAATGGAGACGATAAGATGATGTTAAATTTTGAATCATACGTATAAATTTACTTATTTCATAAATGCAAATATTTACTTAATTCATTTTCATATATTCCCTGGTAGATTAAATAATGTTTTAAAGCAATATTTCAATACATCATAATGAGATTTGTAAATTGTTTTCATATTCTACGAAATGATTATTTTCATATAGTCAGAATTAAATATTTATTATAATATTGAGTATTAGCCAATATTCATTAGTATTTGAAACTTTGAGGCATATTTATTGGATAATTACTTTTTGACCATTTCCCTTAAAAGACACATAAATATCTCCTATAAATATCTCCTTCCTTCTATAGGTAAATGAAGTCCCAAATATTTTGGAAAGGTTTTCAATTAAACACATATATTTTTTAATTGAGAGCAATTTAACATACCCATGAGAATTACCTGTTTATTTGTGAAAGATTATTCTTATTGAAATAAGTATGTATAAATCCTTATATCCTTTAGAATATTTTATATAATGTTAATGAAAAATTCATTTATGTATGCTACAGTTAATATGTTAAAACTAAAACTCCTAGAAAAATAATTTTTTCATGAATTAATGTGATCATGTAGGATACAATTCTAAAGATATACATACAAATCTATAGCAGAATCTAAATTCACTAATAATAACTACATTCACTTTGCTTTTGTACATTAAAATGATTACGTTAAGCATTAATTTCCAAAAATCCAATACAGTATTTTCCGATGTATAAATCGACTCTGATTAAAGTCTAAAATAGGTATTTTTACCTTTTTCTATATGTAATATAGAGAAAGTATTGGCTTCGTGAAAATTTTCGAACTCCGGTTTTCGATGGATTTACAAGTTTTGGGATGTTCTGAACCCGATTTGATAGTTTTTAGAAAATGTCGTCTTTGTGCCTGTGTGTTTGTGTGTATCACGAATTTTGTGGACGCTGTATCTCATGAATCAATGAACGAAATTTAAACAAACTTGGTATTTAGTTGGACCCTGACATAATTTGGTGCTGATTAGATTTGGGGATCATTCGCTCAGCAGCTGGCGCTGTAATCGTATTTTATCTAAATTTTTACATGGCAGTATAAGACAAAATTTCGTATAAATGTACATAATGAGAGTTATTTTTAACTTGTGATTGAAAAATAATATGAATTATTGATAATTGTTGTAGTTAACTAGAAAAAAAAATGTGTATGTGGGGGCATCGCTTACCCCCTCCCCCCCCCCCCCCCACCTGCAGTAAATTTTCAAGATGGATAACTTTCGAAAGGTCTCGTCAATACTTTTAAAACGAATGGTTCAACTACAGATCTGTGATAATTTAAAACAAAGTTATCGATTTTTTTTTCTTTTTAATATTGAGAATAAAATGGACTTTTTTTTGGATATTTAGTGTTATACTACATCTCTAATATAGATATCGTCTGCATTATCAAGGAAGATAATTTTTTTAAATAATAATTTTAATAAATTATTTTTACTGAGTGAATTTGTATAGGAAAATATAGAAGAAAGTCATGTGATGGCCACAACATACTAGTTTTATATATTCGGTGTATAAGTCGACTTTTTGTTTTACTGTGAAAAATACGAATGCAATGTGGAAACAGATCGTCGATTTCCTATTAGTATTGCCATATATCATTTTCAAAACAGAAAACAATGTTTCCAAGATAGTTCATAAATCTACAAAATGAAAAAAACATGCCTATAAAAAGAAATAAACAAAGATATTCTCTTCAAATTGTAAATAATCCTGTAAATATTAAATTCGTTTAGTTAAATATGTGATCTATTATTATTAAATATATTATTCATTTTAATAAAATTAAGCACCAACACTAGTCATTTATAAATCTAAATTTGGAACAGGGGGTACTTGCTTATGTACAGATCCGTTTTGAAAAGTTAAGTTTATTAAACATGAATAACATTAAAGTTTTGTAAAGTGAAATGAAATGATTAAATTTCTGATATTTAACCCTGCTGTATATACTCATATATAAATGTACTGAATCTTTCTGAATAACGTACTTTCTCTCTATCAATAGTTTGATACGTATTAAAAATTTTAGTTTTATGTTTTCACAATATTTAATATAATTATTTTTTAAGTCCAATAGGATTTGCGGTAGTACATAATTATAATCTGAATTTTGTTCGACATAACCTATTTTTGATTTCTATAATTTAAATAGCGGCGTTATACAATCATTAATCGTTACACAATCATTAATTTATATCCGGTGTTATAAGTCGACCTTCAATTTTTTAGTTATTTTTGGATTTTAAAAAATCGAGTTATCTATCAGAAAATACGATATTTTATACATTAATACGTTAATAAATTACAAAAAATTTATAGAATATCTATGCATGAATTCTTCATTGAGTTGTACTACGTTATTATTTGTTACAGTAGTAAGTAAATTATACTTACTGGATAACAGCATTTTGTTCATGCTTTTCTCTTACAAATTCTTGCAACGGTATGAAATTAATGCATATTATTTTACATTATTTAAATTATTTAAATCAAAACATTTGAGATATAATACTTTTGATAATAAATATTTTGTTAGACAAATTATGATGACATTCATCATGTTTTGTTAGATATTATGATTAATATTATCAATATTTTGTTAGACATTATGATGACATTCATTATAAGGGTTACACTTCTTGTTTTTAAATATAGTTTTGCTTTTAAAAAATATAATAAATTTATTGAATCATCGAAAAGTTTTTGTGAGAATAAATAATCAAATAGTAAAATTAAAATTAAATCAATAATTTAAAAAACAAAGGAGAAATTATCTAATGTGGCCTAAAAATGAAATGAAATTTAAGAGTCTGAGGAAATCTGTACATCATCCAAAAAACATTGATTTATTTACTTATCTATTATTATTTACTGCATGTTAAAAAAAAAAAATTATTCTGCAGAAAAAAAAAATGAAATGAAATTTAAGAGTCTGAGGAAATCTGTACATCATCCAAAAAACATTGATTTATTTACTTATCTATTATTATTTACTGCATGTTAAAAAAAAATTTTTATTCTGCAGAAAAAAAAAAAAAAAATCTAAATAATCTTTTTAAGGACATGGAAATAATGAAAGAAAATGTCTTAAGGTGGAAGACCTCACATTTCAAAACTAATAAGCTACTGATTTTTTTTTTTTTTTTTTTTTTTTTAACATTACAGAAAATACGCAAAATTCAGTTCGTTACTAAAATAAAATGTTTTATAAATATAATATCACCCTTATTCATTAAAAAAAAAAAAAAAAAAAAAAAAAAAAATGGAAAAATCAATTGAAAATAAAAGTGTGTTCTTTTTCGAAAAATAGAGGACGAAAAAATTTTTTATACTCTGTATAAACTATTTCAGAGGTTTTTTTTTTTTTTTTTTCAATTGACTTGATTAAAAAGGAAATAGTGAAACATATAATATTTTTATTTACCTTAGATAAATTACTAAAAATCGTCACTCGTTACTTAATAAAAACTGTGAATTAATCACACTCATTTAATTTTTAAACAAAAATGTATTGCATTAACAAATGTGTGTATTGCTTAAAGAAATATAAGAAAGACTAGTTTATTTATATCTTTTTAATCTATCTTACTGAATTTCAAATTTCAGTGTTTTGAGCATTTCTCATAGTTTATATTAACTGTGAACAGTATTTTTGTTTACAGAGATATAAACAATATAAATTAAACCGATAGCCTATTGTATAATGTTACGATCGAAACAATTTCAATTTGTGTTTAATAATACATAATATATGTGCTTACCAAATTAACTAGACAGTATTAATGAGATCTACTGACACGTCATTAAAGTTTGTTATTTTTAAAATACACACTTTTAAATACTGAGGTAAATTAAAATTGTCTTATTTTTATTAATTTGTTTCGGTTATTTTCTTTTTAAACACCTTTATAAATATGATCTATTAACTTTGCAAAAACTGTTTACCTGAGTATAAAAACCGAGAAATGTTTTAATGTAAAAAAAAAAAAAAAAAAAAATGATATTCAAGACAATATTTTTTTTTCATTTAGCTTAACATCATCAGATGCACTGATGATGTTATGCTCGATGTCACCGAAACAGCTACTTGTAATATCATTATTTTATTTGGCTATCTATCCGTTGGAGAACTTTCAGGTGATTTACAAACTAACTAAATTACATTATATGTATTTATTAAGAATTCAGTATTATTTTTCACATAAAATTATATTTTACATTGAATAAATAATGATGTTGATAGAAATGCTGAATATAGATTTTTTTATTCTACTACTTCAATATGTCATTTATATCCCACAGTAAAATGTACTTTGAAAAAAAAAATAAATGCAAAATATTTTATAGTAGAATCTTTCTATTTGGTAATTATATAACGTAAGAAAGAGAGTTAATTTATATTTTACGTAAGTAAGTTTTAATCATACACCTTCACACATACAAACAAATTAACCATTTTTTAGACAATTACCATTAATTGAAGATGTATATGAAATGTTAAACATTTATTAAATAAAAGAAGAAAAAAGTTTAGACTATCTATTTGGTTTCAATTTTATGGAAAAAAATGTTGAAAATGTATTTTGATGAACAAACTCATGGCCATATCACAAAGTTTATACTGTTAAAGTGACTACTTGATAAAAATGTAAATTCGTGATTATATAATTTTTACTTTCATAATATAAATAAAGTTTTGCAATGATAAATGAAAATTGACCATGACATTTTGCTTTAAATTTTGAGGTCTTCTTATTTCATGTTAACTATATTAATGGTGATGTGTGTCACTGTATATGAGTATTTGTGTGCATGTATATATGGGAGTAAGTTCGTATGTAACTGTAGGAGTAAACACGATAACGTCTAGATAGTTTTTTGATTGAGTTCAAAGTTGCTAGGCATTTTATAGGTCACAGGTGGCACTATTTGTGTAGACTTTGATGACTATAGGTCTTATGCGTACTTTAGAGGGACAGACAATTTATTTCAAATTTATGAACATAAAATTTAAGCATTAATTTGCAACATTGTCCACGTACAATCGGATTTTCATTGTGATATTCATTTTAAAGAGACAAGTTATAAGAGCATTTCTACATTTTAAATGGTTTACTTAAAACACTATGGAAAAGTCATCATAGCTATTGTTGAAAGTTATGAAATTAAAAAAAAAAAAGGGTAAATAATGTTATAATAAACGAAATTTAATCGATGTTTTACCGCATTATTATTATTATTTTATGTTGGAAATGTTATATTGGAAATAAAAATATCTATTATAATTTTGTTACTTTTTTTTTTTTTTTTTTCATAAAATAAAAAATTATTCCGCCCTTTATAAATCCATAGCGATAACAAATATATATATATGTATATATAATAACACAAAATAATCTTCACATATTTAATTTCATTTAACTTATAGTTTATTTTATTTATTTATTTTTTTTTTTTTTTTTTTAAGGTAAAGCATATTTTTTAATTTTCAAATCAGCCCTTTTTTTTTTTTTTTTTTTTTTTTTGTTATATCTATCGTTTACATAATATATATATATATATACCAATAAACTGAACTATTAACAGACGGTATTTGTTGTACAATTTAACTATACTTTTATTTAGACCTAGAATAATTGATCTATAGAATCTATTTGAAGATATTATTGATCATTAAAATCTTAAAACATTTGAGTATATTTATATTTATATTTGCATTAATTACCAGTATGCTAATAGAAATTAAATTAAAGTACTTTCTGCGTAAAAAATGAAAATGATATGGTTAAGATTTTTCTCAGAAAAAAGATGTGTGACTTACATTAAAATTTTAAATGTAAAATTAAGAAAAATATTGTTATTGTTTGACAAAACGTTATAAACTAAATAACTGCAACTAATTACAATAAGAAAATTATTATCATAAATTACAATGTTAAAATTTAAACCATTTTTCTTCAGAACTACACCTTAATATTAAATATATGAAAAACAAATATGTTACTGTAACTAACATGGACGAATATAATAAAGAAAGCAAACTTTACTTTCTAACTAATTTAGAAAGCATACACGTTTCTTTGAGATTGTGTCGAATATTCAATAGCAATGCAATTTTAATATAATGATATTTTAAAAAGCAATTTTTACCGTACCTTCAAAATGTAAAAGAACAACTTCATTTTCCCATCTCACTGAAAAAGGCTCTAGGGCTTTCAAGCAAAGTAATTTAAAATCCATTTTGAGTTTATCAAAACTTGTTTCTCTCCATAAAATTTCATTCATTGGAGTATCAAAAATATGTAATATTTTTGAGAGAAAATAAAGATGTGATTCTTGGTTTCTCTACACATGGACGTCATGCGTTTACCTTTCTGGAAAGAAAATATTAAAATCTTATGTACTATGGTTTATATCTTGATTGTTAGCTTTAAATAAAATGTATTAAAATGGCTTAAGTAAATAAATACTATTTGTGTGGGAAAGAGTGAATATATTTGTTAAATAATTAAAATTACTTATGTTAAAATATCTATATTTGTTTATACAGACAATATACATATATATATTCGAACTTGCTTTTATCATAGAATAAACAATATTTTGGGGTAATAAAACATGAATTTTTATTAAAAAAATAATTAAAAAAAAATACTAGGCACAAAATTTTAAAGGAAAAAAAACTATATTTTACATGTTTGACCTATTATTATTATTATTATTATTATTATCACAATCAACATCTACCTATCTAGATCACCATCATAATTACAATAATCTATAAAGCTATTGGATGACTGAAACTCTCCAAAAGTTAGTCAGATGGTGGTGTCGCACTTGCGACCGGGACAGATCCGACCGGGGTTAAAATCGTAGCACTTGCGACCGTTTTGGTTTGAGGGTAGCACTTGCGACCGGATCTATCCGAAAGCAGGTGCAACACAGGAGATGTGTTTATGTGTAAGGAGGGGGGGGGGGCTTCATTAATTAAATTCGTTAAAAAGAGTTAACAAAACTGAATTTATTTACTAAATAAAAAACCAAACGCGTACAAAAGTCCATAAATTTATTTAAAAACTAGTATGTTGTGGCCACCACAAGACTTTCTTCTATATTTGCCTATACATATTCAATCAGTAACAATATTTAAAAAAAAAAAAAAGTACGATTTTTTTTTCTAAGTTTTTTTTTTTTTTTTTTTTTTGTTAAAAGTAAAAAAAATCGATAACTTTGTTTTAAATTATCACAGATTTATAGTTCAACCATTCGTTTTAAAGGTATTGACGAGACCTTTCGAAAGATACCCATCTTGAAAATTTATCCCCCCAGGGGGGGAAGCGATGCCCCCCATGCAGAAATTTTTTTTCCTAGTTACATACTACTATTATCAATAATTCATATTAATTTTACAATCACAAGTTTAAAACAACTCTTATTATGCACATTTATACGAATTTTTGTCCTATGCTGCCATGTTAAAAATTTAGATAAAATGCTATCACAGTGCCACCTGTTGAGCTATTGATCCCCAAACATAATCAGCACCAGTTAATGTCGGGGACAAACTAAATACCAAGTTTGGTTAAATTTCGTTTAAAAAAAAAAAAAAAAAAAAAAAAAAAATGCGATTTTTTTTTCTAAGTTTTGTTTTGTTAAAACTAAAAAAAATCGATAACTTTGGTTTAAATTATCACAGATTTATCGTTCAACCATTCGTTTTAAAGGTATTGACGAGATCTTTCGAAAGATACCCATCTTGAAACTTTGCCCCCCCCCCGGTGTGGGGGGGGGAACCGATGCCCCCACATGCACAAAAATTTTTTCCTAGTTAACTACTACTATTATCAACCTGATCTTTCGAAAGATACCCATTGCGAAAATTTATGCCCCCCCCCCCCCCCCATGCAGAAAATTTTTTTTCCTAGTTACATACTATTATTATCAATAATTCATATTAATTTTACAATCACAAGTTTAAAACAACTCTAATTATGCACATTTATACGAATTTTTGTCCTATACTGCCACGTTAAAAATTTTGAGAAAATGGGATCACAGCATCACTTGTTGAGCGATTGATCCTCAAATCTAATAAGCACCAGTCAAGGTCTGACTAAATACCAATGGCTAAATTTCTTTCATTGGTATTTCATAGATACTTCTCTTCATGTATTTTTATTTTTATTTATTTATTTAATTTATTTATTTATTTATTTTTATTTTTATTTTTATTATTATTATTATTATTATTATTTTACTTTATTTTTTGAAGATTAATGAAATTTTTCATTAACTCAATTATATGTACTTTTATAAAAGTTATAATTTTATTAATAATAATATCTACTAAATAAATCTGAAAATTCTCTGGATTCGATGATTTTAATTGTTTATAATAATGATTGCAAAAATGATTGTGCACCATCTTTGTATTTATGTAATTATTAATAGAATTTTGGTTGTGTTATTATACTATAACATATTTTAAATGATTTTTGCATAGTAAAATATTTAATCTTTTTGGCGAGAAAAATTCAACAACACAAAGATTTTTTTTGAAATAATGTTCATTAAATCTAATGTGCATTGCTAAGGGAATTATGGTGATCTTTTGCGGGATATATCCATTGACACAGCGATTGCCATGCCTTTAATTATAGCGGTCGGAAAAGCTACCTTGCGATGAACAGGTGTGCATAGATTTAAGAATTCGGTCGCAAGTGCTACGATTTTAACCCCGGTCGCATCTGTCCCGGTCGCAACTGCAACGTAACCAGTCAGATACCCCTACCTATTGCCTTGATATTTATAGTTAATTTAGCTAAAAAAAATTCCCGAATCGTTTCAGTATATTGATTTATTATTGTTTTCTCAAATATTTGATATTCTATATTAAATATTGATGTCCCCTTAGATATCATGATGTCCACTGAATCTTGAAATCAGGTTTTTGTTGGTTGATTATTTTTTCTCTCTCTACTGTGTGTGTGCTTCCATGTATATCTATCTGTATTTGAGGAAATTTTCAGAATAATGGAAGAAAGAATATTTGCCTAAAGTACAAATTCTTCATTATAAATCTGTGTTATATTGGGATACAACTGTATCACATTGAAATTTTTATTGAGTTCTATAAAACAGTTTTTATAGATGGACAGCTAAAGGAATGTATTAATATTATGTTGTGGACAAAAATATTTAGTAGGTAAATTTTAGAAACTAGAGTAGGTTTAACAAAATAGAATGAATGCACTTTTTTTTAAATGCATAAAAATGCACGTTTAGTATAGGATTTTGTATTCATTATTAAATTTGAATCACCTTTCGTTTACAGGGCCATACACACGCAAAAAATAAAATAAATAAAAAAATATCAGCACGACACAAAAACAAATAATTTGTATCCTAAATCTGTATCATGAAGGAATAATATTTGATCTTTTATTGAAATAGGACAAATAATTCGTGTAGAGGGACATGAAAAGATTTACGTAACCTGACGCCTACGGACGAAATCTCTGGTAGATAAAATTAAATATATTTAGAGTACACTAAACAAAGTTCAAAAAAAATATTTTTTGCATGGATAAATGCATATTTAATATAGACTAATGCATAAAATTCCATCCTCATTTAAAGATCGCACAAAATAATTCAGATATATAAATTCAGAAATATATTCAGACACTAGCAATTTTCTGTACGTACATTTCAAGTTATGTTATATGTTATTATAGTGTGCTAAATTTAAAAGCATTATATAATGTATATTCTTTATTTTTTTGAGAGGACGCACCTCACACAATGGAAATATATGTGAAAAGAAAAAGCTGTTTCTAAAATAGTTTTAAATTGGTTTTCGGATAAAGTTCATGTACAGGAATGTACAGGAATCATGTACAGGAGTCTTGTAGCTTAATTCGAAATGTGCTTTTATTGCATGGTAGGTTTGGAGGCAGATGCCTTAATTTTGTTGAATATTTCTGTAGAATCACTTGTTGAATATATTTTTTATTGATTGCTCTCATGTGAAAGTTTATAATTTTAAATACGCATAAAAATGTATTTAACTTCGAAAATATTACACTTTTTTTTTTATATTATTGTATATTTATTTTTTAACATATGACTGGCGTACATAAAACTAAAACAAAAATTATCTCTTATTTTATTTAACATTTTCCTACAGTTAATGTCCAGATGTAAATATACGCAGTTATGAATTTTATACAGTTTACTCTATTCGTCTCCATTTATAATTAATAAGATCTAACTTTTATAAAGGTGCGTTAGCAGATATATCGAAGTGTTTGGATAGATAATTGTGGTTGAATGCCTAGAAATTTGAAATCAATGTCTTCATCTACCGCGTTGCTGTTTTTTTTTTTTTTTTTTTCCCTACATAAATTTATTAATATGCATCTTGGTATAAATGATTGCATAAACACATATCTGAAAAGTACAAGAATTATATCATATTTGTAAGTTAAATATAAATTTTTAAAATAAATTCCTCAAGTCCTTAATTATTTAAATTGTACAAGAATTACTTTATATTTTTAGGCTAAACAATTTTTTGTCAACTTTTATATTTAAATTATTCTCTGAAATTAACTGAAATATATAGAATAGAGTGTATGCAGCTGCATACTTCAGGCGGCTAACGTACTTTATTGTACAATTTTCTGTTTCACGACTTTATATGTGGGTGTATAAGTTTCATCACAAAAAGCAAATATTTGAGCATTTTACTTGTCGTAACTCACTTACACGCTTTAACAAGTATATAATCTATTTTTTTTTTTTTTTTTATACTTCTGGGATTTTTAAATAAGCAAACAAAATAAATAAAAAAATGTTTGTCATAGTCATTAGTCACTGAAGCATTTAAAAATATATTTAAATTAAGAGTGTTATCTTAGTCTTCCAACGGCCTTTTATTACCGATCCTTAGAGCAGCGCCTAGAAATATTTTGAAATATCCACTTAACTTTTGCCTATGTAAGCATGGATAATTTCTCTGCTTCGTTAAATATTTAAAAATGCTTTCGGCTCCTCTGTAATTTGAGTTATCTGATACTTTGTAAACACAGTTATATACCGTTTCATAAGTTATTAGATAATGAATTCACAAAAAGTAAATTAAAAAAATATTTTAAGTTGCCTGAAGTCAAAATCCAATGAAAAACAACAAACAAATAAATATAAAAATAAAAAATATCTTTCTCAACTGATGATTTTTGTAAAGTATAAGAATGAAAAATTTCTATGTCAATGGAAAATATTGTCGCAAGTGATTTAGAAATCAATCAAAAATGTTTTTTTTTTTTTTTTTTTTTTTTTTTCGTGAAATTACGTCGTGAGAAAGAAACATTGCAAGTAAAAAAATTAACAAATAAAAAAATAAAAAAAACAAAAGAAAGAAAGAGAAAATAATTCTAAGTATTTTTTTATGCTTTGGGGGAATTTTTTGAAACGTCTTATGCGATAAAAATCTATTTCTCTCAAGAGGCGCAATTAGCAACTAAATGCAACATTCGACAATAGATCTGTACTATTTGACTGATAAAAACTGCAAAATATATATATTTGTATTAATTAATTATTTACTGATTATTTACTGAGAATTCTTCTCTTCGCATATATATATATATATATATATATATATATACAGTTAATAGAATCTGTTATTGTTTGTGAGAATATTTTAAAAAAATATATAACTATTTATAAAAGAAAAAAAAGAAAAAAAGAAAAAAGAAAAAAAAAATCAGTTTCGACAAAGAAAAAAATGTCTACAACAGGAATATCTAATCAAGATATAATATAGATGATGCAACTACAACTACATAAACGCTATTAGCTACAAAATAGTCTTAGGCTTGATACGAAATTATTATTTTGGAAAACACCTGGACGGCTTCTAAATCGCTTATTATTATTATTATTTATTATTATTTATTATTATTATTATTTATTATTATTTATTTATTTACTTTGAGAAACATATAATTTAAAATTATGTGTAACAAATGTTTTTTTTTTTTTTTTTTTTAAATTTATAACATTGTAAGTAAAAATTACCTTAAGAATTTTTATTCAAAACTCTATAACTACAATACAGATTGCTTTTTCTATAAAAGTATTTTAGAATGTAGATGTTTCTTCTACAGTATAACAGAATAAATAAAAATTCACTTAAAAAAACTGATATACAATTAAAAAATAATAAAGATAATTTGTCTATATTCATAATGCTTATTTCATAATAATTTCATAATGTTTATTTTAATTACTTAACGAATTGCAGATCTGCCAACATCAGAATTAATAATCCGTAAGATTGTTAGTACCCGACTTTTCTTCACATCATTCTTTTTTTAGAGTACTTTTCTTATTATTTCATCGTAAACACATAAAAAAAAAAATACTATGGAATATAACTGGTGTGAGAAAAAGTGTGAGTACTAAGGATTAGGTTGGCAACTACGGAATTACATTAGCTATTAACACTGTGAGAAAAATTATAATATGAGATACAATTAAGCTTTTATTTGCATATAATTTTTATTTCTTTATCTCCTTTTTTAAAATGGGGTTTTTAAATAGTCTATGGAAGAAACACAATCAGATTTAATTTTTATAAACTTAATTTTAAAATGAACAAGATAATAAATTTAAGTTTATTTTAGATACTATTATTTAAGAAATTAATTTTTCATATTGCTATATATATATATATACACACACACACACACACACATATATATATATATATAATGAAATTTAAACTGTTTGAAAAATGTATTCGGAATTAATAATGCAATATATAATCCTTAAGTTTTATTTTGCTATATTTTAATTATAAACATTTAATTTTGCATACATTTTTTTTTATAATCAAAACGAATATTGGAAATATATTTAATATGCTATACTATCTTCTTAGAAGTATTCTTGGAGCATTGATCTCAAATTTAAGAAATGTTTTGTAGATAGCTGATATCTTAATCGTAAAAGAAAAATGAAAGTCTTATTTCACACAAAATTTCTTATAGGTACCGGAAATGCACTTCAATCAATAAAGCGTAAATCTTGAGGTTAAAGAGGTTATTCTCATATTTCAATAGTTGTAGCAGAAGAAACTGTAGTTAACCCTTTTTAGCCTATAAAAATGAGTATTGAATCATGTTTGGTCTTTCGATTTAGATATAGGTAAGTAAAACAATTTTAAGTTCTAAATATTAATAATATTATCAATAATAATATCTAAAATAAACGATTTTCTATAGATAATACATTCAAAATATAAATGTTAAATCTTTGAAAAGCAATTGTCCCGTATCATCATAAAGTCATGAACAAACACCTTTTTAAAAGTTTAATTTGAATTTAAGGCGATATTGTGCACAGTTGATTAATAATAAATGAGAAATAATTATTCCAATTATTATATATATATATATCTAATATATATGTGAAGTCGTTCCTTCACATATATGAGTTTTAATTATGACTTTAAATAAAGGCAATAAGTAATTATTATATTTTCAATAAATTAAATGGCTAATAAAAATAGATAACGAAATTCTAAATTACTTTTATTTATTTGCTTTTGTCTATAATAAATATCTTAATTCTAATAATACTTTATCCCTTATGCTATTAATAAATCTTCTGAGAACAAAAAACATATTCTTTTTAAATGACATCTATCAGAATAATAATCTTTCCTAAATCATTTAATAAATAAAATATAAAAAAATATTATTTTGTTTATAAACCGTTGGATACATAATTACTTTTTATTTCTTTTAAATTGCGCGAGTCCACTTTGTTATAAATAAATTAGGCAATGTGTTTATGTTCGAAAATCATTAAAGGGTAATTTAGATTTTTTTTATCACAGGATGTGCAATCATTTGCAGACTTTTGGTCTCGCTTATTAACGGCTGTCTGGCGATAAAACTTGGCATAGAGGATTGGCGTTATTTCTTTTTAACGAACTTGCTAAATTCAAAATATTAATATTAAATTATTCTACAAACAAAGGAATATATTTGGCTATAAAATTTGGCTCTTTTTTAAAATTCTTGGCGTAATTCAGCAGTCTGATCTTAATTGCAATAGAGTCAACTTCAGAATTCGCTCCTTGATCGTTGACAAGTTAATACGTACTCGAAAACCCTCTCTCTCACCTCATGCCTTTGCATTCTCGAAACTGACGAACTATGTACTGCCACTTTGAAAAGATGTTGATTTACTTTATGAAAATCTCCAAAATGAAAATATTTTGTTATTCATTACTCAGTCTGCTTTTTACTATCTCGGCCATTTAATTCTTTTACAGCAGAAATGGACCTGGACAATATGGAAGCATTTATACAAGATTACTAGATCTTCTATTTTACAAATATTGGTGCATGACCAGTTCGAGATGCATTGGCGAGAGAGAGGGGTGCTAGTTAAAATATTTTAATTATTTAGTGTAAGTAACTGTGTATATGAACAAATTGACATTTTTTAGAAAATAAGATAAAACGAAATGCGTATGAGATGCACTGAATTATGGATATTAGTAAGCTGCAAATCTATTATTTTCTTTGAACTCTATGAATGATTGAAAGTAGAACTTCAGAAAAGGAAGAGAAAGGGAGGAAAAATTCAGTCTTCCCATTGTTTTTTTGGACTTGCAGTGTATAATGCAAAAATCATCTGTGTTTATGGCATCAGTGCATTGAACTCTATGCCTGAAGTTGCAAATTATTTGATTTTGAAATGGAATCATCAGTGTGAAGTTTTCATTCATCTTTCTGATATTCATCTTCCGATCATCTATTGATGTGGGCTATTACAACTTTTCGATGCTTACTTTGTGTTGCTTTGGTTACAATGAACAGGGAGTGGACGTACAGTCCAGCGCACTCCATCGAGTCAGACGTCGGCGGTGATCCGACTTAGCCTAACATACTTATAAATCAAGACTACAGCAAGCAGGATAACATGATGCGACTCCTCGAGTTTCCTGAAAATACGAGCAGCGGACGGAACTGCTTCATACCGTTGATGGTGTCATATGTATCGGTAGAGCTTATCTTTGAGCTTGCAGCGTTTAAACTGATTCAAGGGAAGGTGCGTTGCGTCCCAGTTTGTGAAATTTCGCATATTCCGATTTCACTTAATTCTTCTTATAATCAGAATTGTGATTTAGCAAACATTTTGAAAATACTAAATTTCTCTCATCGTGGGACATGAAAACCTTTTTTTTTTCTCATCAGTGGTGTAAATCTTAGTGTTTTAGGAGAAACATTTCAGGATTCCTTTGATACGTAAGTTAGATGTTATTTTTTTGCTACTGATAGAAAGTACTCAAGGTAAGAGAACATTTTTCTTATTTTTTTTTAAGAGAAAAAGGGAAAAAAATAATGTTCACGTGTGCAGATATTAATTTGAAAAGACTAGATGTTTATTTTTTTTTTTCACTGTATAAACTATAATTCTTAAAGAAATTTTCGTACAGGTTAAATTTTTTTGTTAATGAGATGAAAGGTCTCTCTCGTACCTTTTTGTATTTTATATCAATGTTTTTGAAATTTAATATAGGTATTTTATTTGGTAAATGTATAGGTACTTGTTTATTAAGGTCATTATGAATGTTACTTTTAAGGATTATTTTTGGTATTGGAATGATAAATTTAGACTTCGTTTAGCCAAATATATTTGCACAAGAAAAAAAAAAAGGGTAAAACTTTGCGCATGAAGGTATTTTATTGATGTTGTCCTGATATTTACATATACATTTTAGAATGGTGCATATAAGTGTTTTATTAAGTTTTGGTATTTTAATAGAAAATAATGAGGTAAACTTAAAATTTTCATGATTACATAAACAATATTTTTAATTTGTTCCTTTTTTTTAAGAATTGGTGTAAGTAATATGCTGTATATATGTATATATATTACAAGTGCGTATTGTTATGTTCTGGATAACTTTACACCGATCATTTTTTTTCTTTTACGCATTCACATACACTCCCAGTTGAAAAATTAAAATGATAATGATAATAATGTATTAATCTAGTGATTTAAATTACATAGATTTAAAATTTGGATTTTATTCTTTGATACTATTATTGCAAACAAGCTTGTTTTTGAAAAATAGGGGATTAAAAAAAAAAAAAAAAAAAAAAAAAAAAGGACTTTTGGACATGTGATAATTTTTCTTTTGTACATTGAAAAACAAATATAAATTACTTTTCAGTTTTTTATACATTTTTGTGTTACCATAAAATTATTTTTTGTAGTCTATTTTTGTTATAATTAATTAAATTTAATTGATTTTCTAATTTAAGAGTTAAAATTACAAATTTATTTCTCATATCGACGTTTTCCAGGCTGGTTTGAAATACCTACACACAGGGATGGAACACGGGCGCAGAATTCATACCACTATCAATGTAAGAAAATTTTCTACTTCTTAAATCAACGATATTACAAGTAGAGAAATTTCTTAAACAGATTCCGGTATGAATTCTGCGCCCGTGTTCCATCCCTGTACACACAAAACATTTTTTTTTTATTATTATCTTTTTGAGATGTGCTGGCAAAAAATTCGCTTTTTGATATCAGTCGATATCTAGACACTTATTTCTCCTCTTTTTACACACATATTTTTTTTGTTCTCTTATTTTAACCCGCTTGGAATTGCCAATGTATTATCATGTCTAATAAAAAAAAATATTGATAAATAAATAAAATAAATAGAATGATAATTTCAGGTATTCCCATACCTTTCTTTCATAAATTCATATTTTTCATTATTTTTAAGGTCATATTTTGAAGCAAAATTAAAAAAATATATTTTAGAGAATTTAGTTGATTTTTTTTCTTTCGTTTTTTTTTACTCAATGTGTTACATGTATAACTTTCACACCTTTACATAAATGATTGCTATTTATTTTTTAATTTTAAAGATAATAGGTTTATTATTCTTATCATGGTTATATTAAATCAGGGATAGTTATAGTTAGTTTCTTAAAATAAAGGTCTGTGTAATTTTGTGCATCACTGTGTTTTGGATGATAGCTCCAATGCACAAGTGACTGGTTCGATGTTCAGCACCATGTTCCTTCATCTTGAATTCTTGGCCAAATTCTTTCTTGATGAAGGGGCCTGTGTTGTATGCCTTACCTTGCACGATTTTGCATTGAGTTACATAATATTTTGTGGTTACAATAAATCATTTACATAATATTTTTTACTATTTAAATTTTACATAAATTTAATATTATTTTACAGAATAGAATAGAATTGCTTGTATTTAGGGTATTTTTTTTTCTCATTTCTTACTAATATTTTTTCTATAAAAAGATCTTTCTCACAACGCATAGGTACATACTCACGCACACGTTGACAGAATAGATAGATAATATAAAATATTGAGGATAAATATTAATCAATTAGTTATATCTCCAACAATTTTCTTTTTTTAACACTATATGTATTCAGGACAATATGTAAATCCAGTACATAATATATTTTATGAATCTATACTGGCCGTATCTTGTTGCATGCAAGTGTCATAAATAAATTTAACACAATTTTCCAAATTTACATATTTTTTTTTTCTCATGTTTTCGGATATTATGTACATTGACTTTCATGTAAACCTAACAAATTTGTTAGTCTTGAACATAAGGTTCAATGTTTTATTTATTATACTTACCAGGCATTCTTAAATAATCATGTACAATCACTTATACAGAAAGGGAGTTGGTTGTATATCTTAGATACCTAAACACATAAACATAATTTTATTCTAATATTATTTTTGGTTGTCGTATATTTTTCAAGTTTTAATTTTTATAATAACATAACACAGTATTTTCTTTGGCCATTTTAACTAAAATGTTACATTTTGACACAAATGTTTTAATTATTATTTTTTCTAATTTCATAAACTTTGAGAAATTTTATAACACATTCTATATTTTTGTAGGTTAGATGATATCGCGTAAACCCAGATATTATTATGCTGGTCGTGAAATTTGACATCTAATTAAATTTTACATTTCACACATTTCTTTTCACATTCATTCAACTTTGTAAGATGACACCTATCATCATCTTCTAAAATTTTAACTCTTAATTAACTTTCATACGAAATTTATTTTATATGCATAATAGTTTTATTTCGTTCATTTTTCGTACAAAAAAAATTTAAGAGCAATCGTGATATGATAAAAAAAAAGAAATAAATAAAGAGAAAAAGGAAGTCTGCTTGATTTTTTTTTTTTTTTTTTTTTTTTTTTTGTGACAGAAATAAACATCTCGCCGTTCTGAGTTTTATTTATGTTTTAATAATAATAATAGTGATTTTTTTTTTCCTCATTCAGTTCAAATACGCTGATTGAAGAGAAGTTTTTTTATTTTTTTTACTGTACATATGATATCTTTTATCGCATTTATTCGATATTTCATGTTTGTTTATTGGTGTTTATATTCAATATGTCTGTCATATATATAGGAATATTTCTCTTCTATTGCTATATAATAATTATGACAATACATATATGGTAGGCTTACTTTAACATCGAATTGGGCCCACTGCTGAATAATTGCAGTTTAAAAAAAAAGGAAAAACATTTTATGGCACATGTGTGAACAGATTTATTTTACTGTTCTTTTTATCAGCTGGTTTGGTGAAAATTTTTTTATTCACCTTTTTGAAGTGAGATTACACTTATTGTACTCGAGTCTTTTATTATTTTACTGAGCAATTTATAGCCTTTGAAGCTATTTATATATCTACTTTATGCGCATTTTTAATTTTTGAGGCCTCAGCTCAGCTCATTTCAGTTCATATTTGCTCAGTTCAGTAGATAATACTGTTGTTTTAGTCATGACTATTTTTACTTTTACTTTTTGTTTATAATTTTCTGTGCACGTTAAATTCGCAATTTTAGCGCTTTCATCTGCGGCAATGGAAATTTATTTTTGTGGCATTTTTTTTAATTTTTCAATTTTAATATTTCTTGGAACACTTACAGACATATACTAAATTTTTAATAGTTCAAATTATTTCAGTTGATATTCATTTTTTACAATATTGTTTAAATATTATAACATATCACCCGTTGGATTATATATTTTTTAATTACACATATACACATATACCCTTTAAGCACAATTGTGTTGCTCTGGTTGTCAATATATTAATGACTTCTATAATCTACAGATTTTGACCATTATATTGGTTTCAACACCTGTAATTGTGTAGGGGATTTCACACTTTCACAACAATTTTTGAAGGTTATGTTTTATTGGCTTTCATGGACACTTATAATTCATTAACACATGTTCTATAAATATTTTGGGTGACAAAATAATAATAATAAAAATAAGGATCAATAAAAAGATATTGATATAAATTACTTAATAGATGTTAAATAAATAACATGAGGATGTATGTGACTTTTGGAAATATTTAGATTGTATATTTTTCCTAATTATATTTTCATTGGTTGTCAAAGTTTCGTTTGATACTATGCGTGAACACATCACCTCTTTCACAAGATGCATTTTTTTAACAAATTCACACTATTTTTTGTTATCTCATTTGAAGAATATGATCAGTTATTTTAACGTTTGTAAACACTTTATAATTAATTATTCTCACACACACACACCAAAAAGAATATATATATTTTTTTCCTATGTTTCTACATGTGTTCCTGTATATGTTTCTTTTGGGTCAGAATTTCATTGTATTATTGGCTGGTTTCTCAGTTTGTCAGTCATAATGCAAATTTATCCAATAGTATTCCATTATCTTTCACATGCATGTTTTCCATGCTTTTCTTCATTATTCTCAAACTTGGCCTCACAACCCAATGTTTGACACACATACACACTCTCACAAAATTTTATCTGGCCTATTTAGTTGCTATTTCATTGGTTCACATGTGGAGATAATTACATTTTCTTTTATTAAATTTTCACACGAATTTTTTACAAAAGACTAATTACAATAATAATACACACATACACAAAAGTAAATAAATTTTTGTCAACTTGCAATAAACTCTGTTATTTTTTTAGAGCCTATTTGTTTTTCAAAGAAATACATAAAAAGTGAAATTTCCGTACATAGTCTGTACGTTTTTAAAAAATTTTTTATCAAAAAAAAAGTTTTTTTTTTTTTTTCCTTGTGTAAAGAGTAAAAACTCTTGCAGAGAGTTTTCGTTCAGCTTAAATTAAATATTTAATTATTTAAAATTTCTTAATTAAAATAATTCCTTTTTGTAAGGTTTGCACCACACATGTATTTTAAATGGCCTTGAAATCATCTGTGCGTTTTGTAAGAAGTAGTCTGTGCAGAAGTGGCTGGTTCACTCTTCTTTTTTTTTGTTAAAGACTATTTCTTGCTGAGCAGTATTATGGAATTATCTGTATAACATACAGTATACTTTTAAAAAAATATATTGAATATTAATTGGGCTCGATAAAATAATAGTTCAACTGTAATTATAAAAACAATAGTGTATTTAGATTTTTTTTTGCTGTTTTTGACAATTTTTATGAGGTATTCTTATCACCTATTTCAGGTCTACTCAGAGTTAATGCATTAAAAATTAAATTTTTATTGAGATCATTTTTTTTTTTTTTCTTGAGCAATTCAAATGCTAATTCATATATTAAAACTTTGTTCAGGAAAAGGAAATTATTTCATACCAGTAAATTTTAATATTTTTTTTTTTACCAACACAAGCTATTGAAATAAAGTTGGTTCATAAATTTATATATATATAAAAAAAAAAAAAAAAAAAAAATAGAAGGCATAAAAATAGATAAAAGTTAAAATAAAATAAAATAATTTTTCTTGAACTCTTACATGTGCGCTTTTATTCTGACATAGGGCTAGATTTTTTTTACTCATTTTTACACATACAAGAGACATTTCATTATGTCACTTTGCAGAATGCTGGTTGTCATTTTTGCACAACATGAAGCCTCTTCTGCTTTTCACATATTGTTCAGTACGCTATGTTCAGTTAGGCATCACAAAACCATCATATCTGTCATAGCTATTGTTCTATTATACACTCTCTGGCTCACTTCGTTAGAATTTAATTTTTCACGTGTACGATAATGGTCTTTTTAATCAAAAATGTTTGATTTTTTTTTCATATTAATGCAATATTAGATTTTTTTTGAAAATTAACAAAATACAAAAAATATTTGTTTTTCATACTTCTTGTTACTGATTTCCTTTTCCTTAGTATCAACCATACATACACTGTAATGAATGATTATTTTTAATATTTTACACATTTTATATATCATATTTATATAATTTATTGATTATGTGATTTGTTTCAGAATGTCACTTTAGCATCACGAGGATTGAATATGTCTCATTGTTCCATAACTCATTATTATTGATTTTTTTTTTTTTCAAATTTATTGTTATATGCCACAATTTTTATTGTTTAACAAAAGGTTACTTTACATGTTCCACAATGGTATGCAGAAATTTTTGGAATTGTATTACACTGTTGTGTAGGTGAGAGAGAGCGTTCTATAATTTTATAATTTTCGTCCATTTTGACGATTTTTTTTCCCTCGTCGCTGGGGAGAAATATGTGAAGTCGTTCCTTCACATATATGAGTTTTAATTATGACTTTAAATAAAGGCAATAAGTAATTATTATATTTTCAATAAATTAAATGGCTAATAAAAATAGATAACGAAATTCTAAATTACTTTTATTTATTTGCTTTTGTCTATAATAAATATCTTAATTCTAATAATACTTTATCCCTTATGCTATTAATAAATCTTCTGAGAACAAAAAACATATTCTTTTTAAATGACATCTATCAGAATAATAATCTTTCCTAAATCATTTAATAAATAAAATATAAAAAAATATTATTTTGTTTATAAACCGTTGGATACATAATTACTTTTTATTTCTTTTAAATTGCGCGAGTCCACTTTGTTATAAAACATTTTTTTCGTTTTTGTTGGCACTTGAGGTTCGTTTATGTTGTCACCTTAATTGTAACTAGTTATAGCTTGGAATTTATTGGATTTTTTTTTCATTATGTAACTATTATAAAAGTCTTTATATATATATATATATATATATATTATGGAACAGCTTTAATTCGTCAAAATTTGAAATTTGGAACCGAAGTAGCTCGGACGTTTCTCGCCAAGATCTTTAATTACTCATTTGCGATAGCCATTTCAATTCATCGGAAAAGTGGATATAAATATATAAAGTCGCCAAGGAATCTCATTCGAAGCTATGCCTTTTGTACTAATTTATTTATTAATTTATAATGTTTGCTATTAAAGAGTTCGGGAAGTTTCGTGCATTTCTCTTTACATTTTGCACCATTATTTATTTATTTAAAACACTACAAACACTTCTTCAACCTGGCAACGCCGGGTAAGCCTGCTAGTATATATCTATAGTAATTTTTTTTTTCATTTAGTAAAAATAAATACATTTATATCATTAACATTTCTCACTGTGACACTTTAATTTTCTAAAATTGCTTGTTTACCAAGAAAATAAGTAATACTTTTAACATTACTTTACAGATTGTTCTATATTAGAAATAACATATATATTACTTATGAATTCTGTAAGGATCAATAAAACATACAGTTGTTTTTATCTATGGTATTTAGTTATTTGATTTTTCATAACGTTATGCTATGATAATATCACAAAAACCTTTCAAATGCGCTTAGTATTTTCTTCTACAGTTATATATATATATATATATATATATATATATATATATATATATATATATACATATACGCATATATGAAATTATAATATATGTTTTCAGTCATATAAAAGTTGAAAATATGTAAAAAAATTACTAAAGAAAAACTTACGAGAAAATTAATAAATGTGAAACAATTCATAAGTAAAATTTACTACAAAAATGTAAAATAAATTATTTAAACTGTCAAAAAATGCACCGTATGACTTGAGACATATATATATATATATATATATATATATATATATATTATATAATCTTTCTAAATTCAGTAATAATTGTCAAATACCACAGGAAGATTAATTTAAAGTTTTTTTTTTTTTTTTTTTTTTTTTTGTCGATAAAATAATTATGAGGAATATTTGTATTAACCTCACTTAAACAAGTGATTACTAGGATTAAAAGCCAATATGTATCATGCACATTTTAATTTAAATCCATTATTTCATTCTTATGTAAAATGACAAATGAAATAACTTTCGTGTTACCTGCGATCTTGGCAAATCAAAAATGTCAATATTTTTTTACGTGGAATTTGGGCGATAAGCCAATGGGAAATTGAGAAATGCTAGTTGTGAAAAATGAAAATTAAACTAAGAAAATCAGGACTAAATGTGAAATTTTCAAAAATCAGACAAACAGTATACAGAGAAATCCCAATTAACGATATATATAAAAATCTTTCACATGTAAAAATGTTCAAAGAAATGTAATTCGTGTGTTGGTTTAGGACTGCAAATTATTTTAGCTGAATATTTTTTTTAAATTATGGTTATTCTTTCGAGCAATGATTAGAAATGCTTAATTTGTTGGTTTCTTAATAAGGAACGCAATTGATATATATATATATATATATATATATTAACTGAATCATAGGCAGCGTTTAGCTTTACCAATGTATGATAAACCACATTCACAGGAAATATAATAAATGCCCTAAAAGTTATACATGTCGGTAGGATCTTTTAGCTGAGAATGAACGAGTTAATTGAAAGGCGGAAAAATTATTTTAAAACCATACTGTTTTCGAACTTTAGCTATGGCGTGACTTGACTTAGTAAAACAGTATAAAACATTACTGATATTAGAAAATATAAATTTAGTATAGGAAGTACGAGAAAATTGCAATTTTTGAATAGCTTTATCTATAACGGAAGAGTTATAACCTCTGTCAATTGCGATAGCTTTCAGATATTTGATTTCAGAGCTTCGTAAAACAAAGTCAGAAAAAATATTAACGGCATGGTTAACAAAAGAGTGGAAAACTGCCATTATTCGGGTACGTGGATGACATGGACGCGCATAGGGATACAGAGAGTCTGCAAAATTTTTACGATAGACGGTGGTGGAAAAGCCTTTATCAGTGCCAGAGACATGGGTTTTTAAGAAATGAAGTGATTCATTATTATCTATTTCGTATGTGAATTGGACATTACTCTCTATAGAATTTTTAGTTTGTAAGACATGGCTAAAAACGCGTTAAATGCTACCGAAAGAACGATCTGCTATCCGTTTTTTCTCTTTGGCGTTTAAGACGTTAAAGACTTTCCCTGTGTTCAGTTACATCGAGATTTTTTCTGTGTTTCATTATCTAGCACCAAGTCTCATTTGTTATTAATTTTTTGTACAAAACGTCATCTCTTCATAGTCGAACATTGAAATAATCGTTGGTAATTTAATTGTTCATGTAATTCATTTATATTAATGGAAATGTAATGACTCTAAAGTGTGTTATAGAAATTCTTAACAGCGTATATCAATTTTAAAGCATATAAAATGCTGGAATTTGTTAAAAAAATAAATTTTTAACAATCATAATCAAATTAACAATTTATTGTTATAAAAACGGAAACATAACTACGATATTGATTTTAACATTTTTTAATTTATCGCATGAAAACTCTAAACCATACTTCAACATGTCATTGATTCGTTGGCTAACTCTAATGTTCGAATGTGAAATATTTTTTATTGTCTTTACTGTTCCTTTCCCGAATATTTTATCCACTATAACTTTACATATGCAATATGACATTCTCACCAACTCACAGTGGATCGAACAATGTTAAAATACGAACATAGGTCCAAAAATCAATCTCTAAATAACTGATATTTTGCACTGAAATAATTTAAAAGAGTGTCTAAAAAATACAAATATATGGTTATTTCTTCAATTACACGAAATTTTATTATATATAAATAAGTTCAAAACGAAAACTTTCAGAAATAAGATTTTTCGATGAATTTCAGTGACTTTATGTGAATAGCCATCAAGTGGCACTTAAGATAACTATGAAAAAATACGAAATAAAAATACTTTTAATAATGTCCTTATAAAAGTTTAAGGTACTTCTGCCAACATTTTGTTGGTTTTTTATGTTGTGATTCACGCATGGAATGTGAATATAAAATTAACAACAAAATTAAATTTATAAGTTGTGTAACTTTTTTTGTCCAAAATTGTCCAAAATTTCAAACACATTTTACTACTCCCAAAAGTATACATTTTAATCTGTGAAAAGGATTTTCGCCACAAATCGCCACTTTTAGAGAAAAATATTTTTTTATTCTGTTTACCCCCAAATTATCAATCGAGAAATTTTTCTGAATAACTGTATTCGTTAATGACAGAAAATATTAAATTTTTTATAGTGAAAATATTATCAGTGGTCTGTCCAGAGGAAAATCTGGGCTTATTAAAGGACCCTTCACAAAATTCTTTATCCAAAAAAAGGACCCTTCACAAAATTCTTTATCCTAAAAAGGACCCTTAAAAAATCGTTTATCCTAAAAATGGACTCATCACAAAATTGTTTATCTTAAAAAGGGATCCTTCACAAAATTTTTCTCCTTACCTTTTGATAAATTTGCTTCATTTTGAAAACTGATTTTCCGTAGAATGTATGGGCCGCCTGAATAATATGATATGCTTTGCTGTATTTCTCTGAAAAGCTGATATTCAGTTTCTAATTTGTAACAGCTTTCAATGCATATGTGCGAGTTTAGCTTTACAAAAGTAAACCGTCATTTTTAAAATGAAATCTTAATTATAGTTTTATTTTATAAAATTACATTTTTCAAAATTTTACAAAAAGAGGACCCTAGTCGAAAAGTTCGAATGAGTTTGATTTTCACACTAAATTTAGATTCACATACTTATGAATAGATTTTTCACAAAAATAGGACCCTCTCTAAAAATTCTGGACAGACCCCCTGATTATAGAAATTAGATGATTAAAATAGATTTAATAAATCAGAAATTATTTCTTATTTTTTTAAATATTTAATAAAATAATTAATTTTACTTTAAAGGTACTGAAAAGTACTGCTGGACTCCAAAAAAGGGGGAAATGTAAATAGTTGCTGTGATGTGTCATAAAATGTTAAAATTAAATAAATGTTTAATGTTAACTTACTAAATGTTAAAATTAAATATTATAATACCATATTACGATTTAAAGTAAAAGTTTCTGTGCAATAAAAATAAAGAAAAATGTGAATTTTTCAAAAAAAGAAAGAAAAAAGAAGCAGTAATGTGATGATATATTTAACATTGTGTGCTAAATTAATTGTGTTATAAATATAGATTTTCTTCACGAAATTTTTATTTATTTCCTTTTATTATCTTCTGTTTTGCAACATTTGTTTCTTTATCAGGTATGTTTCTAAATACCTGTTTGCAGAAGAAAAATATGATACCGTTTAACCCCTTTATAATGCCAATTTTTCCTCAAATGGCACATTAAACTAATTTCACGAATTGATGTAAAGAAAAGAAATTATTTAGCTTATGAGAAATAATTAATTTTAATTTTGACACATCATTCTCTTAGTTAATCGCAAATTTCTCTTAACCCATTGTATTAACATAAGCAGAATTGCCACAAATGATTATTATTTTTTATTTTTTTCGCACCAATATTATAAAAATAATATTTATACTTATATTTTTCTAGCGAAATAATACACAGGAATCATTATTTAAAAAAAAAAATGGTGCCAGTTGAATAAAATGATAACGACTTTGGTGGTGAAAATATTCCTGCGGCCTTATAAAGGGTTAAAAAAACATAGAATTGCTTTTAGTATCATACATATATGCATATTTAAATCGAAATGTGACAAAAAACATCATACATAGAAAATAATAATACCATAACCTTCCTATGTTCGCCACTGCCTATACTTCGATCCACTGTGTGACTGTGTGACTTCTGCTCTTATGTTCTATAATATCTGCTACCAAATAATTTGCTTGAAGAGTCTTTTCCTTAATCATGAGCGTGTTGAGAAAAGTTATATTAAGATTAACTTAAGATATTAACAGTTTTTTTTTTTTTTTTTTTTTTTTTTTTTTTTTTTTTTAGTTGCTATGCTTTTTTAGTAAATGTGTGTTCAATTTTGTTGGAGCCATTGTTGTATTCGAAAGTTAATTTATTTATTTATGCATGTATTTTTTTTTTTTTTTTATTTACCACAAAAGACACACAGTGGAAGAGAACATTCTGCACCACTAGTCAATATAAATCACATTGAAAAATAACTTTTATTGTGACGATGTACTTCTTTTTTTAACAGTCTTTTGAAATTGTCTATGGAAATCTAAATCAATTTAACTAGCATCTTTAGAATTACCTGTATTGTTCGCCTTCAGATATCACAAGATATTCATTCAAACTTATAGAAATATTACAAAGTATGAAAAAAAAAAAGAAACAAAGATAATGCGAATAAAATAGTAAAACAATGCACAGTAGCACTGTTTTTAACCCTTTAATTAGTGTTTTATATAATTACAAATCTTAAACTGTTAAAATAAAATACAATACTGTATTCATAAGTTCGAAAAAATTATTCTACATGAGCTATCAAGCATATTTTGAATGCTATCCTTATATATTATCACATTTTTGAAATAATTATTTTATTTAGTATATATTAATATTTCCTGTTTCTAAATATTAACTGTATTTCTGTACTTGCATTATTAATCTTAACTGTAACAGTGAATGTTGCCTCAAATTGTATATTTTTATTACAATCATTACAGGTTGAATGCAAAATAAATGTCTGAAGTTTAAATTGCTGAATAAATTATCATATTTTCGACACTAATCACTCAATCTTTACAATCCATAACGCATTGTAGTAATACCATGTGAATTATGTTTCTGGTATAATTAATATATTATACGATCACACTTGATTCTTATGAGCCACAGTTGAAAAGACGTTTTTGACTGTTCGGATATATTCAACTGTGCTCACATTTCGCAGATAACCTTTCAATGAAGATGTACAGTTTAACGGAAATTACTAAAAAAATGATCAATCTACACACACGCACGCGCATACATTATAATTGAATTTGTGAAGCAAGAAATTTATACAAACTTTTACGATGGCTGACGACGATTATTCTAATCAAGCACGGCAGATTGTTGTTTGTTGTTTAATTGCCATCGGCCAGACTGTTTCCCCAGACTGTTTCCAAAGTACACCACATCAATACAAAATAAGGGGGGAAAAAAAGGTGTCCCATTTTTGACATACGTGCTAAATTCCTTATTCCCCAAACACTGGTAAAATAACGTAAAACTAAGTATCTCAAAATAAAAAAATATATAGTATATTACATTTTTAAATAAATATTTAAAATTTCTACACTTTTAGTATCAATTTATATTGGTTCATACGTTGAATTATTGATTATTGTCCAAAATTATAGTCATACTTAACTACAAATTTGTTTTACTTTTGTCTTTTAGCTACGTTTTTTTTGTACAACTCGGCATCTAATAGAAAACATGTATTATATTTTTATTTTTTTAATTCAACATCTTTTTTTTTTTTTTTTTTTTTTTTTTTTTTTTAATTAGATTTTTGTACTCATTTTTTTGCAGCATGAATGAAATATTTAAATAAATTTAAACATTAAATCTTTTGATTTCATTCGCAATATATATACCGGGTAATCCAAAAGTCAGGACAAACTTTAAAAATGAATAATTCGAAAACGAATCAAGATACAAAGATACGGTTTGCACCAAACGGACGAAAAAGAAACCGGGTATTGTGTGGCAAAGGAAAAAAAAAATCTGTTGTCGTCCAACAGATGGCGCTATAGTGTTTTATTTCACCAAAAGATGATTTACGAATGAAAAAAAAATGTTGACAACTTACAAGTCAGCTTAATTGCAGTTAATTAGTACTACTACAGTAACTGTTCAATGTCCATCATTCAGAAGTACAGCTCTGAGATGATTCACCACATCGTTCACAGCATTTAGTATCATTTTTTGCGTTATGGCAGACACATTTTGGCGGATGGCATCTTTCAGTACTGGTAGTGATGCCGGTAGGTCGCGGTACACTTTTGACTTCCAAGAATCCCCACAGCCAAAAGTCACAGGTGTCAGATCGGGAGATCTCTGAGGCCATGCGTGATTAAAGTAGCGACTGAGAATGCGATATTTCGATGCATATAATCTTCGACTACCATTACCTGCTGTAGTTGTTCCTTTTTAAAACGTTTGTTGCTTTGCATAATCCTACATCAGAAATACGACAGCGCCATCTGTTGGTCGCCAACAGAACTATTTTTTTCTTTGCCACACAAAACCCGGCTTCTTTTCCATCCGTCTGGTGCAAACCGTATCTTTGTATCTTGATTCGTTTACGAATTATTCATTTTTAAAGTTTGTCCTGACTTTTGGATCACCCAGTATATATATATATATATATATATATATATATATATATATATATATATATATATATATGTATGTATATATATATATATATATGTCTGTATAAATTTATACATTTCCATACTTTTAAATAGTTAGATTTAATTTAATGAACGTTTTATTATTTAGACGCGTAAATAAACCATACACATATTTTTTTATTAACTCTCTTGATTCTACATTTCATTCTAAAGAAATAAATTCTTGTTTATAATAACCAAGCATTACTAAAAGTTAGTTTTTAAAATATGTAAAAAAAGATAATAACAATTGTTAATGAAAGAAAAATGACAGTTAAGCTAATGTGAATATGATGATAAATTTCTTATAACGTCACATTTTTATTTATTTATTTATTTATTTAAGTACAAAAACCTAACATAAAGAATGATAGAATTAAATAATAATTCTTTAAAGTTTTACTTCTTTAAAGTTCAAATTTAATGTGCTCTCAGGACTAATTTCGAAATTAATCATGAGAAAAATTACTTTAATTTTTCACTTGTTAAAACATGCCTAATATATTAAAATATTTGAAGATAGAACCAAATTTTCAAAAATAGTTTTTATTTTATTTTATTTTTAAGATAAATGATTAAATCTTTTAGTGCAGAAATATTTTTCATTTTATCATAAAATAAAACACCGTAATTTGTTTTAAATTCGCTGTTTTCATTAGCTAAACAAATATATATATATATATATATTCAGTTTAAAGATTGTTTATTTCTTAAGCACAAAAAATATTGTATATTAAATTTTGAATTAAAAAATAATAATAATGATGAAAACTTTAAATAACTGCAGATAAATTTAAATATTTTTCACTGTCAATATTTTACGCATTTGCTCATTTCCTCTTAATATATTTACTCATTCTTCTAAAAAAAACTCGTATTAAATATAATTTTTTTTGTATTAAAAGTTAAAAATTAATAAATTTCGTATTATGTAGACTTTGAAATTTTAGTGAGTGTGACTTTTGTTAGTTTTCCTACGTGTTTAAAATCAATCACGATAGTTATACAGTTTTATAAATTCGATTTTCATATGGGAAAGGAATTAAGTATGAATTTTCAATTTTTCTAATATAAAACGAAACTTTTTAATAAATTAATGTAAATTATTAAAATTAAAATTATATAAAAAGTATTTAAGAGATAAATTGACAGCTAAGTTCTGCATTGATTAGGAATGAAGTTCCATTGCTTTCCTATAATATTTTTTTTGGTTCTGATGCAGTACCATCACTAATCTTGAACTACATTAACGTCAAGACTAAAGAAATGGCTCGAGATTGGATGATAGTGTGTAGTTTTATGTAGGGATCAAGTCCGATTGGTTTCCAGTACGTCCTAGCCCTGAGTGGAATCCCCTCTGTGGAGGTCTTAATAAAAGTTCTTATCTGAAGGCATACGGACAAGTCCGTGTTCAGAAAAATAATATATATATATATATATATATATATATATATATATATATATTGTCCTCCATATACTATGTGAAATGCTGCTATTTCTGATCCGGAACAAGTAATATTCCTGTTTTGAATCGTACAAAGGTCCTACAGAAAGTATAGACCATTTATACGATATCAAAATAGTTAATGGGAAAAGCATTTCTAGTACATACCTGAGACTTCTGTCACTTCTTTACACATTTACCTCCTACAATTAAACATTTATCGTATCTTTTTATGAGCTACAAAATTTCCATGTTATACTCTTTTGCTCCATGTTTATTAATCCAGTTCATTCACGCCTTGTTTGGTCGGAATCTGACTGACAATGAGACATACTAGCTTATACATTTCTAAGATCACACCAGACAGCAAGTGCAATCACGAAAAAAAATCATCTGTATGAAATCCAAAAAAGACTGGCATAATTTTTTGATATGAGGCACCCACGTTTAACCTACAATCACAAACTGACTGATAAAAGCGTGAATAAGTGACTTAATGAACTGGTGGCAGAAGGATCTAACATGAGAATTTTGAAGCTTATGAAAATATTCGACAAATGTTTAAATGTAGAATATGATTATGTAAAGAAGTGATGGGAAACATCATGTATGTACCAAAATTGTTTCTGCCTATAAATATTGTGTTTCAATTTTGAACAAAACGCGCGGTATTTATTTTCTGGGTGACCCTCATATAAAACACTGCTTATGTGACGTCTGTGGAATGGTACGCATATTGGATTGAATCGATAATATTTATTAATTATATCCTCGACTGAAACCTGCATGTTGGTTTAAGCAGATTTTCAACTTGTAAAATGTCGACATTTGCGTAATAAAATAAATAAAGTTATCCTGCTCAATTTGTGAATAATTTAAGAATCACATCCTGATTTATTTTTAATCATAAATTATTTGCTTTTACATTATTAATAATTGCAGTTTGTTTTTATTATAACTATACACTTCCTGTGTAAATAGGTTTTTTTTATTAGTTTATCCACTGTTTTAAGAATTATACTGATAAGCCTGCAGACAAATTAGTAACATACTTAATAATATATATATACACATACATTTCCTGCTCCATAAGGATAAAAAATAAATATTAATAATATCATGTAAATTTTTATTATAAATTACTGTGTAAAAGAAAGAAAAAAAAACGATAAATGAAGTGTGTTAAGAACGTATTAATATTTATAAAAGTAATTAAGAAAATAAATAAATTAAATTAAATAATATAAATTGAATTTTACCATGTTTAACAGAAAAATGTGTGTTAATCATAACATAGACATCAAAATAATCCCTTAAAAATTCAATTATAAAACATTTTTATGTTATGCATTTTTGCTGAATATATGCTGAATATTATGCTGAATATAATATGTTATAAATCTTTTACAAATAAACTACATAATTCGTAATTAATGCAGATTTATAAGGCTTTAGAAAATTTGAAGTATTTTTATAATTATGCATAATTAATTTTTTTTTATGAAGTAACTTAAAATTAAATGTGGTTTTTAAATTTAATAAAATTTATTCCCTAATTACAATATATATATATATATAATCGGTGTTTAAATTTTATGCAATAATTTAAAAGAGTATGCTAGAGTTATTTTCAAAACAAAAGTCACGTTGATTTTCATAGATACAAAGCTCTACTTAGACTGATTGAGGTTTTTTTTTTTTTTTTCATATATATGCTATTTTAAATTATTAGAAATAAAAATATTCTAAAACTCAAAAGAAATAAAATCTACAAACGAATTATCATGATTAAAATATTTGTATGACACATTCGTCATTTCTTTAATCAGAATTTTTTTTTTTATAAAATTTATCTCTATTTTCTTCATAAAATATTTATTTTACTGTGATTTATAGCAAAAATTAAATTCATTATAATTATAATAAAGGAATCATTTTAGAAATCGTTGTACGTAATTAAATTATTATTTTGACGTCAGCATTCACGTTCATTTATTTTCATAGTGCGCCATCTTGCGTCGATTTCCATTGGTTCCGTGTTGCAAGAATCGCTGTTCGTCAAAATTTCTACAGCTTCACGTTTTATCTCATAAAAATAGTTGTTATAAAAATTGGCCCAATATAATAACTATTATTATAAGATAAAACGTGAAGCTGTAGAAATACTCGCGGACAGCGATTCTTGCAACACAGAAACAAAGCAAATCGACGCATGAGGCGCACATGTTGGAGAATTAGAATAAAAGAAAGCGAGCGACGAAACCACTCGACAGTATGTTCATTCAGTGTGCCTGAAGAAGGTTGCGAAGTAGCAGCTGAAAGCGCTAGCACAAAGTGAATTTTAAAAATATTTTTAATTAGTTTTTAACTAGTTTTTGATGTAGTGTAATTTTAAATATCTCTTAAAATATGTTTTAAAATGAATATTTTAATGTTTAATTTTTAATATTTTAATGTTTAAGTAGAGAAGCCCTTTTCTGGAATCTGCTTCAAAGAACCTCCACTGCTGAAATAACTTCAGAATTTGTATTAAATTTTCTGCCACGGAGCTTCTCCTTCAACGTCGGAAACAGCCAGAAATTGCATGGTGCGAGATCTGGACTGTAAGGGGGATGTGGCATGATTTTAATATTGCATTTACTAAGATACTGCTGAACAGAAGTAGCGACATGCGGGCGAGCAATATCGTGATGTAATGTCCAATTCCCTACCAGTTCATGACGCTTTCTCGATATGTGTTGTCGCAAAATTTTCAAAACTGAAGCATAATATTCACCATTCACATTAGTTTTTGGAGGCACAGCATGCTGATAAATCACACATTTATGATCAAAGAAAATAATCATCATGACCTTTCCAGCAGATTTGGTTTGTCGGATTTTTTTCGAAGGCGGAGAATCAGTATGTTTCCATACACTTGTTGCGGACTTGGTAAGGGGATCATAATGATGAAACCAAGTTTCATCACCTGTTATTACAGTCTTTAGGAGAATTGTATCATTTTGAAGCATCTGTTTCCTTTCACAACATTGATGAATTCTTGTTTTCATTTGTTCTTTAGTAAGGTGATGAGGGACCCATCTGGAACAAACATAGCGAAGCTGTAAATTGTTGCGTAGAATGAGAAATATCACCGTTTTCGAAATTTTTGTTGATGCCGCTATCTCCTCACATGTCATTCGCCAATTTTCTTGAAGGATTACCCACACAGTGTTAACATTTCGATCATTCACAACACTTTTTGGTCTCCCAGGCCTAGGAGCCAGTTCTGCAGACAATCGGCCTTTCTTGAAATCACCGTGCCATCTAAAAATCGCAGACTCACCAAAACATTTGTCTTTGTAAGCTTCTTTATTAACTTAATTGTTTCTGGAGCTGTTTTGCCCAAACGGTACCAAAATTTTATGGCACAACGCATTTCGTTTTTTAACTCTGAATCACTCATCTCCATTTCTGTAGGGCAAATAAAACAGTTCTTTAAACAAGCACGGAAATAGGAAAATAAAATCCTCTGCTTCGTTTATAATTTTGTATAAACGTACAGTTAACAGTTTGAAAAAATCGCCTGCACTTCTGTTTTTTAGTTTCACGTTATTGCCACTACGTAAAAAAAAACTCTCAGTTTTTATGGAATGCCCTTTGTAAATTATTACAATAATTGTGAATTTTAAATCCCTTTTGCTTCATAATTCTTTATTGCATGATAACTAATGAAATTTAATGTGCTTTAGTATTTTAAATTTTATTTAAAAAAAAAAATTTGCAATAGTTTTTTTTTATATATATAGTTTTCCTTTGATGATAATTTAACAGTGTTTATGACTTCAGCATTGCTGCTAATATTATTACTTTTTAGCTACCATAAATTTTGATATAAATCTTTATAGATTTCTGTAACAGTTTTCATTCATTAAGTAAAATTAATATATATATATATATATATATGTGTGTGTGTGTGTGTGTGTGTGTGTGTGTGTGTGTGTATACATTACACAGAGGCTTAAAAAAACAAATGAGTTGGGAGCTGTACATACAGTGAAAAATCAGTTTATTAGATTTTTTTTTTTTTTTTTTTTAATATTTTTTAGATTTTCTAAAAAAGTGCTCAAGAAAACCGCCTGTGACTTTAGACATAGAAAAAAATTTAAAAACTCACATTTCCAACTATCGATTAAGGGAGGCATACTATTGTAACAATCGCAGCTATCGTAGGTCAAAAGTCGGATCGTACACTCCGCAGCAAAAGTATCCGAGCACTAGCAATAATGCCTGTCCAAAAAACGTACACTTAATACTTCTTTGTTAAATAAATCCTTGTAGATTCATGTTCTTAGTCTTTTTAAGAACATGATTCGACAAGGATTTATTTAACAAGGCAGTATTAAGTGTACTTTTTTTAGACAGGGATTATTGCTAGTGCTCGGATACTTTTGCTGCAGAGTGTACGATCCGACTTGTGACCTACAATAGCTGCGATTTTTACAATAGTATGCCTCCCTTAGTTCAGAATGCAATGAAGGCATCAACCACAAATTGAAAAAAAACACAAATGCTTTAAATCAATCTATATCATATAAAGCTATAAGTGACCTGCAACTCAAACACACTGTTGCACATACTATATATAATATATATATATCTTCTGTTGTGAAAATTCCGTTGTTATTTAGGCAGATATGAATTTCTTTTAAAAATTATTATTTTATTTTTGAAAATTTTTTGCTTATAACTAGAACGGATTTCCATAAAAAATTATAAAAATTGCAGAAAAATTGACAAAATAATAGAACAAAATTATTCTGAAACATGAAATTTCCACGTGTGATATTCGTTGAGTTGTGAGGATTTATGTTTTATATTAGTAAATATAAGTGTGCGGAAGCTGTTCGCTTTGTGATGGATCAAAAACTGGAATCAAAATTTAAAAGATTATATTTCTCTGGTTATTACAAATAAAGTCGCCAAACTTCAAAGACAATCCTGGAACATATAGGAATCTTATACCTGCTGGCGATAAGAATATACATAAAGAAATATTTTTTTGGACCTGGTTATTGTTTTGCATGACAGAGAATACTTTAATTAGTCACTTTACTAACTGGATATCCATCCACGTGTCTTTTTTTCTTTTTCTGTATGTGTTATATTAAAACAATGTGTATGAGAAAAATCTGAGTGTTTCTCCGATTTTATTGTGGCCATCAAAATAGCAATACTGTGGAGATCCATTGATATCCTTGAATTGGTAAGTGGGAAATAAGACAATCGTTTCCGTCATATTGTAATTAATTAAAGTAGCACATGGAACATTCAATATTGACATTGCAAACGAAGACCAGTAAAGACATTTTTAAAGACTGAAAATTATTTTACAGTAACTAATTACATATTAAAAGCATCGCTAATTTCCAAATTTGTGTGTTTTGATAATAGTGCAATTCAAAAGGTATCACCAACATTGTTCTGTTGTAAAATAAACACAAGATGTTTTCTGAAATTTACATTTATAATCTTTCAAATATGTAGACAAAATAGTTTTGTTCTAATATTGATATTAATCTAATAAATTTCTGAACTGTAAGTGCTCACAAGTTGATACAAGATTACTTCGTACCAAAGCTTAGAACAGAGAAAACAAAATTAGAGAAACTTAATTAAAATATGAACTATTTCACCAGGCTTTTGAAACTCATATTGAAAATGAAAATTATGTTATTAAAATAAGATATTATTGAACTGCAGTTTCATTTAATATAAATCTGTTTTACAAACCTTAAATAAAACTTTATTTGTAAAAAGAATGAAAATATAATACGTATTGCAGATTCATATTTATTCATTTTACTTTTGTGGAATCTAAATATATCTATGCTTAAAGTAACATGGTAGCAAAAAAAATTCAAATAACTAGTAATGCTGATTTCAATATTAGGGTAAAAGTATTTATTTTTAAGTAAATGTTTTCTTATTTTTATTTAAATATGAAATTTAAATTTTAATTTTAAATAAGGTAATATTATGCATTAAAAAAAAAGAAGAAATGCAAAAATCAATTTTGCTTGCATAATTCTGTGTAAATTTGCTCATAAAATTCCAATTATGTTATAAAATGAAATTCAACTGATTTAATTCTATATTAATTATTTCATTGCTCGATATTAATTATATCCTTTAAGCGGAGCGTTACGAAACACTAAATGTATTATGATTGATCATAGACTATAGTGTTCTTTCATATATCTAAAGGTACAAAATATCAAAGAATTGCTATTTCATAATAAAAGAACTCTAAAAAGGAACACATTAAATTAAAGATAAACATATCGTTTCTTATCAAAATATCTAAATAGTATTCTCCTTCAGTATAGCAAACAGTTTTGATACATTGTTGATTACATGATGTGTGTAAATGTTTTATTACTCTAATAATTGTTCGATTCAGGGTTTATTATTTATTTATTTATTTATTTATTATGTTAAATTAAACAATCATTAAATATTTACAAATGTCGCATTTTTAACAGATTCCAAAAAAGCTGAAAAATGTTTTTCGTTTTCATTTGTCTGTTCGCATGTGTGTTTGTTCATCTGTATTTTAGTCTGTCTGCCGCGCACTAGCATTTTTTTTTTCCAGATTTTTTTAGAACTTATCGCTATTATTCAGATTTACTGTATGATATTTCCTATCAAAAATGCTTTAAATAGCTATAGTGGTTTGGCATCCTTTAATGAATGCGATTAAAAAAATTTACTGTGAATATATCCAAACAACGTAGTGTTTTTATGTAGTTAAAATCAAAGTAATTTTCGTAAAGGGTTTTAGAATGACGTCACTTTTAGAAAACCTGCCAAATGAAGTTTTATCGTCTTTAAAAATGATGTCATTTCTTAAAAGTCATTCAATAGGAAAAATGCATTGCATTAGATGTCATCCCTTTACTATGAATTAGTGGGACTACAAGTGATTACTATTTACAGAGGCTGTTCGCACATTTTTTAGACGAATTTATTTCGCAGTAAGAAAAAATCGTTTGCATGGAAAATTTTATTTTCACAACAGTTATAGTTTTGGAAGTTTTATTTATCTTCTGATATTTATAATTTTTGTTTAGATGCAAAAATGCGCTTTTAAAATGGCAGTGAATGGAAGGATAAGTTTCCACTCTTCCCAAAGTTTTTAGTGAAATCTTTATGAAAAGCATTTATCAGGAGAAAAATGGAAAAATGTTGCAACAACAGATGAATCTTGGGTCTATTTAAAAGGTTGCAATAAAAAAAGGTCAATTTATTATCACAAAAGTGGGGAAAAAAAATTGCTACATGGCTCAAAGCATCAAAAGAGAGTTTTTCTAAAGGATTTATAATTGCCACTGGTTTTTTCATACAAGCGCAAGATAAAAGCAAAAAAAAAAAAAAAAAAGTGACAAAAATGTCAAAATCAACTCTAAATACTCTCAAGAACATATTTAATTCCAATTTTAAAAAATGAAAATCCAGATCTTTATCCACAATGCTATCAATGCGTTGAACTGTATCAAGAGAAAACAAGCAGCCACACATCGCAATCCGCAATTGCTTTTCTAGAAAAAAATGGAACAAAAAACGGGAATTAAAACCATACCATTCACTGACATTCCTGCTAAATCTTCTGATGTATCACTGTTGAATTTTTGTGTTTTTCGACTCTTAAAATCAACATTATCCAAACACCGACCTACAACGCTTTTGGACTCTGGAAAGCCGTTCAAGAGCATTAGAAAAATATACCTCTTCCGATATTATAAAAAGCATTATTATCATAGAAATTATGATGTAGAATGTTAGTTAAGAACGAGGGCTATCAAACTGAACAAAAACAACACGAAATATGAGTGAAATTGCTTCAGTACAATCCATCAAAATCCTCTAAAAATTGTGCGAACAGCCTCTGTACTAGCGATAGAATAAGTAGAAAAATAGTAATCTAAACTCCAAATTATGTAAAACTAGCCGTTTTACCTGTTCTTTGCACTGGAAAAAACTGATGCAAAGCAAACTAATTTGATCTGTTGGCAAGAGTTGTCTTTTCTAAATTTCGAAGGATTTTCATATTTTACCTTAATTAGAAACACATAAGAGACATTTTGGTTCTAAATTTCAGTCTTCTACACGATACCGCTGTGATTTTTCCGGTGCGAAGGACGGATAAAAATGTTAGACAATCCCTTCCATACCTCTAAAGATTAAAATTTGGAAGCTCCGAATCTTTTATTTTAATTACTGCCTATTTTGAATCATTTTGCTAAAATTAAAGCTGCGGTTTTTTATGTGCGAATCATGTTTATACCTTATATTTTGCGTTATCTATTTCAACCTAATAATAAATTTGTTCTTTTTTTAAACATATATTTTTAGTATATGCAGACTGTAACAACATATGCTGTAATATGTCCTGCTCCTTACACTTCCGTGGTGATCTATTCTCAAGTCTTGTCATGTCTCGTCTTTCATGGTTCTACAAGTTTAGTCTTTCAAGTTTCTTCAGAGTTTTTGTTTTTCCCTGCGAGTGAACAATTCCCAAGTTGCAAGTTTTTCTTCCCACTTTTATTCCAGTTACATCAACAAGTTTCGTTTGCCCATTAATGAATATATATATATATATATATATATTGCCTTCTCAAAAAAAGAAATTTAAACGTAAACAACAACAACAACAACAAAAAATCTTAAATTAATTTATAAAGAATTCCAAAACATACTCAAGGTTGAAAAATATTTTAACACAATGTAAAATGAAAGCATTTTCCTCCTTAGTTAAACTACGTTGGCATAGGTGGAGTCTGCTTAGTTCCCCATCACATATTTGTTTCTACACATTTTAATTATTGCTAAAAACTATCAAAGAAAAATTGGCATATCGCCTACCAGCAAATGACATAACTGAATTTTTCGTATGAATATTCCATTTACTGCACGTTTAAATGAAATTTTGCACTATTTTCGCATGTTAAGAAAATCGTAAATTTCGAATAACTTACGAAGTTTTTAAAATAGAATAATGCAAATTAATAGGGTTCTTATTACTTACAAACTTTGAATAAACACCATAAAATGCAATACTGTTGCCGCTTTGACTGCAGCACTCGTGCTTACTTTATTCGCCTGATGAAGGGTCGTGTATTTTTTCGACCCGAAACAATTGTTGCGAGTATTGCATTTTGTGGTGTTTATTCAAAGTTTGTAAGTAATAATTTTTACAACGCCAGTTTTGTGGTGCTTCTTTATTAATACGGTTCTTGCCAGTATCTTAAATGATATTTTAAAAGTAGTTTGACATCTTTACGATGAAATTATCCCTCAAAACCGACGTTTATGCGAATTTTTGCCGTATTTTGCCATGTTAAGAAATTCGTAAATTTCCAATAAATTGCAAAATTTTCAAAGTAGCATGCTTATAGTTAATGATCTTCATCCTAGCATCAAAACGGATATTTAAGAGCTGTTCTTACATCTTCATGATAAAAATAATTCTTTTCATGCACGTTTAAGTGGATTTTTGCCCTATTCTCAAGTGTTAAGAAAATCGTAAATTTCTAATAGCCTCTAAAGTTTTTAATTACAATGTTCTTGCCAGTGACATAAATAATATTTTTAAACTAGTCGGACCTCTCTGCGATCATTTTTTCGTGAGATATCGTGTAAACAGACTAACAAACTAACGGACTAACGTATTGACACACTAGCGGACTAACTAACAGACACTCTACAGACGGGCAACATACTCATTTTGGTATTTTCTGATTCCTCACACCTAAAAACGTGTAAAAAATTTAAAATTCTGATGTCGAAAATTTTCATGATTAAATAAGTTTCCCATACTTATAGTATGACGGGGAACTAAAAAGAAGAAAATTTCGTTAAATAACTTTAATAGACAATTAAGGAAACAAAACACTTTGTTTCTGTTTAATGAAATTTTATTTTTCCGACTGAGTGAAAATAATGCCTCGACCGGGAGTCGAACCCCGTATCATTGAATTACAAGGTCAAGGCTCTACCAATTGAGCAATCCAGGCCGACAACCGGTCAGCATTACTCACTCAGAAAATTATTTCTAGTAATAACTCTTTATTTCTAGTAATAACATTTTCAGTTCTCCATAATACTATAGGTATGGGGAACTTAGGTAATCGTGAAAATTTTCGACTTTGGTTTTTTGACTTTTTTACACGTCTTCAGGTGTGAGGAATCCGAAAATAACAAATTTTTTATGATATGTGTCTGTAAGGTATCTGTTAGTGTGTTAGTGTGTGTACACGATATCTCAAGAACAAATTGTCGCAGAGTGGTCAGATCAGTTTTAAAATATTACTATCGACACTGGCAAGAACCCTATTCATTTTCAATATTCGAATTAAAAAACTTCGTAAGTTATTAGAAATGTACGATTTTCTTAACTTGGGAGAATAGGACACAAATTCACTTAAACGTGCATTAAATGGAAACTTTTTACTGTAAAAATGTCAGACCATTTTTACATGTCAGATTTAAAATGTCAGATTTGATGCCGAAATAAACATCAGTAAATATAAATATGCTACTTTGAAAATTTCGCAAGTTATTGGAAATTTACGAATTTCTTAACATGGCAGTATAGGGCAAAATTTCACATAAACATCAATTTTTAGAGATATTTTCATCGTAAAGATGTCAGACTAGTTTTGAAATATTATTTAGAACACTGGCATGAATAATAATGACTATGAATTTCCCAATATAAAAATTGCGTAAGTTATTGGAAATTTACGAATTTCTTAACATGGCAGAATAGAGCAAAATTTCACATAAACGTCAATCTTGAGGGATATTTTCATCGTAAAGATGTCAAACCACTTTCGAAATATTATTTAGGATACTGGCATGAATATCATAGGCTATGATTTTTCCAAATAAAAAATTTCGTAAGTTATTTAGAATTTACGATTTACTTAAGATGTCAGAATAAGGCAAAATTGAGCATAAACTTCCATTTAGAGGATCATAAATACATTAGACAACTTCAAAATTACATTTAAGATATTTGTTTGAACATTATTGAATAGAGATATTCTAATAGGAAATTTTTGTAAATTATTCGTAGATTACGATTTTATCAACATAGCGAAATTGTAATTTTTTCATATAAATATGAATTTTGAGGATTATTGCATTGGAAATAGTAGTATGAAAACTAAACAACGGAATTGACCCTGATAAAATAAATTAATAGATTAGAATAAGATAAATATATCGAAGTGAACGGTGGATAGCCTAGTAGGCGGGGATTTCATTCTGTCACCGTATCAAGCTTTGGTCAAATTCATTTCTTCTAACATGATTATAATATGTCTCGCACTAGGAATTTATAAGAATATAAATATGAGGGGGAACTGAGCAGAGTCCACCTATGCCAACTAGTTTTTTAAAATAGATGGTGTGTTTACTTTGTTTTTTAAATAAAAATGAATATAAAAAAGTATCGTGTTTTCTTCCAAACTAATTTTAAAATGTATGTTTCTTGTACAAGTACTTAGATTAAAATTCTGAATTTCCCATTTAAAAGAAAAGTAATTGTTTCTTTTATAAAAAACAATTTTTGATATATTCGCAAAGACGTTAAACTTATTCTTTTTTTCATAAAAGAGATGTGTGCATCATTTTCATTTTATTGTAATGCGCGAACAATTTTAAACGTGATTTAATTATATGAGATCAAAATTTAAACATAAGTAATTTTTTTTTGCATCTGTCATGGGAAATAATAGTAACAAATTGGAATTGCATTTATTTAGTCAATAAAACTTCTTTCCTCAAGAGAATTTTAAAAATTGAAAGTTGTAATAATATTTAAATTTAGGAATCGAAAAGCGTACAATGAACTCAATTTTGATTATACATTACATTTATATGTAATTTCTATCAATCAGGAACATTTCTAAGAATTCCGATATCGATTTTATATTTACATTGTACTGTAATTTATCTTATAATACTGTATTTATTATTAATTCTTTATGTTTTTAACCATAAATAAACCTTTTGGCATTGTAACTCCCTAGCACGATTACTATTTTAATTCAAATTAGTTTTACGAAAAAAAAAAAAAAAAGTTAGTGTTTACAAGTTATTTAGACACGAAGCTTAAGATAATTGTAGATGCTTTATTCTGGTAATATTAAAAAGAAAGCAAAAACAGTATTAAAAGAAAACAAATTAAAGAAATTTTAAAAACTAGCAAATACCGTTTTGTAACCCCTCTTCCCCCCACCACCAAAAAAAAAAAAAAAAAGATTTTTCATCTGTGCTACAGCAAATCTATAATTAAATGTTAAATCACAATAATAAATATGAAAAACTAAAAAAGAGCCAAGAGAATGAAAGTTGAATAAAAACCCTGGAGCGTTCTTTCCATCCGCAAAATAAGAGTTAAAACTGTATTTCTAAAAAAGCTGTAGTCAAATTTGAGTGATGCTTGGTGTGCCTGAGGGGGTCATTTATAAGTGAATTTTAGTACTTGTAGATACTTTTTTCAAAAATCCAAATAAAATTTTACGTACATTTATGAATAGTAGATGTTCAATAAAAATTAGGTTTTTAAAACGAATATATTTATTTTTTGCAAAACGTTCAGTATCTCCATTTTTAACGAGGTTCTTTCGCACTTACGAAAGGAACTTAAGAACACGTTTTCTCAAACGCACCCATAAATTTTGTCATTTCTTCAGTAATTTCCCAAATTCCAACTATTCTTAAGTATTTTTTTTCTTTAATGTAAGAATAACAGATAATCTACGAAAAACGAAATGTCCTTAAGTCCATTTCCAAACATAGCACTAATATTACGTAACTATTGTGTGTATCCGAGATGTGCAGCCGTGTAAACAAGGGATAACCCATATGACGTGAAACATGCTTTTATGCTGTAAAAGATATACGTCAATTACTTTTTGTTTTGTGCAGTCTAAATATGCTAAACTGCACCGAAAAAAAATCGTCCATACACTTAATATGTTTGAATATAAATTCGTATAAATGTTCATGTACACGAACCAGTCCTTGAACAATACCAACAAAAATGGTCAAGTAGTATCCTGTATGATACAAATTTAAAATACCACGTTTACATTTTCTGCTGATATATGCCCTGAACCATGCCGAGTACTGTTAATTTCACAGATAAACAGAAAAATAAGCATACAGTCTGACTACTAAAAACATGCTTTTCTGATTTAGGGAACCTAAAAATGTAGGAATACAGTAAAATTCCAATTTCGGTATTTTCATTGAAAGTAATACTTTCTCTACCATATGGGTAAGAAAAAGTAAAAATGAAAGGAATTCGAAAATCTTGACATTGTCTTCATTCCTTTAAAATTCATCTTACATATACATACTAAATTACATGAATGCGTAATATAAATTATGGACTTTTATAAAAGTATAAAATTTTATAGATTTAATTTACAGAACTGTAATGCTTAAATTTTTATATGTCACTTGCAGAACAAATTCTAATGAGCTGAATATATGTCATACCTTAATATTCTCATGCACAAAATTTCAGAGATACGTTATAAGTGTTTTAAACATATAAAAGTAATAGATTAGTAAAAAATATAAACATGATTTAGTTTATTTATTTACTTTGCTATTTCTTCAAACATTAATTTATGTTTAACCTATGATATTGAATTTTTTATCATAAAATATACTTTTTGTCAGTGAACTTATGTCTATACATAAAGTAAGAGAAACAATAAAAAAAAAATCATGTTTCTGATGTTGTCACAGATTGGAAACTTTTCATTATGCAATGTTGAAAATTTTATAAGGGTATGATGTACAATGAATTTTATAATGCAAAATCAGAAATTTAATTTTTGTATTTCTCTATTTTTCGGTAACACATTCTGCACTATACCTTCTATATTATTATTCGCATTTTATCACCGTAATATACATCATGTGAAATTAAATAATTTAATTTATGTTTGCATGTACATGTACTTTAAATACAAATGGGCATTTTATTTGAAATGCGTTACCTTATTTTTACTGCTGTATTAAAAAATAATCCGGTGTGTCACTCACACGACTTTCTCTTACCCTGAAATTTAATACTATAAATACAGGTTGCAGATTAATAGGTGCTATGTAAACCTATGTTAAAAAATTCATATTAGGCTTCTGAAGTGTTTTATATGATAATTAGTTCTGTGTGAGGGGGGCTACCGCCCCCCTCAACCCCCCGTTACATTAATGCACCTACAATTATATAGAATTTAATTCGGTTATTAAAAAATATTTCTCTTTTTAAAAAATAATTTATTAAAATTATTATTTAAAAAAATTATCTTTTATGATAAGGCAGACGATTTCCATATTAGAGAAGTAGTATAACACCAAATATCCAAAAAAAGTCCATTTTATTCTCAATATTAAAAAAAAAAAAAAAAAAAAAAAAAAAGTACGATTTTTTTTCAGATTTTTTTTTTTTTTTTCGTTAAAAGTAAAAAAAAAATCGATAAATTTGTTTTAAATTATCGCAGATCGATGGTTCAACCATTCGTTTTAAAGGTATTGGCGAGCTCTTTTGAAAGATACCCATTATGAAAATTTACTCCCCTCGAGTGGGGACTTTCCCCCAGGGGGGGACGCGAGGCTCCTACATACACAAAAAATTTTTCCCAGTTAACTGTCTCTATTACAAAAAATATATATTTGTTTCATTTGGTTTAGTGCAGTCTATAGACGTTAAACTCTACTTTCCTGCAATTTCCCCCATAGACGTAATGTATTAGAATTCTCTTGATTGTCCCTGTGTACACGAACCATTTGCTTGATCTTAACGAAAAGCTTACTCTAGCATCCCTATATGATACACATTTAGAATACCAAGTTTGAACTTTCTGCCATAATTCGTTTTTGAGATATGCTGATAACAGACAGACACACAGACACACACACAGACCCACACACACACAGACCATTTGCTAAAAACATGATTTTCGTATTCAGGGGACCTCAAAACGTGTAAATATAGCAAAATCTCGCGTTCGAAAATTTAACCCAAAAACAATACTTTCTCTACCTTTTGGGTAAGAGAAAGTAAAAAAAGTTTAATTAGTTGTTTTTTATTACTTCTCTCTCTGTCACTCTCTTTCTCCCTTTCTTAATTTTAAATTTTATTCTTCTAGCGTTTACATGAAAAATTTATAGTCCAACTTTTTACAAATACCCATTTTACCCTACCAGACAATTTATTTAGTATGTAAAGCTATATATTTTATTGCCTTTGCCTTTACTATATGTATACCCCAGAGGTAAAAGCCACCATGTCCATTTTCCGAAAAGAGTTACCACACTGTCTTTAATGTGCTACTGTGAAATTTATTTGTCTTGAATAAAGAAAGCAGTCAATGTTTTATTTTAACAGTCTTATCCAATTTATAATAACTGGTCATTAGTGCTTAATACCTCTAAATAAAGAAAAAAAGACATAAAGGCACGTTGCTAACTCTTTTCACAAAATGGACACAATGTCCTTTACATTCGGATTACATATGATATATTATATCATATATCTACATATACAGTGCGTTACATGAATATAAACGCACCTTAGCATTAAGAATTATAATGGTATAGAAGTGTAATTAAAAAATATGAATAGGTGATATTTGATGCAAACTGTATGTGTATGATTCAAAAAATGAAAATACGAGTCAAAACAATAAAAGACCAACATGATTTTTTAGAAAATAATTTTATTGAATTTATGACAAAAATACATGTTGCATGAATTTAAACGCACATGTAAAAAATAAATAATTGAGTATTAAATACTGTATCTAATACTTTGTAAAGCCACTATAGGCTTCTAGAACAGCTAGTAAACGCCTTGGCATTGACTGATATAGTGGCATGAGGTCATCCAAGCTGATTGTCTTCCAAGATATTAGAATGGCCGAAATTAGTCCATTTATCGTGTTAAACTGCCTTCCGTTTACGTAAACACAACGAACCAGAATACCCCATACGTTCTCCATTATGTTTAAATCGTGGATTTTTGAAGGCTAATCCAGAACTGTAATTTTATTGTCACGGAACCATTTTTTCACGATATGTGCTGTATGTACAGATGCAAAATCTTGCTGAAAAATATAATTTCTTCCAGTTTTCTTGACTGCTTGTCGGCGGAGCTTCCTTGTGAGCATCTAGACATAACCTACAGAGTTCATAGTATTCTTCACGAACTCTAATTCGAATTTATCTTTAAAACCTATGGCTGCCCACACCATGACAGACCCACCTCCAGATTGACGTTTTGAACAGTACATTTCTTCGGTTCTCAAATCGTGACAGTAGCTATGAAATCCATTCGGGCCATCGAGATTAAACTTTTTTTCATCTGTGAAGATGACATTTTCCCGATTTAGTCGATCTAGAATATCCATTTTCTTGCCCATTCCAACCGCATATCTTTGTGCTTTTGAGTGAGGGTAGTTTCGCCTTCATTTTCTTAAATTTAATGAATGTTGCAGCTTTGATAGTTCTCCATATGGTTGTCCGATGAACACCCAGCTTGTATTGAGCCTTTATCTTCGCACAAGAAATATTCTTATTCTTTGCAGCGTTGCATATTCGACATTTGTCGTAACTAGTGAGCTTTCCTGTTCGCTTCTTATACGCTTTTTTTTTCCATAATTTGCTCCTTATCCTTTATGTAGTTCCTCCTTATTCTTTATATAATCACTCTTACTTCTTCCGATTCGGCGCCCAATTTCACGATTGCTAAAGCCTTTACCACGCATAAAGTCGATTTTTATCATCTCGTCTACTGTCAAAGTTTTCCCTCTTGCCACCCTGAACAAACTCCATAAATTTTGTACTCAAGCATTAAAACTATTTTTAGAGAACTTTAGCAACACGACTATTTGTGTTTTATTTTAATTCCGGTGGCTCTGTTAAATTTTAAACGCAAAATATAGAGTGCGTTTAATTTCGCGCAACAAACGAAAAACAGTGAAACATAAGATAATGTTTAAACACTCATCTACATAAGCTTGCATGAGCCTAAACATACGTGCTCAAAGCACCTTATTCAGTAGTTAGTCATATGCAATAACTGAAAGTCATATTCCTTCTTTTAAAATATAAAAAATTTTATTTCTGATTATTGGAAAAGGTGCGTTTATATTCATGCAACGCACTCTAGTATCTTAATATAACTCTTTATTATATTTCAATGAAAAAGTTAGTTTATAATTACTATAAATAATTATAATAATTTTTATAATTTTATAATTTGGGATTATATTGAGAATTTCTAACTTACTTTGCTTATAAAAAGAAACTTAAAAGAACAATTTCCATATATGCCCTCTCATAAAAGTTTACTTTAACATCAAACCATTATGATAAAAATATTTGTGTGTTAAATACGCCATGCAAAAATAGTATTTTGTGGATACGAAGGCATTACTTATAATATTTTAAGACATAACAGATAACTTTTACTATTTTATGTACCTTGAAAAGAGTATTTAAACGTGAAAAAATAAATGCATGAAAACAGTCTATTAATGTCATGAAACTTTATCCTTGCTGTAGTATTACTGTCACTTATACATATGCCTTTATACATTGAACTAATATTTCTGAGACATATTTTATTTATTAAACATTTTAACTGTATTGCACACGTTTTCATTTATTCATTGGTATAAATATGCATAAATATTTATTTGTCACTTTCTAGTCTTAAAATGAAAAATTGAAGTCTACTTACATTTCACTGTAGTTTTATATATCTCATGTTCTTATTTGTATATTAAGTCACTTTTATTTAACATTCATTTATAATTTCCATGATATTAAACTAAGGAAACGATTCTGAATGAAATATATTATTATATAACTGAATTATTGAAATATATTATATAACTTAAAAAATATATACTATAAATTAACTCTACAACAAAGACATTTAATTAACATCTATATATTTAAATAAATTTTAGTATTTTTTTATTTTTTATTTTACGATTTACTGAAACGTAACAGATATAAAAATTTCAAGTGTAAAAGAAAAAAAACTGATAAATGCAAAAGTATTACAATATTATGCTTTTTGTGATATCAATTTTAGTGTATTTAGCAAAATAACTGTATAATTGAAATTCTAAAAACGAGAATAATTTTTAGTAAAGTAACCTACTACGTATCTACACTTTGTTACAAAAATAACTTTTTTTTAATGGTAATGGCAGACTCGTTGAAGCAAATATTAGGATGTAATAAGCTATGCTTCAATAGTACACGAACTCTAAAACATCCAATATAAGGTAAAAAATTTCAAGACCTATATCAAAAGATGGATATTTGTATTTTAAAATTTTCCTGTTATACATTCTCGTTTAAAGTACACTACTTTTTTTTACTTTTATTCAAAACTTATTGAAGAAGAATAATATAGTCTGTGTATTTCTACATATTGTTTATTCAAATATTAACAGTGAAAAAAGAAAAAAAAAAAGTTCAGGAAATTAATGCAGTATTACTTACGAATTTAGACAAAACAATTTAAAATTAAAAGTGTTGAATATACATATCAGGAAATGATATTAAAAAAAAAAATTAAAGCAAAAATTATACTTAATAAATTTGTAAATTAGTACTATCCATCTTTAATTCATTATTCATTAAAACTTGTGAAACTGCACTTAGCCATGCTGCTTAAATATTGTTTGATTATTTCTATAATTTAATAATGTATATATTATTTTAAACTTACATTTAGAACAGATCGTTTTAGCATTAAATGCAAATTCCTATATAAATAAACATGGGAATGTGTGATTAAATTCGGTCTAAATAAATACATAAATAACATTAATGGAAATAATTGTAAACTTACAATTATAATATTAAATTTACGATTGTAATTTATTTTAGGTGTTTTAAATTATGTTCAGAAGTGCATACGTAATACTGAATGTGCTATAAAACTTTACATCTTTAGGTAAACAACTTCAGAAAATTAGTTCAAAAATTTTAACATTTCAGAAATAATTCATGTGTACAAAGAATATTTAATATATAATATAATTGTAGTTAAACTTTTGCGATATTAATTTAGGTGTGACGTTGATACGCATAATTTTATGTGTGTTGTAAACTATGTGTGTTTAAAACTATTAAATGTTAGACTTAGAAATTTAAATGTATAATAATTTAAGGTGAAACTGAATGCCTATCTAGTGAGAAGCAGTAACATAAAAATGTGCCTTAAAAATATGTTAAGGGTAAAGAAAAAAAAAAAAAAAAGATAAAATTTATGATAGATTAATTATGCGGGTCCCCTTAATTATATGTATTTTCTAACTGTGCATCTTCTTTACGTAGTTTATGTATATCATGTAAAAAGAAAACTTTTAGAAAACTACATTATACAGAAAATTTTCACATATTTGTGTAACAATTTTGACTTTCTCTTTGAATTTCAATTTCAATTTTAAAATAAAAGCATCACCAACGTCAAATTCTAATAGGGTATAATTATCTTGTTCATCATTTAAAATATTTTTTTGCTTTAAAATATCGCTGGGAAATAAGCAGTGGATCGAATGCTTTATTTCTGCGCTTTCCGAAGAGAAATACTCATATTCGGTTATATATCTGTATCTATAAAAATATTAAGTTGGTTTGTGTACGGCTCAAAAACTCCAATATTTTTCTTTAGCGTTTCTGACGTAGTGGTTTATTCGGGTTTTAATATAGACTAAGTATTTTATTTATCATCAAAGTCAATATTACTCTAACTGTTTATTATGTCTGGTCAATCATATGATTGTTGAATTTGCGAATAGTTAAAAGTACAAAAATTACGTGAAACATGGTATGACAGCTAAGTGCGCAAAATATCTTGAGATGAAGAAAACCGTTATCCAAGGGATGATATACCAATGGCGTATCGTGTATGATGTTTTGAGTATGCTGCATAAAAAGCTATAAGCTAAAGCTATGCGGCTAAAAAGAGCTCATTATCATGAAAAGATAATTCTTCTGATTGACAGTTGAAATATCGTCATATGTACGTTGTTTCTCGAAATAAGTGAATTAACCAATAAGATGATTAAATATGCATTTTAATGCTACCCGAGTTGCGCATACCCAAAATGTCATTCACGATATGTCACTGATGATAACATCAATTACTGAAACTGAGTGGTTAGAGAACTGGCAACCGGGTCTGTATTATATTCCCGGCAGTACTGAAGCTTGCGCGGAATGACTGCCGGGTGATTTTTTCTTCATCTGCTAGTAAAGTGAACGACTCTTATCAATACGTGCTTTTGATAATTCATATTGCAGCTTTAATCCGTATTTATTTGTATTAAACACATTTTATATTTTAACTCTTGATTTTTCTTCTTAAATATTTGTTTCGTTTTTCAGTTTTATTTCCTCTAATAATTTTTGCTTTATCTGTTACCGCTACATTGTTTTTCGTTAAATAAGTTAATATAATTACGCAAAATAACTTAAATAAATCTGTCAAATTGCGACAGATATTTCTGAGATATTATATTACTCCACAATGCAAATTAAAAATAAAAATTTAATAAAACTGATAATGCATATAATTGACGTATATGTGTATAAAATTTGAGGGGGGGGGGGCATTTTTATGACGCAAAAACTATCACATTTCTAACGTACTATTTTATTTGTATTTTTAAAACTAAATATATATTTTAATTTTTAAAATTAATCAGTTTAGTAAAAGAAATTTAATTTTAAAATTTTGCATGATATCTTGAAAGATTATTCGAACATATTATTATATTCTTGATTTGAAATGTTAAATATATTTTTTAAATTTTTAATTTAATCAGTATAGTACAAAAAAAGTAAATTTTTCAACTTTTCATAGTTTCTCTAAAGATCATTCTAATTTTTTACTGTATTTTGATTTCTAAAAACGATATATATTTTTTAAATCTTTAATTTAATAAATATAGTACAAGAAGTTTAAATTTTAAACCTTGCATGTTTTCTCCAAAGATTTTTCTAATATATTATACTTAGATTATTAAAAACTGAATATATTTTTAAAAATTTTAGTTTAATCAGTATAGTACAAAAAATTTAATTTTTAAAATTTTCATGATTTCTTGAAAGATTTTTTTAATATAGTATTATATTTTGAATTTTAATAACTAAATATATTTTTAAATTTTATTTTAATGAGTTTTGTAAATAAATAAATAAATAAATAATTTTTTCAAATTTCTATGGTTTCTTCATAATTATACAAATTTACTATATATTATTTGGATTTTTTTAGAAACTAAATATGTTTTTTAAAACTTTAATTTAATCAGTATTGTGCAAGAATTTTTTTTTTTTAAACTGTACATGATTTCTCGAAAAATTATTCTAATATTTTATTATGTTTTGATTTTTAAATCTAAGTATATATATATATATATTTTTTTTTTTTCAACTTTGCATGATCTTACCGATGATTATTATAATATATTATATTTGACACTTTAAAAACTAAATATATTTAAAGTAATAATAATTATAATAATTCATTCAGTATACTACAAGAATGTTAATTTTTCAACTTTGCCTGGTTTCTTCAAAGAAGTTTCTATTAATATATTAAAATTTTTAAAAACTAAATTATTTTAAAAAAATAGTAATAATAATAATCTAAAGTTTAATTTAATCAGTGTAGTATAAGAAATTTCATTTTTCAAATTGCATGCTTTCTCCAAAAATTAAGTTTTAGAAAATCTTTGATTTCAAATCGTTTCGAATGAAGCCAGCACCATTTGGATTGATTACAAAGTTGATTGGTTGAAAAAAAGCTACCGGCGCTATTTATTCGTTTGCTTGTTTGTTAATTGTTAAAATACACATCAGACTTATGTACTTGACTGACGCTATTTATTGTTTCATTTTATGTATTTTTTCTTTTAGGAATAAGAATCTTTCAAAAAAATATTCATTTTCTGTTTCCCCTAGCAATTCAGCTACAGATTAAGTATGCCATACCCGGAACTTTTAATACGCAAGTGCAGAAGACTTCCGAGTCTATAATATTTACCCGTCTGCCGGTTCTCTAACCACGGCTTTTCTGAAAAGCAAATATAAAATAAAATTGTACTACTAGCTTTCACCCGCTACAATAGACACAGTATTTGAATAAATTACTTTATTAAAAGTATCTTAAACCCCAAACCAAATGAAATTAAAAGTTTCCATGGATATCCGTCATTCAACTTTCAAGAAACAAACAAATTTGCAAACAAAACACGGTTGAAGACCCTGCTGCATTTGGCAGCGACTTACTCCAGTGTGTTTTGTGCATGTAAATAATCTTTTGTTGAATTGATATTCGCACTGATTGCATAATAGCTTCTGTACCCCTTTAGTTAAATGACTGGTTAAATATTTCCATATTAAGAAGCAAACTTTTAAACAGTCCTCATTCGGTTCTTATCAACAAACAACATAGTGCATTAGTACGTTGAGCATCACGCGAATTCTTAAAAAAAATCCATTAAAATTCCTTAATGATATTTTCTTGTAATAAATAAAAACTAAATAAATTTTAAGTAAATTTTATATAATTACCTAAAATTATGTAATATTTTTAGTTTTCTATCATATTTTACACTTCCAATCACCGATGGTTGACGAGACTTTATATCATATTTGACACTGCCATTCAGCGATGGTTGACGCGGCTTTATATCATATTTGTCACTGTCAGCCACCGATGGCTGACATGGGGCTCAACGGACAAAATTTTTATTAAGTATTTTTTTTTTTTTTTTTTTTTTTTTTTTTTCTAAAAAAAAATATAATTTTTTTGTTTAGGAATGTTTTATTGAATTTTGGTTAAACATGCAATAAAAATCAGGGCTGTACTGTAAATTTTCAATCACTGTAGTAAAACTTTTTTCTTAAGCTTAAAAGAATAAAAAAATATAAGCGATAATTCTAAGAACGAAGAAAAAAATAGAAGTTTTAAAAATGTGTACTGGATACTTTTATGTCCATTTAAATTATATATATATATATATATATAGGTTTTGCTTTAAATATTTCTATCTTTTGATAAATTTCTTTTGCAAGATTTTAAAACAAAAGTAATTTTCTGAAAAATGAAAAGGTAAACACAATAAAAGCTAAAAGCAAAATGGCTTTGAAGCTAATGAGGTTTTAATGGTAAAAATAACTGGCATTTTTCTTCAAAAAAAAAAAAAAAGAAAAAAGAAAAGAAATATGTGTTAAATTTACAAAAAAAAAAAAAAAAAAAAAAAAAAAAGCTACTTTAATGAGAAAACACTTTTTTTTTTTTTTCTACATTGTAGCAGGATAAATTAGAAATTTGACTGTAGTTTAGAAAATTTAAAAACAGCGTTAGCTTAATTTTTTATTCTCTTAAAGTGTTAATTTTTAAAATAAAAAATTTTATTCACTTAACATAAAACTAAAATAGACTTTTTTTTAAAGAAATTTGGTAGCTTTTGTAACATAAATTTTAAGAAAGATTGATAACTTTAAAAACTTTGTCAAAGATATTTCTTAAAAATATCAAATTTTCTTGTACATAAAATATCTTAATCTAAACAATATCATGTTATTTCTTCCTACCCCCTTTTTTCAGTCTTTCTTTCTTTCTTTTTTTTTTTTTTTTTTTTTTTTACAAATACTTTATTAGAATTAATTTATATATATATTTTTTTAAATATCTATTTCATCATAAAAGTCTTTAAATGTGTAATAAGTATAGAACTCTAGATTTTATTTTAAAAAAACATAAATTATTCAGATGTGATCGCCTTTGTGATAATTTGTAAGAAATTCTTAGTAGTTAAGTGTCTTTTACTATTAGTTAATTCAGGCATTATGAGTTTAATTTACGTTTTATCGTCGAATATGTACTAAAATTTGGTAAGTCCCTATCGAATAATTATAATAGAGCTCAAAATTATGTCGCTGCATTTTCGTGCGGCAACCATGCTGCTTTTTAAGAAAATCCTCTCTCGAAATCTAACAAAATCCTCTCGCTTCAGATCTAACTGAAATAGCGTGCCAGTTTTTAATCATGTGTGGAAACTCTTCTTTAGGATTATGTACATTCTGATTTGTTTTATACCAAATTCAGATGCAAGTCTGCGAAAGATTTATTCATATGACACACATAAACTACTGTCAAGTTTCTTTCCATTTTTGGGTGTCATGACAAAGTGGTTAAAACCCATATATCTGACATTCTTTCACAGCTTTCTATTTTTCCTTTTTGAGGCCATTAAAAACTTCCTAAGAGCTAAAATTAAATTGGTCTACATTTTCAGAATTTTAAATTTGATATATATATATATATATATATATATATATATATATATTCAATCCACTTACTGCATATTCCATAAACAAAATTTGTCTTTTGTTTGTAATTCTATAATGCGTTAAAAAATCAGTTAGTAATATTTAAAAAAAAAAAAAAAAATACTCGAATTGATAAATGCTGAAATATAAATAACACATTATTTAAAAACACCGTGCATTGTAATTTAGAATTAATTTCTTAAAGTTAAAATTTTTAAACTTATAAAGAAAAATTTAACCAATAGCAATATTAAATTTTATCCTAGTGTTATATGGAATTTATTACACCGAGGACTGTTAGCCTTTTCAAACCTGAATTATTTATTTTTTTGTACTAATAATTGTTTTAATTTATAATTTTAATTAATTTAGTTTTTAGGATTAACTTGACTGAAATTAGTATGTAAAAAATGAAAATAAAATCTTAATAGTGTAGTTTTCGAAAAAAAGTTGTTTTTCTTCGTGCGCACAGAATAAGGACATTCGCACTAAACGACCGAGTCGGTATATTTGTCTTCTATTGTGGATGGTAGGTCTTAAATATTTATACGCAATGATAAAATCAAAGAGCAGTTTTATTTGTCTGTTGTGTACGTATACTTTCCAGTTCTATTAATACATTTTGTGTTTGTACAACTGGACAAAAATGGTATTTTTATTGACAATCGAAAAAGAAATAAATCGCCTTTCTGTAAATGACGGGACATTTTCAATTTGAGACTTTTTTTTTTTTCAAATATTCCCAAAAAATACTAGACGAATCAGTATGGCACTTCAGGAGCGGGAAAAACATGTTGTACCTCATATAATTCAGCGAAGGGTTTGCTCCAAAAGTAAAAGAGAGAGCGGTAACAAACTAAATTAAAATTAAAATATTTGATATCACCCTGTAAAAGGTAATACTTGAAATGGGATCTGATTGATGTCACGTCTCTTATTATCGGTCTAAATATTTATGAGGCTACCACATATATTTATGGAAATAGAACGGTTTCTAAAAAAAAATAAAAAAGTCAAATTTTTTAATTATAACACACAAGAGATTAAACCCTGTGAAATACAGCAAATTGGACATACAGGAAATTGGACATACAACATTAGACACAGCATATTGTAGTCATAATGCAAAAGTACTGAACATCTAACGAAATACCAGCATTTTTGCTAAATAATTGTTAACTGTCCATGGGCTCACTTCAGGGAAATATCATTTGTATATTTCATTAGTCAAATATATTGAGCTACTTAAATGAAAGTTCCATACAAAGACGCGTAAATTCAAAAAGTTCTACGTTATACAGTTCCTCTTAATAATAATAAAAATAATAATAAATAAATAAATAAATAAATAAAAAATTAAAAAAAAAAAAAAAAACCTAATATATGAGTGGTTTTACTCACATTTATATTTGATTCAACCTACCACGAAGTTCTGCTGTTGCCACTTTCAGTCTTTTAACGGGACACGATAAAAAAAGGCACTTTTAATTGCATAGAAACATGTAGAAATAATTATTTAAAATTAAAGAATGTTTTTTTTTTTTTTTTCTTATTGTAGTTGTAAATATATTTATGAAATGGAATTTTTCATGCAGAAATTAATTAATAGAAAAAAAGAAAGAAAGAGAGAATTATACTTTTTAAGTAAACTATTATTGGTTTCAAAGTAAAGATGTTATTTATTTATTTTGAAGTGTTTTTCAATAATTGCTATTTGACACATTTTTCATGAATTTTTATTCTATTTGCATGGTTTTATATATATATATATATATATATATATATATATATATATATATATATATATGCAGCGTATTTATCCCCTCTTTCATCCCCTAGCCATTATTGCTTTAAATAATAATAAAAAAAAAAATAGTTTGATTATGTTAATATTTAAAATATGTATCATTTTAAAGTCTGAAAAGTAAATATATGAATAAACTCTAACTGTATTTTAAAAAGAGATTTTTAATTTTTAAAAAGAAATATATACATAACTTGTATTTTCCATAAAACTTAAACTTAACTTCTATTTTACTTAACTTGTATTAACTTTAGCTTAACTTGTATTTTCCATAAATGTTTTCTCCAAAAGATTTTATCTTATTTTTAAAATTATAGAAATGTAGAGCTTAATTTATATTTTGTCTATTTTTTTCCACCAAATATTTTTAAGAAATAATTTTTACCTGCACTTTTGATGAAAATTTAAATTGTGAATATTGGAGCAGTTTCTATACTTTGTCTCAAGGGAAAAGAAAATAAATAAACTTCCATTTTTAACATTAACTTGATTTTTTTTTTTTTTTTGTATTTGTAATTCTCTAAAAAGAAACTTGCAACTTAAATTTGAAATTTCACAATTATTATTATTATTATTATTTTAAAGTCTTTGAGAATCCCACTCAATATTTTTTTTCTAGTGTTTTGCTCTCTAGTCTCTAGTTTTACTTCTCCATTTTGTTTCCAAGTGGCAGGCTACTTGAAAATTTGTCAGCATGATAACGTTTGAAATACTGAATTAATTCAAACTAAATTTGTAGTGTAGATTTATCTCAGAAATGTATTTGTTACGTTCATTTGCCAACTTAATCTACCCTCTTGTTTCCCTGTGCCAGCCCACTGAAAATTTCAAATTTACATTAATAAGGTTCTATGAACCGATTTGCTTAAAACTCCATATATACAAGCCTTCATTAATAAATCCACTAAGTCAATTAATAAATTGTAGCTGCCATCTTGAAAAAAAATGGTGGCAACTTTATAATAAATAAAATATTTTTGTAAAAAAATAGAACCGACTCCAAAAATGAGCTACTATTCAAACAACTAAGAATGAAAGAAAATTGGCAGAAAATGAAACTGTAAATTGCGCCTGAAAGTATAAAATAATTTCCTTCGCGAAACAACCTATAACACTACAATTAATCATAACTTTTGAAGCCGGTGCAAAATTAAATAAAATTTAATTAGTTTTTAAAGGTTTGTCTTTAGATCGGTAGCAACAAATGCAATTGTCTCGAATGATCCATTTTCATGTTTCCTTTATTATTTTATCACTGTATACAATTGGTCCATTAGTAGCATCTACATAAAACAGTGAACGTTCTTCAAAATGCGGTATTTGTGTTTCTACGAAGTTAGAGTTTTCTTTGCAAATTTGGCATAAATTTGATAACTAACATCCTTGATGGCTTTTAGATTTGGCGATCAAAACGTAAAGCAAAAATATACACGCAAGATGTATATTTTCATAATATATATTGTACGATGCGTTGTTTCATATTCTTGATTACTCTCTTCATATACCTTATCAAAATAATCATGATATCCCAAAGAAATTAAATATGTTTGCCAGATAATTTTCCGACTTTTCTTTCATCAAAGACGTCAGATACCAGCATCTTCGCCAACTTTTGCTGCTTACGAAATCTTATTTGTTTTCTTAAATCAAAGTAATTTTCGGCTGTAACAATGTGAGATGTGTATTTTGAAGAGGATTTGATTTTTGTATTGAATAAATGTATCAATTTTTATTTAATTTTGCGCCGACTTCAAAAGTTATGATTAATTGTAGTGTTATAGGTTGTTTGGCGAAGGAAATTATTTTATACTTTCAGGCGCAATTTACAGTTTCATTTTCTGCCAATTTTCTTTCATTCTTAGTTGTTTGAATAGTAGCTCATTTTTGGAGTCGGTTCTATTTTTTTACAAAAGGATTTTATTTTTCTCTTTTTAGTGAAAACTTATTTATATAGAAGAGCATCAGAAGACGTTCGACGGAAGTTTTACAAAGTACAACTTCCAAGAAAAGTGACATTACTCAAAAAATGGTTTATGTCACAAAAAAATACATGAAATACACCCAATGTGAACAAAAAAGTTACATCTCCATCTAGTTATCCACTCGAGAGACAGTTGTGCCAGTTTTATTCTAGACAAGTTATTTTTAAGTTGAATGCTGCATTTTTAAGTTGTGTCACTTTTCTTGCCTTTATCGAATATGAGCAAATGGTATAAAAATTCCAGTGGCGCCTCGGTGTTCTTTTAAAAGATTTGTTTTTAGATTCCATTAAAACTACTTTTGTTTTGCTTAATAATGTATATTTACATATTGAAACAGTGCTTTTAATTTTCAAATATACTGTCAAATAATTATGCTTTCATTGAGTTTGCATTATAAATTAAAATTATTTATTTCAATAAATTGATTTATCTTTTGCGTCACGCTATCCAAAACTGCAAGTAAAATCTGTGTAAATGTTTTCTTTACGTCACACTACCTCTTTGCGCAAATTTTCACTCAGTTGGATACTATGATATACTATGTTTTGGATAGCGTGATGCAAAAGATAAATCAATTTATTGAAATAAATAATTTTAATTTATAATGCAAACTCAGTGAAAGTATAATTATTTGACAGTATATTTGAAAATTAAAAGCACTGTTTCAATATGTAAATATACATTATTAGACAAAACAAAAGTAGTTTTAATGGAATCTAAAAACAAATCTTTTAAAATAACACCGAGGCGCCACTGGAATTTTTTATATCATTCCTTTTAAAACTGTTATTTTGAATTTGAAATGTGAATGAAAAAGCATCAGTGAGTGTATTTTATATATCTGTTTGATCTTGAAGCTAAAAATATTACGTTTGCATTATAGATATAAACAAAAGTAGAAAGTAAATGATCAAATAGGAAAATCTATGTATATTTTAACTAATTGCAAAGCGTCACTTAAAATTTTATATCATTATTTTTAAGCCTCATATTTCAAACTCTTATAAAGTAGCAGCGTCACAAACTTTTAACCCGTTAAGGTTTTTTTTTTTTTTTGTACTGATATATATTGACAGACTATTCTTAATTTATATTGCAAATATTAAGAAAAAATTCAGTATTTAGCATTGCATTAAAATGCTGTGAAACACAAGGTAAACAATTGTGAATTAGTCATGTAAAAGAAATTACATTTTAAATGCTATATGCAGCTTAGTAAATAAGAGTATTGCGATTACTGTTAAATACATCCTTTATTTTTCAACAAATATTGATTTATGCATGTGTGTGTATTTTAACCCATTTATTACTTTCTGAAAGATAAGTTTATATAAGTGAAAGCATTAATATTTTCTGAAAATGAAGTAAATTTTAACGTTGTTAAAGATGTATTAAAAGAAATGTACAAAAAAAAAAAAAAAAAATGGTATTAGCAGGAAATACAGGAAAAACAATTCTTTAGTGTACGTTTATGAAATTTTAAACTAGAGATGTATAAATAAAAATATCGATAAGCAAATAGAGAAAAACTATTCTGAAAGGAAAAAAAAAAGTTTGTTAATTATCTAGAAATATACATAATACATTTTTTGTTTAAAATTTAAATAAATCAAAATATATAAAATATAGTGCAAAGAAGTGTTCTTTCACCAAAAAATTACAATATATATTTCTATACGTACAACGAACAAAAATATCTAAAATGAAGCAAATATATATCTTAATTTCTTTTTATTTCTGTAACAAAAAATTAAGTAAAACACAATAAAATGTTACTACTATTTTTGGAGATCACTGCAAATCTAATTTGAAATAATTTACAAATCTAATGGATTGAAAATTTATATTGAAAATATAATAAAATATTAAATATTAAATATGCATCTATAAATGTTATGCTTGAATAATGTACTTCGCAAATTAGACTTTAAAAAAAAATTTTGTATCTCTATTAATCAAAATATAACAGTTTTTCAAAACTTAATATAAATTGTGTAATGAAATTTTGATGAAATTTACACAATAATATAAAAATGTGGCATGGGTTTGCATAATGATCAGGGCCTGATTTCCCAAAAGGCTCGGGAAGCACAAGATTCCCCTCTAAAATTTAAGAGGGGGACCCAAAATGACTAAAAACAGGGTGTTGAATTTTCTGTTTTATATTTTCATACTGAGACTGAATTTTTCTGAGAAAGTTCGCCTAAACCAAGATAAAATACTCACTATTTCGGGAAAAATCGATTATTTAACCTCGAAAATCTGAATGTTCTAAATTAATAAGTTATACGATTTTAATGTTGCGTGTAGAAACCACCCAGATATATGAATGAAAAAAAAAATAACTATAAGCACACACTAATTTTCGGTCTATAGCATTTTTATATTACAATATGTAACAGGAAAACAAGATTTTCTGAAATGAAAGAGGGCCCCGAAATGATACTTAGCTTCCTCTATCTTCAAAGCTTAATCGGGCCCTGATAATGATAATAAAAAATTTTAAATATATAATTAATAAAAAAAAAAAGTTTTTTATTAAAAAATCCAAACAAATATTTAAATGAAAATATAGCAATGTGAATTTTAACTACACTGAATAACAACGAAATAAACATTGTAAAATTAGAGTTTAATATGCGTTGCAGAGTAATGCGTTGACAACACTATAGCTTTATATTTCATTCACACACGAAAAAAGTTGGATGAGTTGTGGGCTTAATGAATTACAAACTTACTCGAAGAGACATTTTTATTTCCATATCAGAATTTCATGCGTTAGGAAAAGTCTCAATGTATGTCTCACATGTATGAATAGGATAAATGACTGCTTGCTTTAAATATTTTTATTTAGCAACGAAGTCGTTGACTCTAACCGGTCAAATAAATTAGCCCCAAGTAAAATTTAATATTGACAGAATCACCAAATATGGAATAGGAAGCTCAAGTGAATGTGATTTAGTGATTTGATTTTTACTGTTTATGTGATAGCGCTCCCACTATATGTCAAACATATTATATGTCAGAGTAATATGTTACCCATGTAATTCTGAAAGGTCATTTCGCATTCTGTGTACCCATAACAAGCTGCCTTTCGCTGTTGTTTTCCCAGGGTTATTGTCACTGTTGCTCTTCGATTCATTATTAACCATTTTTGAGGATAAATTGTAATGAGTCGCCCAACGTAACATCGTCTTAGTATACTTCGCTGCGCTGCCAATAAGTTTAATTTCCCAATAAACGCCCACATTGTTGTCAGAGGAAGTAATTAGCTATCGATCTTGCATAGAAAACAACATGTTGGAGTCTTCGGCAAACAATATATCTCGAAGTGGTGTTTCCCGTGACAAATGTCAGTGATACATTTAAATGCTTAGTAGAATGCTGCAATTAACATTGTGTAGTTTGCATCAATTATCATACTAGTTGATCAATTGATATCGTTGGTAAAACAAGTATTGGTCTAAATCTTTCGTAGTCGTATTCATAGATTAAAATGTGACGACAATTTATAAGTCTAGACATAAAATTACCAAAATGTAATAAAAAATAGAAGGGCTTCCCTAAGAAACTGTGGATGATAGGGCAAAATGAGTGTCATATTCGGATTCAACAATTTATTTTACATAAGAATTCGCAAAAATGGTGTTGGGGCCGATTTTCATGCAGAGCAGTGTTATTAAACTATAAAATGTTCATAGAAATATTTGCAGTTCTTCAAATTATTATTATTATTATTATTATTATTATTATATTATATATTATTTTTTATTTTTTTGCATTTTTAAAACATATTTTCAACTTGAAACTTCTTTCTACCCCGGGTTCTTCTGGCCTAAGAAGTCGTTAAATAACGAAGTGCGTGTTAGCATAGAAATGACGGATGTATGAAATTTTCACTATGCACCGTGCAGTGATGACTTGCAGAATTTGTTTCAGTCCCAAGAAAAACACATCACAACTCATAGCTTATTCAGACTATAATCAGAAAACAGTGGAATGGGCTCATAATTACAAAAATGTTTCAGAAGAAAAATTGGTAAAAGGTAAATATGTATTATTGCAATTATTGTTCAGTATTAGTGTCATAAAACTTTACGTCAGTAATATATATATATATATATATATATATACATATATTTGCATATTTGGTTTTCAGACGAGCTCGTTTTCCAAATCATCACTGCTGTGTCAAAGCTTCTAAATAAAAGGCCTGCATAAGAATACCATTCTTACTCTATTTTTCTAACGGTTAAACATACTACACTGGCAAAAAAAAAAAAAAAAAAAAAAAAAAAAAAATCCTGTTTGCTGCCAGAAATTTTCTGTAAATCAGAAATGTAAGTTCTATCAACGGAAAAATTACGATGATAGAACTTATTTTTCTGAATTACAGAAAATTTCTGGCAGCAAACAGGATTTTTTTTTTTTTTGACAATGTAAAGGGTTTTCTAAAGAAGAAGACTGATTTTTATGCACAATGAAGCTCCTTGGTATAAGCTAAAATCCAGAAACAAGTTTTTATCTGATTAAAGCAACATTGCGCTGGACTGCCTGGGAAACTCACCAGCCATGATCCCTAAAGATAATGTATGGAAGAACATAAAACATGAGATTAATAAAAATAAACAAAGAGCTCATATAGAAGTCGACCGACGTCTGGTACCATAAAACATATACTGATAAACCGCGGAAGGAAGATCCCTGACATTATCTGCGCATGGGTAAAAATGGCTGGTCCATTTATAAAATAGGAATGTCCATAGCAGAAAACGAAGCAGGAGTATCATTTATTCTACACATAACAGACGATTCCTCTCTGTCTTTCTTTGCTGTGTCTCCTAGCGCGTTAGTGGAATCGTCCTGGCACTTTGCCAACCGGGGATCAATCCGACGCAGTCAAAGAGTATTCAGGTATTGGTTAAAATTTGAGCAGATAGAATGCTGCAGGCAATAACAGTTCTCACACCAGCAAAAATACATCACACAATATATATTCTAACTCCTTTTTTTCTGTACATATAAGATTATGCTTTTAAATAATTTTTCAATAGTATAAAATGCTTTAAATCAAATAAATGTCTTTAATTTTAGACGTCGTGATTCTATGATTATTAATTAAATGGTTGAATAGAACTTATATAGACATAGATTTTTAACAATATAACAGTAATTATAGAATATTTTCGGCAATAGGTCTAATGATATGGCATAAAACTGTATATATAATACATATTTGTGTGTGTGTATTTAATATTTTATTCATATCATAATCCTCATGTTTTTGAAGGAATAATATAATTCATTTTTAGAAAATATGTAACTACACTGAAGTCAAACAAACCAAAAAAATATATTTATATTTCCACAAATTCAACAGTTACTTTATACTAATTTAATTTCAAACCTTTTAGAGAAATTTCGAGCATGAAATTCCCTTGGATAAAACTCTCTTACTTTCTCTAAAAATATATATATAAATTTATTTCCTTTATTTCCCAAGATAAATTAAATAAATTTAGATTTATTTGAAGTTTATTTCAATTCATTATACCATGAATGCAGAATTATGCATAATAAGTCGAAATAAAATAAGAATGGCACAGTGCAAAGAAAATGCATTATTAAAAAGCATTAAGATGGCTCGAAATTTTATTTCCTTTCAAATATTTTAAATTATTTTGGAAAAAGATGGATTTTATAAAACAATTGTTTCCATATTTCAGTAACATAAAAATATGTATATACCGGTGAAAAAAATAATAAATAAAATTTTATTAAGATTGTATTTCATTATTAGCTTTCTAGGTAAATCGAGAAACAGAAAATTTCTAATTTTTAGTTTTATCCGATTTTTAATGATAAAGAAAAAAATTAAATTAACTTTTCACATTCAGTATTAAGTGATTTTAAAATAGATGATTTATTAAAGATGATTATAATTAAAATTTGCTAGAAATACCATTTTACAGCTAAATTTTTCAAGCAAATTGTCACATTATTTTGTACGTAACAATTATGAGATGCACCAATAGAAAAAAAAATCAATACATTTACACCGCCAGACGTTTTATATTAAAAATACAATTATAGTAAATGAAATTGCTGTCACGGGATCGAACTCTGATCAATAATTGTTCAATCTTTTGTATTTCAGATTTTATACAAAGTGCCATTCAAGACAATTTTAAGATTGAGTGCATGTAAAGTATTATGAATTTACTAAACTCTGTGAAAAATTGCTCAGTTCTTTTTTAAATACAGGATACTTTTTACAGTGAAAATTTGGCATAATCATCCTGTAGACAATTATTTTACTTTGGCAATTAAGCAATCATCTACGCGGGATTTTTCTTTCTTTTTTTAATATTAGATCCAAGTACGTCTGTGTCTTTACATGTCTGTGCTTTAACAGGGAAATATTTTTGTAGACACTTTCTTTACAAGAAAATAAGTCCATTTAAATTTTTGCACAATAAGATTTTATTATATCAAATCACATCTTAAGTACCGCAAGAAACAAAAATGAAATTCAATGACAACAAATCTTTATTTATTTATTTATTTATTTATTTATTTATTTTTTAATGTTCCCAATAATCTCTACCAGAAAAACATTCTTTACATTTTGTTTTTCTACGCAAATACATAATAAAAAAAGAAAGAAAAATATTTCAAAAATTTTCATGGCTTTTTAGTAGTACTAAATCTAGATTATATGATGCAAACTTACATAAAATACTTGTACGAAAACGTAAACAACTCCAACTATAGCCGTTATCCGATTTCTAGGAAAAATAATTAAGGCGTTGATTGTGTAAACAAAACAGTTCTATTGATGGCAGAAAAAGTAAATTAATTAAATGCCTTCTATTTAGTATCATTAGCTGACTATTGTAAGAAATAAAAGTATTCGATAACGAGCGTTTACCCGATTCACCTGTTTTGACGTACACTAAAACTATTTTTTTTCTCTTATGAGAAATAATCAGTTCTTATGTATGTATAGCAATTAACATATATGGGGTATTCTGAATTTCAGATTTACAAATCGAAAAAAGATACAAAAACTAAATGCAAAATCAAAAATATAATAACTTTGGTATATCTGATATACAGAAGAGTTTATCCAGTTTTGGTAAAAAAGCAAGAGAGGAATTGTAAAATATAAGTCCGTAAATGTTATTTATTGTAGATATCTCAAAGGCACTAACGATAATTTCAAATTCGATTTTAAAACCTATTGTTAAATAAACTTACTATTATATATATATATATATATATATAGTAGGAAAATTGAGAAAAACCTTGACTTGGCAGAACAAGTTTGAGTTTCTGCAGGGAGTATCTTTCAAGAAAAAAGCTCTAACAATTTGTACAAACTTTCAACATTAACTTGTCTTTAGATCTCATTTCGTGTGTAGTATTAGAAGGTTACCGGTGTACAAGTAAATTTATCAAGTTTTGTGAAAGCCGGAAGTGGAGCGAAAAGCCAATGTCTCAAATAGACTGCAGAAGGTTTATTATAATTTGCTCTCGTATACACATTTTTGCTCATCTTTACTTTTGTAAAAGTTCGTTATTCTAGAAAAATTTATAGCTGTATTTAGTTTTTAAGTTGATTTAGTGTTACTGAAGCGGGTGTCTCAAAAAATGGTCTATTTTTTTCTGAAATTATCTATTCAAATTTCCTTTTGAATTTTCTGAAGTTATTTATTATTAATTATTATTCCAGAAAAATTGGTAGGCTTTATTATTAATCAGACAGATCTTATATCTTTTGTCAACACTAGCTCCAAAAATAATTTATAATACATGTAGTAGTAAGTCATGAATTAAGATTTTTTTTTCTTTTTATACTTCCTTATACAAGGTATTAGGGACTATCGTAATCCCGATTTACGAAATGGATTTTATATCTCGCATAGATCAAAAACGAATCATTGTAGAATGTTTCAAATTTATATGTGTAATTCTATTCTCATGATGTTTCGTTGTACGCCTGCAAATTTCGTTTTAATACATGCTCTCGTTTTATAGATATTAAAGATTTTACACGATTTTTCGTGATGTTTGTCTGTATGTGTGTATGTATGCCGCATAACTCAAAATCAGTTGGGTTCCGTTTTGGAGATATTTATGATAATTATATTCATAATGACCAAATATACAAAGATTTTGGCCATTATATATGGCCTACCATCATAGAGATTTCAAAATAAGCTAATGACAGAGTCCGTAATGATATTATTATGAAAGCTGTCAACATTTTTGAGTGCAGAAAGTAATTTTCAAAAACATAAGAAGGTTCTAGTCAACGAATGTTTTTTTTTAAAATGAATATCCAGTCCGTAAATAGAGCCCATAATGATATTTTTATGAGAGTTGCTAACATTTTTCAGTGTAGAAAGAAATTCTTAAAGAAACAGGTTCTAGACAACGAATGCACTTTAATGGATATTCAACATGTAGATAGAGCAAGTAATGATATTGTTATGAAAGTTGCGGACATTTTTGAGTGTAGAAAATAATTTCTAGTATATAAGCACGCAAGTCCTGATCGACAAATACACATTATCATGTTTTAATCTCGTTTGCCATATAAAGAATTTTCGAAGAATTAATTTTAGCACTATAAACCAATGAATCTTTCCGGAAGATTCCAGAATTCTGTTCTTATTAAAATTAGAACTTCAAATCTTTGGCAACCCTAAACTACACATTTTCGTGAAAATATGTCGCCAACTCGTCAAATTCAATGCAAAATCACCAAAATTGATGCCGAAACCAAAATTAGCGTTGAGTACAAACTTGGCGACTTGGCGAGATTAGCAATCAAATTTGGTGGCAAATATCGTTTCAGGTTGGCCAGAATTAGTAAATCATTTCTTAATTTTAACTGAATTAATTGTTTTGGTAAAATGTATCTTTTTCACCTCAAATTTTCGCAAAGATAACAAATGTAGGACATCTATACGAGAAGGATTTTTATTAAATTCTAAGCTGTAAATTTTGCCAATGAGAGATTCTGTAAAAAGACTTTCCTGAAAAAAAAACTAGTACATTTGTTTGGCGGTATGTATAATCCCATTATCATGGTAACAGTTTTTTATTATTATTATTATTCGTGGTTTGAACCACTTGTTTATTTACGAATCTGTTACCTCACACAAAAATGTCAATGTTTTCACAGCAACATGTATATTCCAAATGATGTATAAGAAAGTCATGCGGCGTCCACATCAGATTTTTGTTTTCTTTTTTTGATAAGGAATTCAAATATTTCCAAAATTTAATAAATATATTTAAGATATTTTTACTCGTAATGATATTTTCTTCTTTTTACTTTTATTTTTTTTTCAATATGTGTGCATTTTAAAGGATTTGTTAAAATTCCAAATTCCTCACTCGTGTATCGTACAGACAAAATTAGTTTAAATGCATAATTATATTATAAAATTACGTATTAATTTTTTTTACATCATATTCTTGTAACATGCTATTTAGTTAAAGAAAGTTTTCTAATTATAGAAAAACACAAATAAGCAATTGGAAAATTTATTAGAAGCGTTAAAAAAAAAAAAAAAAAAAAAAAAAAAAAAAAAATGGAAGTAGAAAATGTTTGATTAATTTCTCTGATTATCACTCTGAAAGAAGAACAGTTTAAACAAAAGTGATTTATTTGAGCTTTAGTGCTGACAGAAAGAAGAAAGAAGAAAAAGATTAATTATGTGTTAAAATAATCACTCATATATCTTGAAAAATCATGCAAATTGAAGTTGGGAATACTTATTTGTACAACAAAAAAGAAGTATAATAATTTAAATACGAGATGTATATGTGTTACAATATAGTTAATTGATTCATGCATATTTTTAGGCGAAATCAGTGAAACTCTGTAATATATATATATATATATATATATATATATATACAGTGCGTCCCAAAATTACAGCAACAAAGTTAAGAGGAGACAGGGCACATCACAAGAGTTCAGAATTGTATATGAACCCATGTCCCCAAATATCATCTTAACCCTTTAAGAATCGGGTGTTTTGGGGGATTTTTTAACAGATGTGGACATGGCTTTTAAATTTTAAATTTTTAACAAACATTTTTCTTTCATTAAATGTTTACAGGAAAACATATACGTAGTGATAGTGTTGTGTCTTACCGATGTATTTTAAAGCACTTATTGTATTATAACAGCTATTGTGTATGATTATGTGAAATGTTAGTTTGCACAAGATTTTAAAATTAACAACGCAGGCGGGCACACAAAAAACTAAAAAACTGGAGCACAGATGAACAGTCGATAAAAATCATGCATTGTGGTAAGTGTTAAAAAATAACAGAATATATTCGCTCCTTACAGGGTTAATATGACGTTTGCGGTCATCAGTTGCTATGTATTCCTCATTTCTTCAGCTGTTACTTACATGATCTTAACACTTGTAGCTCCCCCTTTGTGCACCCTAAATCTGCTGAAAAACACCATAAAACGTTCTTAAAGTGTTAGGATGACATTTGGAGATACGGGTACCTATGCAATTCCCAATCCGTACGATGTGTCCAAACTCCTCTTCTGTCTTCTTCTGAAATAGTCTGTCACGGTATTTTCTTGATACCCTATATATATATATATATATACAGTGAGAGAGAGAGAGTAAGAGAGATTATAAGAGAGAGAGAGGGGTGTTTAAGAAAGAGTGTAAGAGAGAGAAAGAGAGATATATGGGTGCAAAGCGAAGTCAGAAAGAGGCTTTTATCAACGCAAGCATTGGTCTCATACATATATTTCTAATAACATTGTAAGGTTATAGGAAGATTTTGTAAAACGTCCGTAAGTCGGAGTTGCGAGGAATCTTAATTTCGGTTTCAGAGTGACTACTCTTTTTACGAAGGCATTCTACGAGTTTAAAGTAAAAGTTTCAGATTTTGCGAAATATAGGAAGTAAGAAGGAGTGGAATGAGTTTCACGGAAAGCAGGTCACGTACGGAATGCATACTAATGTTATAAAGTATAAGAGATAGATTAAAACGATCCTCGGAGAGTTTTGCACGTTTTGAGGGGTTTTCAAGAGTTTTGAGGAGAGGATAGTTTTTGGAAGAAAGAAATGATAGAGTCAAATGCCGCTCAAATTATACAGTGTGAAAAAGCTTCCCGCCATTATGTTGCTACGTTGCTGAAATTATATGTGTAATATAAAGTTGTTTATTGTATTTGTATTGAAGTTATATATCACTTATATTTTATTAAACGTTTAAGAAGTAGCCCAATCCTACCCAGTTTGAAAAGCTTTAATTAAATATTTGTTAAGTTGAAGATTAAAGTTTGACTGTTTATTTTCTTATATGTACAGCAGGTTCAATTGTGAATGACGAAGGCGCCAATTCTTCACAAGGGTAAAACAATACGTCACAACATAATGTTTTAAATAATATAAGCATTTGTGATGTGGCTTGTTTAAATTAAAAATTCAATTTTTTGAAAAATGCAAACACTAACTGTTTATACTAACTTTTTTACAGTAATCTTTGAAAAAAAGATTCCAATTTTATTTTATGCATTGCAATAAATATATTTGTATTTATGTAAAAGGTATAATGTGTATAAAATTTATTCTATTTATTTATTTTGGCTTTAGTATGATATATTTATTAGTTTTAAAGCTGTAATATCATCAGTTCTTACCAAATGTAGGAATAAGTTCAATTGTTTTTATAAAATTATGCATTCATTTTACATATATACATATATGTAATGTGAAAAAATTTGAAGAATGCTAGTATTTCAACGGATATACTTTATCTACCAGTAAGCATCTGGGCACTTTCGAATTCCAATGTTTTGCCAAATATCTTGATATGTTCTGTAGGAATCATCTTGAAACTTTGGTAGTTTAAAGAACCTCGTATTTTTCAATAAAAGTTGTGACATGAAAAGAAGAAGGGGACCAGTAAAAAATTAAACAGAAATCAATGTGTTTTGGATCACCCTGTAAAAGGTGCTGCTGTAAATGTATTTTGGCTGTAGCACGTGATTATGAGGACTTTTCTCATTCATTATCTGTATACAATTTTATGAGGCTACCACATATATTCATGGAAATACAACGGTTTATTAAAAAAAATCTATTTTGTTAATTGTAACATTTAGGGTATTAGTCCCAGTGCAAAGCCATTTTCAGTAAATATAGCATACTACATTAGACACAATTTACAGCATTCAGAATGAAAACATGTTAAATATCTTACAAAATACGAGCACTTTTACTAAATAATTTGTAACTACGCATGCGCATGCTTTATAAAATTTCATTTGCATAAATTCATGGCCAAAGGTATTAAGCAACGTATAGGAAAACCCAAAACAAATACCATGTAAATTCAAAACGCTACGAGAGATAGAATAAACAGAGTTTAAGTTCTTAAAAAAAAAGAATGATGTTAGGGGGTTTAATTAATATTTATTTACAATCAGCGAAAAAACTGTAATACCACTGGGTATTGATTGAATGAAAATAAAAATGTGAGTAAAACCTCTTATAGTTTAGCTTTTTTTTTTTTTTTTTTTTTTTTGAGAAAACTGAAATTATGTTCATTCTATATTTCGTAACGTTTCGAATTAATTTACATGATATTTTTTTGAGGTTTCATAAAATTTGCTCAACATCTTTAGCTATTAATTTATGCAAATGAAATTTTTATAAAGCTTGCACATGCGTATTTAAAATTCCTTTTGTAAAAGTGCTCGTATTTCGTAAGATATTTAACATTTTATCATTATGTTTGGTGTATGCTGCGTCTAATGCAGCATGCCATATTTTCCGAAAATGGCTTTGCACTGGATCTAATACCCTACATGTGATACTTAAAAAGGTGGATTTTTTTTTTTTTGCAATTTTTTAAAGAAACCGTTATATTTCCAGGAATATATGTGGTAGCCCCATACAATTTTATAGAGATAGTAAGACAAATACTAATAAATACATGCTACAGCCAAAGTGCATTTAAAGCAGTGCCTTTTACAGGGTGATCTAAAACATATTGATTTTGGTTTAATATTTTACTGGTCCCCTTTTTCTTTTCATGACACAACTAATACTAAAAAATATCAGGTTCTTTACACTACTAAAGTTTCAAGATCATTCCTAAAGGACTTATCAAGATATTTGACAAAACGTCTAAATTCGAAAGTGTCCAAGTACTTATTGATGGATAGTGTATATACACAAGAGCCATAAATAAACGTTTTAACAGATTTTCTTGTATGTATTAATGCGTGTGTGTGTAAAAAACATCAATTATACTCAGTTAATAATAAACTAAAAATTTGTGAAAAACCCTGTGATAAGAACGTAATTTAAAATTAATAAAATAGCTAAAATTTTAAACAAATATTGAGATGAATTCATTCGACAAAAAATCTGACGTGAACAGATCAAAGTTTCGTTATACACCCATTGAAATATACATATTCTTATAAAAACATTGCCATTGTTCTGTGAGATTATAATTAGGTTCTTAAATAATGATGCATGTTACAACTCATAAACATTCTTGAAAACAAGCCAAGAAGACGATGACCCCGACCACGAAAGTCACGATAATAGGATTATATACAACCAAAGAACGCATATCTCTTATTCTGGACTATTGTTCCGCAAAATATTACAGAATGTCTCATTGAAAAATGCACAGCTTAGAGTTCAATAGAGTTCATTCGAGCGTAGATAATCTGCTTTTGTTATCTTTGAGAACAATTAATATCGAGACCCAATACATTATACGAAATTTTAACTTCGCTAAAACTGAGAAAGGATTTACTAATTATGTACACACTGAAATATTTTCGTCCAATTTCGTTGTTAATCTCGTCAAGTCGGTAGGTTCTTCGCCAACGCAGATTGTCGTCGATTTTAGTAAATTGGCAATCAAATTTGGCGAAAATTTTGTAGTTTAGGTTTGTTACATTTTTGTCAGCTCTAACTTCAAAATGAACAGGATTCTAGAATTTTCTAGAAAAATTCATTAGTTTCCAGCGCAAAACTAACTTCTTCGAAAGTTCTATAAGTGTCTAATAAGACTATATAAAAAAAAGAGCCATTGTTGTTGATTATAGACTAACACTTGCCTATTTCTTTACGTCCTACATCCTGTACGAGATTACAGTAAAAGTTAAAAAAGACGGTACATTTTTCATTTTCGGAGAACTTGGACGTTGACTTAGCATCAGATTGCACATCCAAATTTAGTAAAATTGGCTGTTTAAGATTTCCATATTTTTGAATCTCTGAAGTAAATAGCAGTTGAGTTTTAGAATTTACAGTAATAATTCATTGATTTCTAGCGCAGAGCAACAGCGAAAATTTTATAAATCATGTCAAGACTCTTGATGAATTCAAACTCTATTAACTACGAAATTTGCGGTTGATCTTCGTTCCCTAATTAACAAAATGTCTTTTCTGTAGTTTATGTACCATATGTTCACTGGTACTCAAAATATATACTCATTTTTGCCATATTCACCAAATGTTCGTCCGCTATCACGGACGTTCGACAAGGAACTCGAGAAGTTAGCATTCACTAGCATAGCGTCTAACACGTATACTGCTAACATGGAACCACAAATTTAAGTGGTATTGAACGACTTGTTGGAAGAACCACTTGCTGCCAATCTGCACCCAAGTATTTATGTCAATGAGCCGATTGCAGCCGCAGTCGTCGAGAGTTTTGCTGGAGGGGAATCCTGTATAAAGGAGTTCTTTCACAGCCCACAGCGTATCACTGTGCGGCTGTTACGCTGCACTCGTTAAATATTACGTCGATTAATGATTACTCGTAAATGATTACGTTCGCTGATGTTTAGCTGTTATTGCACGATAGAAAAATCGTCCTTCACGAAGGTCAATCATTCTCTCTCGTTCACACACTGTGCTGTTGAAATGCCACCACTTTCGTCGAAGAGGCGTTGTTACGATTCATCTAACGATTACCACTAGTAGATAACCATAGACTATTTTCAATGTCCCGCAACAGCTCTCTAATTACATGGTTTCATCAGCACACCAGAGGGCGCTTCTCAGCCTATGCATCCATTGTGACTTTCAAATTTTAATCATTTGATTAACACACAATAATTTACATTTGCTGAAATTTTCATCTCAATCCCATACTTCTTTCATGTTGTTTGAATTTTCATGAACATGAATATATATTAGATCAAACCAAATATATTTAATACATTAATAATTTTTTAGATAGTTTATATATAAAATATATTATATTTATCCATAATAATATTGTTTAAAATAAGATTTACTTAAAATTTAATTATTAGTACTAATAATATTACATAATAATGACATATCATAATGATAATATAAAATAAGTTAGAACAATCTACATTTGAAAAAAATAATATTAATAAGGAGTTTTTTTTTTACTTTCTTTTCTTACATATAACCTGAATCTAAACGATGTGAATCTAAACGATGATGAATAATTACCGTTATTATTAAATTTAAAAAAAAATGGTTAAGGCGTATCAAAGTGGGTTACAAAATACATTTTATTACATTTTTTTTTTTTTTTTTAATATATATAATTAGCCTTATTTATAATAAAAATGTAAATGGAAGTGAACATCGGGATACATAGCACTTACAAAAGCTAGAATAGTAAATTAAAGTGGGTTTCATAAACTTGATAAAATAAAATATGAGGAAAATGCAATAATTTTATACATACTGAATGCAAAAATACCTTTTTAACCCTTTGTCTACCAACGATACTTTAAAGTTCCATTACTTTAAAAAGCATATAAAATTGAATTTAAGGAAGAAATGTCAAAATATTTCTTAAAGTATAACGTATATACCTCATTTTAATCTCACTATAAGGCATTAGATGCTACATGTAGCCGTTTGAGTTCTCTCACTGTTTTTGTTTAGCATTTTTCACGATCTTCACGTGTTTAAAATTAATTCCCAAATTACTTCAAGAATCGTAAAATATCGTAGTAAAAATATAATGAGCATAAAAAGTAATTACTTTATAAATTTTTTTTTAACGATCAAAATATCTTTTTTGACCTCTCTTTAACTGTAGTACACTAAAGTATCATCTCGCAAAGTCCTCAGTAATTACTATTGTGAAATGATATATAATGCAGTCATACGATTTCTATTGCATATGCCTTTAAAAAGTAAACTTAACTAACTAAATGAAATATGCTTCAAACACATCTTTTTTTTGTTTCATAATGTGGTGCAGTCGGTAACAAAACTGTCCGAACACTAGAAAAAATCCTTATGTAAAAAAAGTACACTTCATACGGTTTTCTTAAATAAATCCGTGTCGAATCATGTTCGTAGTCTGTGTAAGTACATGATTCGATAAGGATTTATTTAACAAAATCGTATGAAGTGTACTTTTTTTTTTACATAGGAATTTTTGCTAGTAATCGGACACTTTTGTTACCGACTGTATATAAAGGGTTTTAAAATAACCATCCCTATTTAATTTTATTTTTATGCCGAAGTAAATAAATAAATAAATAAATATGAGAAAATAACGAGCAAATATTTTGTATTTGTTGGCACCAACTTGATTTAACTAATAATTTTAAAGAAATTAGAATGTTTTTAATAAATATCTTTTAAAATAATTGGACTAATTTGTGGTAGATGGTACATTCGTATACTTGGATTATTTCTCATCATTTTGTTTTTTCAGCGTCTTTGTACTGTAGTAAAAACAATTCCATTTAGACGGCGCTGCGTCGACGCAGAAAGAAAAAAGAAGAACATATATTTTGTTTATAGATTTTGCAACAGCCAGTAAGTTTAGTTTTAGATTTTGGATTCTTCGGCTGTGTTCGAAGATAGAATTATTCGATCTCTCACTATGAGCGTTAATTAGATTCGGAACTACGTTCCTTTAAGTATTCTTTTTTGTAAATAATGTATTTAAAGTGTAAATATAATTTTTATTTTATTATATCATTAAACCTTCAGAAAAAGTTTGCATCGTTCATTTTATTCATTTTCTTGTTTCAAAGCAGTCCGGCATTTAAATTTTGATTCTTTATGTTCTTAAAATGTAAATACCACTGAACCGCGAATTATTTTTCAGTACGTATAGCGGTATGCCTGTAGTTACATACATGAATTCGGATTATACTAGTGGAGATTGTTTCAATGATGGCATCATTTTCAAGCATGACTCCCGTGTAATTAAGTCTATGGGTATTAAGAATTTGCATTAGGATTTTAAATGGAAAAAAAAGATGTTTTGTTTGCTATTCTTATGTATAATTTTCACATTTTAGTATTACACATTTGAAAAATTAAATAAGAAGTTATTTATAAAAAGAAAATAATCTGTTTTGCTAAGTGCATACTACAATTTTATTTTATTCACCACTCCGTTTACAATAAAACAATCGCTTTATGTAAAAATCTAAAAGATTTCAATCAAACTAATAGCCCGACATTTAACAAAACTTGTAGTAAAAAAAAAAAAAAAAAAAAAAAATGTTGTACTTACCAAGCTACTCTGAATCTCTCCATTCTAAAAGAAAAATTACTGCACCACCACTTTTCACTTTTATGTGTCTGCGGCTTTGTGTCCGCAGGAATGAGATGGGACTGCAGATTAGGGAAAAATTCGACATTTGCAGAGCAGTAGAATGGACACATTTCTCTTAATCCTAGACAAATTTATAATCTCGTACATTTCTGCTTAAACAATTATCAAATTAAAAAATCAGTTCAGGTACCTTTTATCTATGAATTTTTGTCATAATTGAACTAAGTTATATAGTCTTTTACTAAATTTCAATGGACGTTGTGGTGCCTGCTTTTTCGCACCTGGTTCTTTTCTTTCGGTAAATTCATTTCGAGACACATCAAGACACTGATCACACTTGGTTTACTTTTAAACGTATATTTACTTACGGCACAAACATAAAATACATAACGAATACAGAAATTAACATCGAGTAAAGTATTTTCTAAAAAACATGTAGAATGGAACGTTAGTCCATCTTGATTCGAATACGCACACACACTGTTGCCACACTTTCGTACCAAACTTTTTAGTTCTTGTTTTTTAATACTCTCGAAATCAGAGGTGCGGCGTTCACACCTTCCCTCCAGTTTCACTTGAGGGACAATGGCCTTCACAGTGAAACTACTAACAAAAATTTGCGGATAATTTATATAACTGTTCATGAAAGTCTAATTGTCCTTTTAAATTGTTAATTATTGTTTCATCTTTGACCTAATATGCGATGTTCCATCAAGAGCAATAACATTTATATTTCACTTAATATTTAAATATTTTCTATGGTATAAAATAAGTAACATTTAAACACATAATAGAAATAAAATATATATATAATATATATGAATAAACATTTATCCTGACATGGATTTTCTTATGCACTTTAAATAATCTTAATGAATTAATATACTTGAATATAAGAAACAAAATAAACACACACACATATCACACACATATATATATATGTGTAATAACAAATACAATATTAAACTAACTTATGACTTTATTCATGAATGCGTGATAAAGCATCTGCAATAGTATTACTGCTTCCTGGCTTATGAGCAATAGTCACTTGATAGCGAGATAGAGCCAATGCCCATCTTTGTAATCTGGCGTTCTTAGGAACTGTTTCTGTCAAATATTTTAAAGGGTTATGGTCCGTGTGTAAGATAATAGTGGCTCCATAAGTCCACATTTCGAATTTACCTAATGCCCATATTACCGCATAAGCTTCCCTTTCAATAGTGCTCCACTTTGATTGAGCAGGGGTCAGTTTTTGGCTTGCGAAAGTTATTGGTTTCAGTTTATTCTGCTCATCTCTCTGCATTAGACAGGCTCCAATTCCGGTCACTGAAGCATCAGTATCGATTTCAAAAGGTTTCGACATATCAGGTGTATACAGAGATGTTATAGAGCACAAACAATTCTTTAACGAATTAAATGCGCTTTCGGCTTCTTCTGACCATGGAAGGTCGTTTGGCACAGTTTTTCGAGTTAAGTCCGTTAAAGGTTTTGCTATATTGGCATACCGAGGCACATAGCCTCTGTAATAGTTAAATAATCCTAGGAGTGACTTCAATGTTTTCTTAGTTTTAGGGGCTTTCAAATCTTTAATAACTGATATCTTGTCCGGATCTGGGCCGTGCTCTCCTGAGCCTACGACATGTCCCAAATATTTTACTTTCGACATCGCAAAAGAGCATTTCTTTAAATTTGCCGAAAAATTCAATTTTTTCAGAGTTTCTAAAATGGATTTAATATGATTAAGATGATCTTCCCAGTTTGAAGAAAATATGATAATATCATCAAGAAAACTTTCGGCGTAGTCACTATGAGGTCGTAATACTTGATTCATTATTCTTTGGAATGTTGCTGGTGCTCCAGATAACCCAAATGGCATCACCTTCCACTGATACTGACCCTTTGGAGATACAAAACTGGTTAATTCTCGGCTTTGCTCTGCTAAGGGTATTTCCCAATATCCCTTAAGAATATCTAAAGTTGTCAAGTAACGAGCTCCACCAGCTTTAAATCTAAGATTTTCTGAATTCTGCATAGGAAAAGGTGGAATTTTACTAACTGAGTTCAGCTCTCTGTAGTCCACGCAAAGTCGGACAGTTCCATCTTTCTTGGCTACACATACCAATGGATATGCTATTTCTGCTGAAGAGGGTTCTATTAGGTCTTTTTCCAATAATTCCGCTATCTGTTTTTCTATATTAGATCTTAATGTTTCTGGAACTTTATAAAGATGAGGTTGTTTCCTCTCTACTCCAGACTTTAACTGGATAACATGTGGCGGAACTTTGGCTTTCCTTAATTCCCCATCAAATATTGTTAGATATTCTTTAATCAGATTCAACAGCTGTTTATGTTGCTTTGCTGATATCGAATTTGATTTTATACCAGCTTTTAGTTCTTCATCTGTTACTTGCCGTGATTCTACGGGCGCATGTTGTATATCTCCAAACTCTTCATCTGTTTCGTAAATAATTCCTACAGCTCTGACAGGTTGTATATATTTACGCAATTTATTTTGATGAAGATGTCGAACACTTCCATCAGGTAGTTTGACATAAAAAGAATGTGGAGACTTCTTTTCTACTATTTCTCCTGGTCCTTTCCATTTTGAACAAAGACGATTTGTTGAATCAGGGATTAACACTACAACTTCATCCCCAACAGAAAATTCGGTATCTTTTGACCGTAAATTATGATAATGTACATATTTCTGCTGCTGTTCTTGAGCTATGCTATTCGCATACTGTGCCGCGTCTTCTAAACGGTTCCGGAGTTTCAACAGGTAGTCAGCTACAGATTCTCCAATCCCTTGAGGAAGTACGACTTCATCTTCCCAACTTGATTTGAGGATGGCTAGAGGTCCTACAGGTGGTCGCCCATGAACTAGTAGGAATGGGGCAACACCCGTTGTAGCGTTAGGCACTTCTCTGTATGCCCATAACAAGAATGGCAACTGTTTATCCCAGCCTCGACCTTGTGAATTAATTGCATGATGTAGCATGGATTTTATAGTTCCTATCCATCTTTCAACCAAACCATTCGATTGTGGATAACCTGGAGTGGAAAATTTAGGAACACATCCTAATCGTTTTAAAAATTCTTTTGTCAGCTGTGCGGCAAAATTTCTTCCGTTATCCATTGCAATTACTCGAGGAATTCCAGTTCGTACAAATATTTCTATAAATGCATCACAGGCTGCCTTTGCTGTTAAAGACTTCAGAGGTATTGCTTCCGGCCAACGACTATGCTGGTCCATAACGCACAGTACATACTGATGGCCACGTGATGACTTTGGCTCTATTGGGCCTAAAATATCGGCATTAACCACTTGAAATGGAAGTTCTGGTCTTCCAACAGCTTCGATAGGTGTTCTATCGTTTACTTTTCCTTTCCTGCGCATTTGACAATCATGACACGAAGCACATAATTGTTTAACTTCTTTTGGCATTCCTTCCCACCAGAAAGACATTGCAATTCTGTCTCTGGTCTTCTTAGCTGCCAGATGTCCACCACTAGGAGTTTCATGAGCTAATTTCAAAATGTCCTTTCTTCTGCTTGCCGGTACGACCAATTGAATATATTTCTGTCCGCCTACTTTACCCATATGATATAATAAACCTCTTTCAATCCAGTAACCATTTTTATGTTGTCTAGCTTCTTCGAAGCACTTTTCCAATGTAGGACAGGCTAACTGTTCATCCCTAAACACTTGTGCTTGTGGAACAGGGATATTTTCATTTCTTTCATCCTTACTATCGGTTTCGGTCAATGTCTGTTTAACTACTGAGTTATTAAAGACTTTGGTTTCTGGATGATGGGACTCGCTGTTGTTTAGCTTTGCCTTTCGAATAATCTCGTGACTTTCTCCCTCCATACAGAACATACACTTTTCATTATCTTCTGTGAGTGGGGTACTAATTGCCTCATCCCCAAGATAATTGTCGTTTGAATTATTCTCAGGTACACTGAACAAGGATTGTTCACCGACTTCATTTATTGTGATTACTTCAACCTCTTCTTCTGAAGAATAGTTTCCGGGAGACCTTCCCTCCACTTTGAACAAGGACGGTTCATTGTTTTCTTCCACTGGGGTGATATTAACCTCAACCCCTGAATTTCCAGGATTTCTTCCTTTCACATGGAACAAGGATTGTTCATCGACTTCTTTCTTCGGGATATTCACTTTATCCCCTAAAGAAATGTTTTCGGGAGACCTTCCCTCCACACTGAACAAGGATTGTTCATCGACTTCTTTCTTCGGGATATTCATTTTATCCCCTAAAGAAATGTTTTCGGGAGACCTTCCCTCCACACTGAACAAGGATTGTTCATTAGCTTCTTTTACTGAAGTGATTCCTGTATCATCTCCCAAATAAGAACGCTTTTGTTCCTTCAACCATTCATATACCCTGGGAGTGATTAAAGCTTCCTCATGCAGCCCTTCTACTACTGCAGCATGCACTTGAACATATGGAATGATTTCTTCATCTGTATGAAGACTTAGCGGAACTGACACAAGTTGTGCTTCCACTGGATTACCTATAGCAGGTCTCAAAAGAATTTTCCCACTTGACTGTAAGTGTTCCTCAGGTACAACTGATTTTCGTAGTACGGTGATTTCTGCACCACTGTCCACGATGCCTTGAAATTTTTGACCTCCGATTCCTAAATCCACTTTCAGAAGCTCGCCATCTTTCTCGTTGACTGGAAATTCCCACTCGAAACAAGCGCTATTTAGATTAACACTGACCTTATTAAGGCCCTTACTTTCTTGACTCTTTTTGTTTGTTTTCACGTAAGATGTACTTGCTGAATTCAATTTGGGGCAGGATTTTTTCATATGGCCTTCCTTTCCACACCAATAGCAGGAGAATTTCGAACGAATGTCTCTTTGTTCTTGCTGTGGCTTAGTAAACACCCTTTTTTCATCTCTATTGTTATTTCCGAAATTCGCCCCTTTGGATGGAAGATTCCAATTTTCTTTATGAGAAATTTCTTTCGTTTTTTTATTGAAAGTCATTTTGACATTTTCATAATCATCTAATTTACTGGAAATAATATCAGATGACTTAAACAATGACCATTCATCGATGAAATGTTCTTTAATTTCTGGAGGTACTTTCCTTTTAATTTGATCTGTAATAATCAAATCATATAATTCTTCAAATGTGTTAACTTCTAATCCCCGAATCCATTCAGTAAAATAGTTTTTCAATTCGTAAGCAAAATCTCTCCATGTGATATCAGCTTTTTTAGTATGCTTATTGAAAAGTTGTCGAAATCTTTCAGGAGTAAGTTTATATCTCTTTAACAATAACTCTTTTACTTTTCCGTAATCATTCGTGATTTCTTCGTCTTCCCGAGCTATAACTTCCGCGATTTCGTATGGCAGTAGCCCAATGAGATGAGAAACCCAATCATCTCTTTTAATTTCCGCACGTTTTGCCTGCCGCTCAAAAAGAACTAAATACAGGCTAATTTCGCATGTTTTAGGATCAAATTTTTGTAAGATGTTATGTAATTTTACGCGCGTTTTCTCAGAAGTTTCATTTATAATTCCTTTCTTCTCAAGTTCTATTCTTGCATTTTCCAGCCGCATTTTTTCCAATTCTATTTCTTCTCTTCTTAGGCGTTCCTCCATCTCTTCTTTTCTCTTACGTTCCTCTATTTCTTCCCTTCTTATGCGTTCCTCCATCTCTTCTTTTCTCTTACGTTCCTCTATTTCTTCCCTTCTTATGCGTTCCTCCATCTCTTCTTTTCTCTTACGTTCCTCTATTTCTTCCCTTCTTATGCGTTCCTACATCTCTTAACTCATATAACTTTAAATGTTGAGTTCCTTCCACTCCAAGCTCAGTAGCAACTTCTTGCAAATCTTTTTTATTCCCTTTACCCAAAAATGACATCTTCGGATGGATGAAATCAAATCAAGTTCAAATTTTCCTTAAGAACGCCAGATTTGACATCTTATTTTTTATCTTAAACAACATTTTCCCCCAAATTAAATAAAATAATCATTAAGTCGGAATGCATACATAAAAGGAGAAAAAAAAAATAATATGTATCGAAATAACAAATAAAAAAAAATGTTTACACAATCAACTCTTTCATTAAATAAATCAGAATATACTTTATTACATAACCAGCTTTCAATAAATTAGAAATAATGTTGCCATAGCAACACAATCAACTCTTTCATTAAATAAATCAGAATATACTTTATTACATAACCAGCTTTCAATAAATTAGAAATAATGTTGCCATAGCAACCTTTAATCAAACTTACTTTTAAACAGAAAAAAAAAACAATTTCCGATTCATTCCTCAAAGTAAAAAAATAAACAAAACCGGACGTTCACAAGAATAATTCACTAGTTTTCTTTTTACTGAGATATTTCATTAATATTCCCATAATAATAAAGATAAATAAATATAAATAATTATCAAGGTCTAACAAATACACAATCATTCAATAAAACAGAACAAATAAATCAAAACAGAACTCTCTCTCTCTTTTTTTTTTTTTTTTTTTTTTCTGCTTTAATGAAATCTTATTTATTCTAAATCACGTGATGAATAAAAAGAACACACAGAATTTAATAACAATGACCTTGAATAGCATAAAAACATATTCTTTTCATCATTCTTTTTACTATTTTCCGGCTTTTTAAATACAAATAAACAAATATATTTCTATTTTTCCTTTTTCAAACACTAGAATTATTATTATTTCAACATTACGAAATATTCAATTTTCATTTACATACTCTTTACCTTGTTGGAATACAAAATCGGAACAAAATATCTAAATGCTTAATCCTAATTATTTAATTTAAAACTTATACAAAATATGACTCTTGATGGAACATAAAAAAAAAAACATACCCTTTTTTTTTTTCATCACTATCATGAAAAAAATCCATACGAGTACTATAGCTATTTCACATATGCTTGTCGACTTCGCCAATTGTGGTGCCTGCTTTTTCGCACCTGGTTCTTTTCTTTCGGTAAATTCATTTCGAGACACATCAAGACACTGATCACACTTGGTTTACTTTTAAACGTATATTTACTTACGGCACAAACATAAAATACATAACGAATACAGAAATTAACATCGAGTAAAGTATTTTCTAAAAAACATGTAGAATGGAACGTTAGTCCATCTTGATTCGAATACGCACACACACTGTTGCCACACTTTCGTACCAAACTTTTTAGTTCTTGTTTTTTAATACTCTCGAAATCAGAGGTGCGGCGTTCACAGACGTTTAGAGAATTATTTTAAATTTTACTTTTAAAATTTAATAAATTTGAAAATTTGAAAGGTACCTATTTATAGGTTTCATATAACATATTTAATAACAATAAGAAATCCTATTCTTTACACGTTTATTAGCACTTAATTTCTTCATAAAAAGTATTAGCCAAGGTAATTATGGATGATCATATTGTTCTCAAACTCTGTAAATGAATGCCATTTTATTTTATTTATTTATTTATTTTTCTGTTTTAAAAATGATGCATCACATTACTAGCATTACTAGCATATGTAAGTAAGATATGGTGGAAAATTTATATTAAATTATCTAATAATTCAGATTATTAACACATCATTTTATTTAAGCAGACGGTATGTGACTAAATATTGTTTGTTTCAATGTGAGATCAAATATGGAGATTTTTTATAATAATGTTAGTTCCGCAGCCTACGTTTGATATCCTTAATGCACTTTTGATATCCTTAATCAATGAAACTGAAAGCTGTGGACACGGGGGTAGATTACTGGAAGGATTTGGTGAACGGAACTTTTCGGAGGGAATAAAGCTTTATATTTATATGTAGAAATATTGGAACGGTAACTAATGTTTTATATACAGCAACATCTGAGCATTTATTGGACATTATTAACAGAAATGCAGCTTTTTCCAAGAATAAAACGAGAAATTTTTTCATTTGCTTTAAATTAAAATTTCAAAGAAGAAAATTCCCTTATTTTATTTTATTTTTCTTTTTGAGAAAATTAAACAACACACAGATCAAAAATATATGCAAGATTTTTTTTTTTTTTTTTTTTTTTTTTTCCGTGAAGTCTCAAATAAATATTTCCTAAAATTAAATAAGTATTTGATAGTGCTTATGAAAATAATAATGATACACATAAATATTTCAATTAATCTAAAACTGAAATATACGGTAACTATTTACATTTGCATTTTTGTTTTCAATTCCTGGTCAAGAAATGATTATGTCTTGCTAAAGATTTTTTTTTTTTTTTTTAATTAGAAATAAGGATATATAAATCCTTTAAATTGAAATATATATTATTCATAATGAATTATTTTAAAGTCTTCTTATTCAAACAATCATAAATAATTCATCTCAAAACATTATTATTTGTGCTGTTTTGAATAAAATATTGATAATCTCTTAGAATAACTTTTTTCAGAAACTTAAATAAAGGATATCAAAATAAGTATATGTATATTATTTTTCTTTTTAACATTTTGTATTAGAAAATATTAATAAACCATATATAGAATTGGTTATCCTATACAAAAATGTCCAATACAAATTTATTTATTCTACTAACTCTGAAAGTAAATACAACAAAAAATTCAAACAGCAATAAAACTAATAAAAAGTATCTGACATACGTTAAATCTAAATATTTTTATTAATATATAACAAAGCCATTCCTTTGATTAAAAATTGTTAGATAAAACACATAAAACTAAAATATATTTACAATAATTACAAAAATTTTGGGGGAAATTTATTTCTGTATATTCAAACATTTAAATAAAGATTGCATGTAATCAACCAATATATATATATATATATATATATATATATATATAAATATATACAATATATATATAGCAGGATGTTTTATATATATATATTGTGTATATAAAATCCTGCATTATTCCAAAAGACAACAATTTTTGTTACAGGTAAAAAGTGTAGAAAATATGTCCATATTAAATTAAACAATAAAAAAGTAAAATAAAATAAACTAGCTATTATTTTTTAAGAGATATGATGTTTATTAGCATAATAAGAAAATATCAATCCAAACATTTTGATACACATATTCATACAAATACTGAAGAAATTAAGAAAATACACAGGGCACCCCCACTTATTCCCACTCTCACACCTTTAATTACTGAACGGCTGCAGCCATGTATATTAAAGTGGTGTCTAAGTAACGTGGCTATGCGCAACAAATCAAAACCACTTAAAACGTTTTCTGGAAGAAGTTATTGTTTCTATGAGGAAAACGATACGCGATAGAAGCAAAAAGGAATTATGAAGTTAAAAATTATTATCGACTTAGTACGAAAAGGTACCTTGTACGCATGAGTGCTAAATGAAGAAAGCTTAAAACTTACATTTATGTATTCGCAGTTTCTTATGATGTGACTTAGAAATTACTTTAGTATATGACTGACTGATTTGATTTTAGTATGTGACATAGAAAGAAAAAGTAAATAGAGTTCCCGAAATACTTTTATTTTCGATATTGAAACTTAATGTACGTTTGGATCTTTGTTTGAATGTTACATTGCACACATTGTACAGTAACAGGTGTCACGTATGTATACTACGTATAATTTTCACAAGGAAGCAATGTGCATTGCAGCTGACTAGCAAAAATTTGAGTATTAAAAATAAAGGCATCTCTTGCGAAAACGAATATATTTTTTTTTTCCTTATCTTTTTTTCACGTCACAGTGCAGGAAATCGTGAACTAAAAAATACACGTTATTAGTATTCTGGTTTTAGCACATAAGTCAATACTTTTTAATTTTTGAACTAAATTGATGATTCTCTGCATCTCCAAAACTCACTTTTTTCTTCTATCTGGTACCGTGTTCCAAACAGAATACTCAATAGAATACTCAATATTGTACACAACGGCTCATTTGTTTGGACAGAAACTATTGCCGATTTATTCAGTTAAGTTTGTAATTTATTATATAAGCACTTGTCTATAGTAATATTTTCTAAGGTAATGGACTTGCAAGTTACATGCCAAAAAAATTATAATATCATCTCTTTTAGGTTATACCATGATTCCAACACTTTAACCGCGTTTATGTGTGAGTACCATAGATTTTAAGCAATGCACACTGTAAAACAAACAAACACACACACTCACAAAAAACAAAACAAAAAAACCCCTCTTAATTACATTTCTGCATAAAGTTCTGGCAATTTGGGTGCCAACACTTTGCTCTGTATTTACAGCCTTTTCGTAAGTAGTTGTTTCTGCAAATTAATGGCATTACTGAAACTTTTCTGCTATTCAGAAAAAAAAAAAAAAAAAAAAAAAAGAATTCGATTGAATTAAGTTGTTTACGTTGATTTCGAACTCAAAGGGCCAGGGAAGAAGTTTCACCGTTCACCGCTACGGTTTTATGTTATAACTATAAATACATAAGTGTATTCTTAAGGTTACATGATGCGAAAATTTTTGAGGTGAAATTAACCTTATTATTTACCGGCTTTTACCTTATTTATCTAAAAATGTAATGATATAGAATTCCAACGAACCTTATTAAAACATAATACAATTAATTTAAAGTAGGAAAAAAAAATACTGGAAAGCGAATATCGGTGACAAGCATAAAATTAAAAACATTTTATATTTAAATTTTACGTTAGTAAATACCTTTAGCAAATTTGTTATTTTTTTACACCAAGCAGCAGAATTTTTTAAGTAACTGATAGTGTAAGACACAGAATATAACTCTTCTGTTTTGGTTTGTATTACGTGCAGTTATCAAATTAATTACTAATAAAATAGAATAGCTATTTGTTAAAAGTTTACATGTTAATCCTTAAAGGTAAAAACAAAAACGAAACATAGTTTGTAATGAAATCATTCACTACATTGTAGAATTATGTTTTACCTTTATATTTTATTATATGCTTCCTAAAAAATTGCATTCCATTTTTTTTTTTTTTTTTTTTTTTTTACTGTTACAAATTTGTCTATGTTTCTGAAATTCAATGTCAGAGATACAGAAAACCATTATTAAATTTAGAAATAACTTTTAATTGTGACATTTATTTTTCTATTTTAAAAATATCTCCAATATTCTTTTAAAACACAAACTGAAATATAAAGACTGATGGATAAATGTAAATTTATGACATTCAATGATAAGTATATAGCCCCCAAAATTATGGTAACTTAGCTAAATGTTTTAGAAGTTCGGTGTTTGAGAGCTTTTAAATGTATTATTTTGTTGAATTTTCATATATTTTATTTACATTGTCATTCTCTTATGTATACAGAAATAAAATTGTATCAGTAACTGATTAGCCATTTCGAAAACGTGGGAAACACTAGCCGCGCTATTTTCAATCAACATCACTCTCAGAGTCTTAAGTGACTTGCGAATTTCAACTCTGAAGATTTTTATAAAAAATTGTATGCCGTGTCTCATTATAAACATAATAGTACTGAAGGCATTCTCATTCCGATCCCTTTTAGAACATACTATTTTGCTATTTCTGATGTTATAATAAAACATTCTTGAAAAGGTCTAAGAACATAAACAAAATTATCGGGGTTTTGTAAATGTACAATAAAAAGTAAATCATTAATTGTTTTTTTTAATTGGGTCTTCTAAGGGATCATTATAAACCGAATTATCGTTTTCTTGCTAAAAAACATTATGCAGGGCTAAATGTAAGATTAAATGTTATATAAGGTAAAGCTAGGAGATTTTGCGCACAATTCAACAAAATCATATAAAAAATCCAAATGTTAATTTTTTGCTAAACTATTGGTGCATAACTTTGAATTGATCATCCTTCTATGAATTTCCATTGCTATTTTGTTGCTCTGTTGTAATTTAAAACAACAGTAGTAATAAAACCAAGAGAGCTATTTTGCGCAATCTCTCCTTATAGGGTAAGAGTGAATGCACACATGGGTAGGAGAGATTGCGCTTAATTATAACAACAATTACATTATCAATAATAATAATTCGCTTAAATGACATTGTTTTAAAGTATTTCTAAACAAATAATTTTGCAGTGGGAGTGGACATTTCAATTGAAAATCAGAAAAATAAAAGAAATTTAAAAAGAACTACAAAAACTTATTTAAAGAAACAAATATTAAAGAAACAGAAAAAAGAACAAAACAAGATAGAAAACAAGACTCGAAAATATTATTATTTTGCTAGTTAATCTGTTTAACTTAAAATTAGTACATTACCTTTTCAGCTAGGATTGATTCTTGATTACTGACCGAATCCTTCGTTGTCTACAATCATTGCACTTATTATTGTACACATGAAGTTATTTTTCAACTACCTACCACAAGGGAACCTGTTCGCGATGGGGTATCCGTCTCAAACAGACATTTCTGAGCAATAAAAAAATAAAAAAGAAGGTAGCACACCGAGCTTGTATTGGTATGTGGCTGGACACGCCTATTTTTAAGCGCAGAATTCGACCACCATTTACTATTTATTTAAGTATATTTTTTTTGCAAAATCTTCCGGAAAAAAAAAATCCTTTACGTTTTAAAATCCTCTTCGCTTTAAAATCATTTACGTTTATTTTATTTATTTTATTTCAGACGATTGCATACCTTAAAAAGAAGATTGAGTAGGCTGCTATTTTTTACTTACATTTAGTTTGTTCTCTTCTATTTATATAGCCAAGAGCTGCACAAAACTTGAGCATCATACTTGAAAGTATTTCAAAAGTTATTGACATACAATAACATTAAATTGCTTTGCGATAGATTTCTCATAGGCTAACAGCATTCTAGACATAAATCCCATCAGAGGTGTGGCTGTTATCGATTGTGCCAGTCCTGAATAATGTTCAATTTCAGATTCTGTGGATAGTCTTCATGAAGGTTGTGCGACGTCTCGAATGGTTTGAAGTAGTCCAATGACTTATGGAAGTTAGGTTTTGGTACAGTCTCAGACAATGAACAAACTCATCACATTGTCTTATAAGCTGCGAAATCTCTTTTAGTATAGAATTTTAAATACGCAATCTCTCCTAAACAGCAAAGGCGCAAATTCTCCCATTTTGGTAGGAGAGATTGTGCAGTGTTTTATTAAATGATTACTTGCCTTAAGAGGAAATTGTGGTGCTTGTACCGTTAGTCTAGGTCAGTAGATTATGAGATATTGTTTAATTTAAAAATATTTTGTATTACTATCATTGTATGGAAATTCTTAGGAAAGGTTATGAAAATTCAAGCAATTATTTTTGAAAACAAGACAAAATAACCCCGTTTTATCTTAAACTCTTGAAGCAATTAATGTGCAAATTCAAGTTAGCACTTCACTATTGGTGTTGTACAACCACCTAAAATTTCAACTCGCCCTCTCTACTCTTTCCCTCCGATGCCCTATGTGCGTAATCTCTCCTACCGCGCGATCTCTCCTAGCCTTACCTTATTTCAGTTATAACCTGATTATAAAATATATTTTAATAGGAACAAACAAAAATACTTATTTTTACAGCAGAAGTCATAGTGTAATTCTCTGAAATATTGTTATTTTTTTTCAATTGTATATTGCTTTCAGAAGTGAAACATTCTTCAACAAAATGTAATTTACATCATGCAATGCAGCCTTTTAATTATAAAACAATGCTTCAAATTATAGAATATAATGATCATAACTTATTTTTCTGTAAAACAATTACGCCTTTGTGTATTTGAATGTAAAATGAAATATTGATACGTAATATCATAGTTTTAGTGGAATGTATCATTAGTGATAAAATGTGCTTTAGGTTTTAAAGATTAAAAACCAAACATACATCTCTTTTAACATTAATGCAAATATATATTATCAGAAGACTTCAAGTAAAATATCTCTCTTTCGAACATATATTGAAATCACGATATTTCTCAAACTTCTAAATGGATTTACGTTATGAATACTAAATATCAGTAAAAGAAAAAGTAAGATTTGTAATTTTCTCTCGTGCATTAAAATATTATTTTACTAATATTAAATAAAGGATGTTTTTGTTTCATTTTTCGTTCAGTTACCTAGATTTCATTTTTAAATGCTCGGTTAGCAAGATTAATGATCTATTTAGAAATTTAATTCTCTTTAAAGCTTCTATTCTTAATTTAAAGGTTTTTAAAGTATGGTATTACAAATGAAAAATTATTTTTATAAGCCTTTATAGTTTCCGAGCTTATAATATGTAAGGAAAGTATTGTAATCGCGATAAAATTCAACTATGAGATTTTGGCAAATCTAAACGTTTTCAGGTTATCTGAATATTTTCCAGTTTTACGGTGCAGTACGTATATGTATAAATGAAAACGATATGTCTAAAACCTTCAATCAATTGGGATCAAATTTACTAGGTTTGTTATAGGTCCCCGATGCACGACCTGTGTAGATTTGGGTGAGTATGGGACTTATAGCTTTATTTAGAGATGTTAAGAAAATTTATTTATTATTGTGGCCTAAAAACGAAAATTATTTCAAGTACGATGACATCTTAATGCCTTTTTCTAAATTATATAAAAGGAGGTAAGAATATTATAGTTCATCGTTGCAAGAAACGAATAAATTTTTGTGATTTTATGTCTTATAGACTTTTTTCAATGTGGCAACAGAGAATTCTTACACATTACGGACTGTGGTTTTTAATTTGTTGAAATTCGTTTTAATAATTATAAATTATTTTAAAATATAAAAGTCCTGATATATGATAATTATGACAATTATGAGAAATAATGTGTTCAATATTTACAAATTTTTATACAAGGAAATGTGAAGTATTTCGTCCTGTTCTGTAGGTCCTGTTGCGCTATTTCTATGAAGTTCATTAAAGTTTATTAAGGAAATTGAAACTCGTATACGTGTCAAAATTTCGCTACAAGTGGTCGTTATTGGAAATTTCGTTTTTAATTGTGTACTCTTTTACAGGGACGCTCAGATGATTTCTAGTACAATACCGTCCGTTTTTAAACATTGGAATCTAAGGAGCAATATTAAATCAAACCTATTACACGTTTCATGGTTAATTAATTAGTAATCTATTGAATGATTCAATTTTGCTTAAACACTTAATAAAAATTAAATGCTCGGAAATTCAGGCGGAGCCACAACACATTTGTAATTCCATTAACTGACTACCATAGGTAGCGAAAGCATTGTTTTTAGTCAAAAATTTCGTCGTTGTGTTTTAACCTGATTTACATGTTTTAAGTTATCTTAATTCTAAAATATTTGTTTTGGAATTTGTTGAGTGTGTGGGGAGGGGGGGAGGAAAGGGGGGTCTTTGGAGCATCATATTTTAAAAATGAAATGACGATTTAAGGAAGAAACTTTTGTATTATGAGAACTCTAGTCTGCAGACTATTTTCCCAACTTTTAAGAAAAAATAGAAAAACTTAAGTAGTACTATTTTTGTAGCAAAGTAGTCTGTTTATAAAAAAGAAGCAAAGCTGGCATTAACTAATCGACTGCTTTTAGTTAAACCAATCACTTCCTTTTAGTACAAGTAGATTTTTATTTACCATGCAATTATTTAACAAAAGCGATTTAAATAGGTTACGACTTCCTATACATTTCAGAATACACTGTATTGTTAATATAATAAATAATTGCGTTAAAAAAGTCTATTTACTCCTTGGATAAGAAATGGAATTTAATTTCAAAAGAGTTATTTAATTCTAAATTTGAATAACAAAATTCTAAGGTCTTTTCACGAAAGTAATCTGTTTAATTACACGTTTCTCTTTTGTTATTCGTTGAATTGAGGTGGAAAATCTCTGTTAACGACACTGTTCACTCATTATCATCCTTTAATTAAGTCCTTTATCCGTTGCTAGCAAACTGTATATGAGCAAAATCAATGTAATGTTTATTTGGATTAAACGTAGGAATATTCTTTTCTATATATAGAAGTTTCGAGCTTTATTTATATTCTGTAAACATTAATTTTGCTGCTGTTGTGTTTGATTGTTTTTTTTTTTTTTTTTTTTTTTTTTTAAATCTAAAATGTTTTTTACACTGAATGTATATTGTAATATTCAATAGTATTTTAATACTTAATCTTAGTAATTATTCAATATTTTAAGACGTGTGTGTAATAATACGGTGGACTTATATTAAATATTTTTTTAACACGCGATTTTCTTTATGTGTATCGTTTTATAGTTGCTATTTTTTTAAAAACACGTTTAAGTCTATTGCTAATCAAAGTATGCACAAATTGTAAATAAAATGGAAGTTGTTATTAAATTTAACTGTTGTTAAATCACCAAAAAATATTTAAATTAATTAGGAACTTTTTTCTGAAACATGTTTGTCTAAATTTGGGTTACATTTTCTTAGTACCTGTTTTTCAGTTTCTATTTTTTTAATTGTATACAAACAATGTAATTATATATAACTGGGTTTAGATAAAATGGATAATATACACTCCTAAGCCTTTCCAATTATATTTCCTTATATATTCGAATTGTTTTGTGTGGCCCTGTAAATGTACAATAAATGTTTACTCTATCAGATCCTGTATGAAACACACTTTTTTGCTTACAAAAATATTTATGTTAATTTCACTGTGCATAGTTCAATCTAAAAATCCTAAAGGGTATCTGAGAAAATTTTCACTCAAAGGTTTACTGTACTTGAATATTTTTTCTGTATTCCTATAGAATTTCATTTCATATCCCCACATAATGCAGATTTCGTTTACTGTACGCGAATTTCTTCGAGTTACAATTGCAAAAAGCATACGTGCATAACAACCATAAAACCTAAATTTTCGGATTCAGGGAAACTTGAAACGTGTAATTGTAACAAAAGAGCTAACTATAAATTTGATGCAAAAATAATAATAATAAAGTTTATAATAATTTACTGCAATATATTAGTTAGAAATAAAGTTATAAGTGTGATGCAAAATTAATACAACTTCTAAAATATATTGGTGACGAAAAGTGAAAAAAAAAAAATATTTTGTTAATTACGTATAAAGTTGTTTTTATAAGAAACATATGCAAGGAAAAATGTTGCATTATTCAACAAACAGATAGTATTTTTCCATTTTAATAGATAATTATTTTCTCATGTATTTTTTTTTTAACAGTAAAGAGCGAGTAGAAAAAGAAAACAGGTTACTATAAAATATTTTCTTATGGGTTTTACCAGATTTGTAGCATAGAAGAATAAAATAAAGAATTTTTCCATTATGTCATAGCGAAGAAAATTGATATTAACACCTTTCGAGTAGCAGCGAAAACTTTCCTTTCACGGTACCCAAGTAGCACCAGAACGTTCTCTGAACGTCAAATAACGGTTGCAATAGTCCAAACACCGTGTTTCGTGTCACAAAAACGTTCTACTCGACGTTCAAAAATAGTATTATTTGGAACGTTCTAAAAAGGTGTGTTTTGTACCATCCATAATACGTGCAATTAAAGTTTTATGAAAAACGTTAAATAGTTCACCGTCATAACACGTTCTGTTTCAGTGAACTATAATGAATATTATAAAGCGATTCATTTCCACTTATAATGTATAAAAAAATTTGAAAAAAAAAAAAAAAAAAATGAACTTGAATTTCTTGATACGTTTAAAAATAATATTAGTTGGAAAATAAAAGAGATGAGGTGGACTGGTTTTTTAACATAATTTTAAATTTTGTTTATCTGATATTTGCAATAAAATTTCTGTTTTATATTCTTGAATGATGTAAAACTAATTTTCAGATAATTTTTGAGTTGTATTATTTTTTTGTTTCATAAAATGTTAATATTAAATATAATATTAATATAAAAATTTATAATTGAATAATATTGTTTAAAAAGTCTCGCAAGTTCATAAAAACGGCTCTGTGGATTTTCTTCTGACTCGTCATTCTAACTTCCATCTAGACGTCCATTTGTATGTGATTTTAGGTTTAGGATAACGCGGTTAATTTACCAAATTTAGGTAAAACCGTAAGCGAGAATAAAATTCTATCTCAAAGACGGCTCTAATGATTTTCTTCAAATTTGCAACATATCCCAATTTTTACATGTTTTTTCGTTCGTAATTTCTAGTTACTACTGGAAAATTGTTAGGCATCAGGATTAGGTAGGTCAGAAATTGGTGTTTAAAAAATAGTTTTAGCGATTTCTTTAAATTCGATATATAAACTTTATTTGTGTGTTTTTAACGCCGTATGTATAGCTGCCAATTTGTACTTCTTCTTTTTTTTTTTTTTTTTTTTTTTTTTTGACCGGAAATATTTTATAGGAATTTTTCATACATTTCCTATAAAGTTTTAATGATTAAATAAGGTGAAAATTTTTACTCAGAGAAAATGGTGTAAATAAAAAAAAAAAAAAGAGAGAGAGAGAGAGAGAGAGAGAAAACGAGAAGTTGTTAGATATAGGAATATATTAGATTGTTCTTAAGTCTTAAGTTAGGACAATTTGTTCAAAAATTGTTAGATGTTTAATGCCTATCAATTTTATGTCTCTTGACCACACTATATCCAAAAGCAGTATATAATGTGTGTAGTTGTGGGTAATTGAAGTCGGATTGTTGTTACACAATATATTTATTATTATTATTATTTAAATTATTTTAAAAAAATTGACACTATGATTTTTTTTTTCTCACTACATTATTTTTGCTCATAAAAAATCAGAAAAAATAGTTTGATGTAATTATATATATATATATATTATATTTAATTCTGAAATATTTTGTGATTTAAAAGTTGTTCAAGTATCGAGATACATGTTAAATATTATATATTACTTGTATCTACAAATTAATTATTCATTATTTTTTTTAGATTTACTATTGTTTTAAATGTACATAAAAACCTTAATATATATACTTTATATATATATATATATATAACGGTTTAATTTTTGAATGTATAAATCCTTGCTTTTAAAAGGAAGCTTGAGTTGAATAAATATAATACTATTTGCATTATCAGCAGCCACAAACATCTGCGTATGCTATGCGGATGGCAGTGGTTTATAACTTAGGCGTGTGTTTCGCTCTTTGTGGCGATTTTCTCCTTTGTTTTTACATAATTACATTGTTAATAATATAAAAGAATTAAAGCCTCCCCCCATTTTTTTAATTATAACTGTTTATTTGGATGCCTATTTAAAAAACGCATAGGAACATGCAAATGCACATCGACAATTTTCCAATGAATCCACATATTTTTTGTGGCTCTTTAAATGAATTATTACTGTTAATCTTGCTATTTTCATTTATTTAATCAGGAATATGTATATTATATTCGCTATGATTACTGTAGCATAAAAACGCTGAAATTTAATTAATTAAAATGCCTCTTTTTAGACCAATGTTTATTCGAATTATTTTTTATTTTTATACACAAATTAGTTGTATCAGGTGCAAGATTTTTTGCAAGAAATATTTTATACTTTAGCTATAGAACCTGAATGATACATATTGATTTCAAAGATTATTTAAATTATTTATGGAAATGTGAACGCAGGCAGACGAACAAAGATTATTAATTAATCTTAACTTTATTTGAAATTTTGAAAAATGCATAACTCAACTGAAAATGCATTTCTAGCATTTTCCATTACACCTCTTTGTGGCCAAATATGCAAATCGTTGCTAACAGTAGCATAATCTATAGAGAAAATGCTTTTGTGAATTTAAATAATATATGTTTATTCCGTTTGTTTTTGTGCTGATTCAAAATATTATAATACGCTTTAAATAAATAATCGTCATAGACTGTAATGTATCCGAATTCTTTTTGCAAATCCTTGTATTAAAAAAAAAAAATAAATAAAAAAAAAAAACTGTGCTTTCATACTATTTTCAATAAAGAACATGACATAGTGAGCTAAATAACAGTTTCATAGCTAACACAAAATCACATTCAAGGTATTCTAAAAATACTCAAGAAAGACAGACAGACAAATCGAAATCATAAATATTGTTCAACTTTCCTGGGAGAGCTAACATATTTGAATAATGCTTAATTTCTGATAATTTTTGTTTTAAAATTAAAACTCATATTTTAAATCTTAAACCGATCAAATACTAATTATTAAATTTAATAATTAAAAAATTAAAGACACATGTGGATGAATAATTAAATATTATTATGTATTATGTATATTTATTGATGTTTTATGTCCCACTTTTTTCTTACAGAAATTTTTTGTATACTTTGGAATAAACTAGAGGGACAATTACTATCCAAAAATAAATATATTAAAATCTCCGCAGTAGGATCTCTCATGTATGTGTGTGTGTGTGTTTATTTATCAATACATAAGACTTTTTTTAAGAACATTTTCCGGCAAATTTTAAAATATTATATGATATCGGTTTGTCTATTCTTCGTTCCCCCCCTTTTTCTTTCTTTACGGGGGGGGGGGAGAGGTTAATTTATAAAATGTTTTTATGATACTCTGAAACATATATATATATATATATATATATATATATATTTTTTTTCCAAATTCATTATAGTTTTCTCTTAATTGTAAATGATATAAATAAAGCTATTGTTTAATGTACGGGATGTCTGAAAAGGACTCCGGCATATCATGGACTATGACAGATACTTATCCAAAGAAATATTTGTTTTATTTTTATGCTGCATAAAACATCAGAAAAACATGTTTTGTATAAAATGTGGCATGATCAACATAAGATTCAGTTGCGAGAGAAAAATATTAAGATACATTTGGAGATGTACGTGAAAACTTCTTAAAGAGCATTTTTAGTTCTTTTATGCATTTTTAACATTATAACAAAATCAAAATGCGTTTATGATTTTGGTTCCATTGTGTATCTATCTTTCCGTTCTCTAATTCAGTTAATTATTTTAGAACATCTCTGATATATTATTCAGCTTTACTGTGGTGCATTCTTTATTTAAAAAAAAAAAAAAAAAAAAAAAAAAAAAAAAGTAGTTTTCGTTTACGTACAGGATCTCAGGAAATAGAGTCTATGGGATGTTTTTTTCTTTAAAACATATTTGAAAAGTTGTATAATCTTCACATCACAGCAAAATTAACATACTTTATTTAGATGTAAAATACTGTGTTTCCTGTAGAATATGATCAGTATTAATAATAGGTTTATAGGGATCCGAAATCATTTTCATGCCCTATATAAGTCGAACTCACGCAAAGTAAATTTTCAGTGTGTCAAATTTTTTTCGACTTTTGTCTTCTTTTTTATACCTTTTCTTTCTTTCTTTTTAAAGTATAGTAATATAGGACGTATGCAAATTTTAAACGATATACAAAGATACACAATAATAAATTAAAAAAAAATCTATTTTATGCTTTCATTTTTAGAAAAATAAAATAAAATAAATGATCTAAAACTAGATTTTGTGGGATTTCTTCCTTCTTAATTAAAACGATATACAGAATTGATGTGTCATTACTGAGGTAAATTTCACTTGAGATTAATATAAAGGTAAAAATTACTTGAAAAGTGTTTTATAATTTATGCGAATTGCAACATTTTAAAAATTAATAAAACATGCATAATTGCTGTAATATTTGAATAATATATATATATTGTTTTCAAATTACATAATACAATAGTTTATGTTTCATACCGTTTAAGCAGTTTCTTCAATTAAAGAGCAAAAACAAAACAAAAAGTAATAAATATAAAATTTTATTGTGTTTCTTTTTTTTTTCATTGTGATTGTAATTTTTCTATGCAATTTTTATTTCATTTTGCTTTGATCAGGGCTCGTTTAAGACTGAAAAACGAGGTAAGAGAGGTGTCATTCAGAGGCACCCCCTAGTTCTATACAAATCATCTATATTCTTTGTTATATCTACAGATTTTTATGCAAGCTTAAAAAATGTGACTATTCACCATAAAATTTTTAAAGAAAAAAAAAAAGAAGAAGCATAAGTTCATATCTAGTCTAATTTTTATGCAAATGATGTCAGAACACTAATTATTTAACATATAATGCTAATTCTATATTAATTTGACACAGTGCAGAAAGGAAATGGCATTCGAATACACACAAATCTCATGTAATTACATAATACCTAATAGTATAGTAGATACTTTGTCAGTTAAAAAGAAATATAAAGCACCCTGATAACAAAATGGTAGTGGATGCTGCAGATAATTTTAGACAATATCAAACATTAAGTCCTTAAATTTTATTCAAATCAAAACTTTTTTCATTTCAAACTATAGTTATGGACTTTAGATTTAGAAAACATAAAATGCATTTAATATGAATGCAAAATAAATAAATAAATAGAAAATAATATGTCATTTAAAATAATTTTTTATAGACAAACACAAGACTGCCTAGTGAGTTTCGCAGTTTAGATAAAAGTTTCGTATATAAAATAAAAAATAAAAAAAATCTTGGACAAAAAATTATTAAAAAAAATATTTTAAAAAGTGAGTTTTGGGGGGACCCCCTTGTAAATTCTTGAGTAAGCCCGGGCTTCACGGGCCTATTCGGTAAACAGGCCCTGGTTTTGATGATTAGTTTTTTTTTTTTTTTTTTTTTAAAACTAAAATAACAATGCAATTTATTTGAAGTAACATAGGCATTCTGAAACAAGGATTTACTATTTTAGCTACGATCGAATTTCAAAATTTTACTTTAAAAACCTTTAAAAAAAAATAATAATACATAGAATAAAAGTAAAATAATTTCTTTTTAATAATAGAATTAAAATAATAATCGTATGTTTTACAGAATCTCGCCAACCGTTCAGTTTTCGTATGGTTGCCAGCCGGATGTATTTTCAAAAATCAAAACAAGTGCGAAGCGCGAAGACAGTAGTAGTAATGAGTCGTTTAATGATACCATCTGCTTAATTTCATATTTTATTCAGTTAAGATTTGCTGCTAGACGAAGTAAATCTACAGATAAAAGATAAGTTTAATTTCATTTTACATATTACAATTTTAGCTATTTTAAGAATTACAAATTTTATAAATATGTGCATCGAAATATAACAATATTATGTGAGCTTAAACTTCTCCGAAATTATTTAAATTTTTAAAAGTAAATTCAAAATATTTTTATTGTTATTATTTTTGAAATTTTTTAAAATGTTCCATTTTAATTTGTTTTTTGCTGGTTTCATATTACTATTGTTTAACGATATATTTTAGTAGAATGATTAGTTAATTTCTTATAAATATTTTTATGTTTGAGAGCTGAAGTTTAAGTTTTAGCATTCAAGCTTAAAAGTGTTTTTAAAACATTAACAAATTATTGAATCCACACCCAAAGAAAAGCACTGCGCTTTAAAATAATCTGCGCTTTATTTTTTTTTTTTTCTCATATATATTTAGAATTTATTGTTACATTGCAGTAATATAAAATCAGGTGAAAATAATAAAAATTAGTTAGAAAGAGATTTTAAAAAATTTTCAAAAAAAAAAAAAAAAAAAAAAAAAAAAAATTGAAATTTGTTATTTTTAAATTTAAGTAGTTTTGGAGAAAACTTTATTTATATTGTTGTATATCAATGCATATGTATGGAAAATTTTTAAACTCTAAATAAATTATTTAAATACAGTTTTGCATTCTATATGCTTTGAAATATAATATCATTAAGTTTATTAAAATTTCTCAAAATCTATTTAAATTTACAATAATAATAAAATTTTTAGTTTTAATTTTTTGAAAATATTTTAGATGTTCCTCTTAACAAAGTTTTGTTTTATTTTTCCATCGATTATGTATTATTATAGTTTGGAAATAGAGTCTAAATACTTCTAGGTATTAATTTGTGTATACATTCATAAGTTAATGTTTTAAAAATATTTTCATTTTTAAATGAAAAAACTTTCCAACAAACTTCAGTATATAAATAAAAAAATCTTTAAAATTTTAACTTAACAATGAATCTAAAAATTAATACACAGACTAGATTCTATGGCTAAACTAAAATAATGTACAAACGGTGGAAAAATAAAACTTTTATTAGGAAAACAGTAAAAATATTTTTTTAAAATTAAATTAAAAATTTTTGTTATTATTGTAAATTTAAATAGATTTCGAGAAATTTTAATATACATAATAATATTATATTTTAATGCATTTATGTAAAATTGTATAATACTAAAACAGTAATTTACTAAAATTACTCACAGAATGATGCATTTGGAGTCACAAGGATTAAAACAAGCAAAATAATTCAAGAGTTTAGTTGTGCATAGCAGATGAAAAATAATGATACAAACAACAACAGGGATATGAACTACTTTTTTATTAATTCAAATAATGTTTCAGAAATTTTAACATACTTACTATTCCTTTAATTTCAACGTATATGCATGAAAAATTCCATATTCTATGACAGTAATTCCCAAAAAGTGTCATAACATCTCTACATCCCTTAAAAAATTCCTTAAATTTTTGCATTAAAAAAAAAAAATTCTTTTTTCCTAATCTGAAGATAATGACGTAATAGTTTTGATTACAAGACTTTGAATAAACACCATAAAATTCAAGAAAATGCAACTGTTACAAACAAAGCGGCAACACATTCAATGTACTCAACGTGCTTGTTTGCAGCTCTCATGTCTACATTGTTCGCCTGAAGAAAAGTTGTGTCTTCTTTTGACACGAAACAATTGTTGCGAGTTCTTGCATTTTATGGTGTTTATTCAAAGTTTTGTAATGAATACTATATCTTCATTTTCTTCAGATTAGGGGAAATAAATATATATATTTTTTTTAAATGCAAAAATATAAGATATATTTTAAGGGATATAGCGACGTTATGACACTTTTTGGGAATTACTGTCGTAGAATATGGAATTTTTCATGCATATACGTTGAAATTAAAGGAATAGTAAGTATGTTAAAATTTCTGAAACATTATTTGAATTTAAAAAAAAAAAAAAAAAAAAAAAGTAGTAGGGTGCTTTTTTATAATGACGTCACAATTTTTTTTTTTTTTTTTTTTAATTGCACTATTTTAGAACGTTTATAGTACGTTTTCTAGAACGTTCTGAAAATGTGTATAACGTTTTGAAAACGTTCTAAAAACGTTTAGAACGTTCTGAGACCGTATACATAGAACGTTCTCTGAACGCTTCTATAACACCAATGGTGATAGCTACACGTTCATTGAACGTTCCCTGAACCGTACTATTGTACGTCTTCAAGATGGACAAATAGACGTCTATAGCACGTTCAAAGGGAACGTTCTTAGAACGTGTTTGCAGAACAATTTTTGAACGTTCAGAGAACGTTTCGGTGCTGCTTGGGTACATTTACCTTCTGAGAAGCAGTATCAGCTTAACAAATATTGATGTTCGAGGAGGATTTTTCTAATTAGCTATTTTGTGCTACAAAGAATTTTCATTGGTAATTAAGGCATGTGATTTTATCCTTACTGTAGGTGATAGAAATAATAGAACACAATAAAGCATTATATTTTAGATGTATAATAATAACAGAAATTATATGAACACAAAAGAAATAATTTGTTTGAATGGTATGAAGAAAGAGGTTTTTCAGTTACATTAACAAACTATTAGCCAAAATGATCTCATTGTTTTATGCAATATTTAATACAACTTTAAATTCAATTCAATTCAATTCGTCCTTATTTTGGTTTTCGAATACTACTTATTTATTTATTTATTTATTTATTTTTTACTTAAACTTCCTCAATAAGTAAAACTTATCAAAACATGAATAACATATATCACTGATTCTGAAAACACACACACGCACACACACACATATATATATATATATATATATAATTTCTTTTATATGATAGATAAAATCTGTTTTATTCTTATGCAATGAATTATATCTGACGAACATATTGTTAAAAAAAAAAAAAAAATTGGCAGATAAAATTTGAAATATAAATAACTAAATAAGAAATGAAGCTGGTAGATATTTTGAAGAAATATAGAACATTAAAAATAATAATAATAATAACTGAGATATAATATTATTTGTAGAAGTCATATAATTTCGATGATTTTAAACTAAAGAATTTTTTTTTCTAAATTTACTTTTTAGTATCCCCAGTAGCACATAACGTTTTTATAACGTTATTATAACTGATTTTTACTGTTCAGACTTATTTGCAACGATATAATAACGTTCAGTGCTACCTGGGATACTATTGCAAAGCTCTGCGGTCTTCTGAATGTGAAAGTCATGTTTTCAGCAAATAATCTCTATATGTGTGCGCATGTGTTGTATGGGTGGAAGAGTACAAATTTTAGTAGGAAGCCCGAACCCTGTCAGCATTATAACTAAATCAGTATTATATGCTGGGGCTACTTATAATTCTTATTCGTATTGAAAGAATCACTCATGTACAGAGAGACATACAAAATTACTTTTATACATTACATATATTGCATTACATAGTGTTTTCCAGTAAGTAAAATATTAACAATTTAGATTGCACTGAAGAAAACAAAATGTAAATATTTTATAATTAAATAGCATGTTTCATTCAGAATATGATTTTAAAAGTAATTAACATTCAATTAAAATTTAACTAGAAATAATTTTGATATGTTAGTACTAGTATGTTTCAAGGTAACTTGAAATGGACTTAACACTTATCTGACCGAACGAATTGCGTCTGAGTATAAGCTAGATATCGCTTTTTAACAGCTACACGCAATATAATTCACTAATATAGGCAACAATAAAGGTTTAATAATCATTTGAAAAAACAAATTAATGATGCTAATAATTAGAATTCATCTATTTTAATTCAAATGACATAAATTTTATTGTTGTTTTTTTCAATGTTTTCAAGTTACTTCGAGAACAGTAAATCACTCCAACTAAACTGTATCTGAATACTACACCCGCAATCTTTCCTTTTACATTTCGTGCATGGACGAGTTTCTTTGCATGGTATATTTATCAGCATTACTCGCTGTAATAACTGTCTATTATATAACGTTTTTTCTCATTCTGGTTTTTTTTTTCTTTAAATAATTGTGGGGATAAATTAGAGTGAACAAAGAAGAGATGTGGAAAAGAACATCAAAATATATAGGAAATACATACAATATTGCGTTATATTACATTAGATGCTTTCTTTTGGGAGAAGATTCAAGAGTTCCCAAACATGAAGCATGTTAACTTTTTAACCAAACGGGGAGTTATCCTCGATCGGTCGTGTACTCATAGTTTACGATACAAGGAGATCTTCTCGATCAGTCGGCCAAGTGTTAAAATTGTATCAAGTCTTTCTTTTCTTTTTCTTTTTACTTTTTTTTTTTTTTTTTTTATTTTTGTGTGTGTGTGTGTGTGTGTGTGTGTGTGCACGCATGTATTTACAAAATTTATAGGTGCGAAAATAATGTAAGTGTAACATACAGAGCTAATGTAGTGTGGAATAAGTTTCAAAAAAGGGCAATCCTCTGAATACTTTTTAATAGATTTAAAATGTTAAGAGATTTAACTCTTTCGAGAATGTAGCTACAACATACAAACGAAGGGTTAATGAGAATAGTGGCCCCTGTCATATAGAAACATATTTCAAATAAAACTGTCTGTACATCAAATTATTTTTAAAGATATATTAGAAATGTTTAAATGGACTACCTTCAATCTTACATTTTACACAGAAATAATAAATCGTTAGTAATGTAGATTAAGAAAAAAATCGAGTATCTTATAATACTCATTTATTTTTCATTCTTTCTTAATTGTAAAGTATTTATATTACAAGGGCACAAAATATATTGGAGATTTAAGAAGCCCATTTAAAAGAAATATTTTAAGAAAGGAATATCTTGCAGTTCACAAGTAAAGGAAGATAAACGGTTTTATTTTTTAGAACAAAACAATTTTTCTACCTTTTATTATTTATCGGAAAAGACTAGTGCTTAATTTAAACATTCTAACAAAATGAGCTAATTATCATAATATTTAATAGTGATAGATCGTAGTTAATGTAACAAACCAGCTAAATGAAATCGATTTATTAGCATCTGAAACCTTTTCTCTAAAACTACAGGGTGGCTTGTGAATTCTTGGAATATAATTTTTAGATAAATTTTAAGCATTTTACCTGTAATAACCATAAATACCTTTTACAACCTAACTAATTTAGAAATTTAATGTTTTTATGTTGTAGTATTTTGAACAAATTTGCTCTTTAAAATGAATAGGACTAAGAATCAGACTAAATCTACTTGAAGTGGTTTTAATAGAAACCTGTTTTAGATACGGAATGAACAAGAACATATCATGGTAAGATTTGAAAAATAAACGTGTATCGAGAAATACATTTTGCAGCATTTGAAATCAATTGATAAAGACAGGATCTACATATGACACTGGAAGATCTGAACTCCCACGAAGTGTTCTCACTCCAAAATTGGTTAAAGAATACAAGAGAGTTTTCTGATACATCAGCAGTAGTCTGCAGGAAAAGGGCAAAAATAGGAAAATAAAAACGAACTACCATTTAACATATTGTGGATAATGATACTGAGTTTTAGAAACTTAAAAAAAAAAAAAAAAAAAAAAAAAAAAAGGTAATGATAGACTCGATAATCTCCAAATAAATAGCGATTGGAAAATTGCCAAGTACTTTTCCTGAGGTATGTATAATCTTGAAAGATCATCAGGGCCTCGGTAATTTGGTCAACAGAGCACCATTTTCATTATTTGAAAATTTCAGGTACTATGCTCGGTTGATGCAAAAACAGTTATAATAGTAACTAGTTTGCGTAAATTTCGTCGTAGCAGCAATCTTTTCCATGTTCTGATTCCAAATTATAACTCCGGACATCACCAAAGCGGTGGAGCCTTTCCCTCAGAGGAGGATCAAAAGTGTGATGGCTTATTTCCGGAACTTACTTGAGGTGAGTTCAATACAACCACCATCTGTTCATAGTGTACATGTAGTGCTACGCAAATCCCACTCAACCAATCACTCCCTCTCTGAAAAATCATTTTCAATGAAAAAATATTATTTTTAAAAAAGAAGCAAACAATGCACAGGATACTCATGTTTTTTTCAGCATGTTTTGAGAACATTACTGAGCTTTAGAGAACTGTTAAGTTCCATAAAGCTTTTTTTGACATGATTTGGAATTTTTATATGCTAATAAAATGAATCTCTTTTTATTTTGAAAATCACAAAAATAAATAAATAAGTAAATAGTAATAATAATGAATAAAAAATAAATAAAAATAAATAGTAATTGCTATGTAAACAAAAATTTATCAAATGAAAAATAAGACAATGTAACGGTTACTGTTTTAACTTTTAAGCAGAAGTCAGTTTCCTCACATACTGCACACATCACACAAAAAGGGTGTCATCGGAATTTTACAGGTGTTTTTTCAAAAATAGAATGATTGACATTAACCAATGATTTAAACACATTGAATATGACGAATGGGGATAATTAGAAACAAAAATTAATTCAAAACAGTAAAAGGATTTTCAACCTCTTAAAGCAGACGTTATTAAAGAATGGTACAGACAGCTAGTGAATCTAAGTGCTGCAATAGAGGCTTATGCGATGAGACCATTGTTTATCTCAAAGGAAGGCAAAAGATTTAAATAGATGTCGCAAAAACAAACACACATACACGCCTATATCATGTTTGAAAAAGTAAATATTTAGCCAAGAAAACTTAGAACGTATAGATACAAGAAAATCTTAAAGTTTAATTAATCATGGAAATTAATTAGCCAATAAAACTTGGAAAAAACAATGCTCTGCTATTATAGAAAAACTGCAATGATGCTCTGTGTTAGAAAAAAACTAAATAAGATCTTTCATAAAACCATGATAGCAAGACATATCCTAAGAACGAAATATATATATATATATATATAGTGTTATACAGAAAAAAGGAGAAAACTGTAAGTATAAAATATAAAAAAAAAATATTTAAAATATTTTTCGGTGCGGGAGGGATAGTATTTATCGTAAATTAGATATGACTATCTATCACTGGGGGAAAAAATGCAGAAAACACTATTTACAAAGAAACGACTAAAATATTTTTGAACAATATTTGCTTTCTATAAAATACTTTAAAAATTATGATTCTCATATATATATATATATATACAATGCTTCTGATTAATCTCGTAGCCTCATTAAACTTGAGAAATGGTTTTCATTCCAGAAGCACATGTCTTTTATTTATTTTTTTTTAATCAATATTATTATTATTTTGAAAATACTTATGTTTTCCTGCTTGCTTGGTTTACGTAACATCTCTGTAAATATCCCTAAAATTTTATACATTTTGATATCTTTTAAATTAATTTCTGTATCGCAAAATTATTTATATTTTAAAATTATATCATTTATATACGGATAATTATTTTGAAAAGTTATTATTTGTATTTTTGTGCATATTAATTTATTTTAGATTGTTCGTCGGATGCAAATTTCACCTTATTATCTAAACCAACAAAGTACTTTATTAAAGTTAATTTTTGAAATTTGTATTATTTAACTTATCATGTTAATTACTGAATAATACTTCACAAATAAACAAATGAATCTCTAGGGTGCTTTAAATCGCACTCCGTTTGAATATATATTACTGTTCGTAATTAGAAAGTTTTGTTAAATATTTGAAATCCAGTAATAACATTGAGAATGTGAGAATGAATTATTTATTTCAACCTTATGTAAATTATCTAAAATGATAGTGCAATAAATTTATTTAATATTACTAATACTATTAAATAACGCAAAATTAATCTACAATTTCCAGTTATTACTTAGATTTACAATAATACGCAGATTGACATTTACTTGACTATAAATATAATTTATGAATTTTGGTAAATAACCTTTAAACAATATCTAAATTTTATCACATTTTGTTAGAAATTGCTAAGAAATTAAAAATAATGATTTATACTTAATTCTCTGATAATAACTAAATTTTATGTCAAGATTTACTAATAAATTTTTTCATTGTGCTACTGAGGAAAATCTCCTTATATTATTAAAATCTGTGCGCATCTGTCTTTCTGTCTGTCTGTCTGTCTGTCTGTCTGTGAGAAATGCCTTGTCATAGCTAAAGCTCCGGCGCTAATGGTCGCAGCGCTTCGAAACCGGTGTCGACAGACGCATAATTACTTCATCTCGACATCGCGATAATTTGCTAAGCGATGCGACCCTAATTAGCGGAGATATTGATTAAAACGTCGACCCATATCTACCGGAAAATGACCCAGAATTCATGATTAAATGCTTAAAAAGCGACATTTTTACGGAAAAAGTGGAAAATAAATTAGAAATATCAGTCGTATCGTTACAAGTAAGATATCAAATGAAAGGTCGATTTTTCTGAATCCGACGGTTTAAAAAGCTTATCTATAGGGCAATTAGATTTTTTAAAATTAACTAAAGTATGAAAAAAAAAGTGGCAACAAATCACAACAGTTCTATTAATTTCGCAATAGACGTATTTCGGTTACCCATGGCGCCGGGCGAAAGAATAAATAGATTTCACTTCCAGCTTTACTGATTTTGTACTGGAAATAAAAATTGCAAATTTCAAAATGCTTCAATTTTAATCAAAATTAATTCAAACTTGCTACAAACTTTTAACATCACAAGACGAAGTTCCAGTTCAAATATCATCGGGTTTCGAGAATAAATAAAAAATGTACAATTTAATTGCAAATTAAATGTTATTATAATACGCGCATTTCAAATTCTAACTATGATTAAATTATATTTAGTACATCATTCGAAAGATATTTTAAAGTACTTTTATATTATCGAAAGCGGGATTCAAGATTTTGCTGCATTTACATGTTTTGAGGTCTCCTGAATCGGTCTTCTTTTGTATCTGAGCTACTAATTAAAATAATTCCATAAGTAATACATCATAAGATAGCTTTGTTGGTTTGAAATCGAACAGTAGATTACAGAAATTTCTACCGCCAGATGGCGCTGTAATATTTTAAAATTTCAATATTTCTATTTCTAATTATGATTAAATTGTTTTTAATACATCATTCGAAAGATATATTAAAGTTCTTTTATATTATCGAAAGTTTTAACCAGATTTGCACGTTTTGAGGTGTCCTGATTAGGTTTTCTTTTGCATCTCAGCTAATTCAGTTAGACCGTGCAAAATTGGTATATGTAGGTTAATTAGGAAGGGCTGAAAGGGTGGGGAAGATATAGGCGTGCACCGCGCGCACGGGACAGCGCTGCCGAAGGCAGTGGTTACCCGGTCCGACTTTTTAACCGATGAGAAATGATTTTTTTTTTTCATTTTCTTTTCTTAAGAATAAAAATTTGATTTGAGAAGGAATATTTGCGCGTAGCGCGCGTATACCTCCACACGTGCGTGCGCAGCGCGCATGGGTCTGCGCTGCCGAAGGCAGTGGGGACCCGGTGTGAGTTTTTACCCGATCAGAATTTTTTTTTTGAGGGGGGGGGGCACGGTGGGTCAGGGAAGGAATACGCGCATGCAGCGCGCACGGGGCAGCGCTGCCGAAGGCAGTGGGTACCCGGGCCGACTTTTTACCCAATCAGAAATGATTTTTTTTTTTTTTTTTAATTTCTTTTCTTAACACTAAAAGTTACTATTACTCATTAATTTTAGTGATTCATTTGAAAATACTGATCCGCTAAAGGGCGAAGCTCGCTAGTCTCCTTATATTATTAAAATCTGTGCGCATCTGTCTGTCTGTCTGTCTGTCTGTCTGTCTGTGAGAAATGACTTGTCATAGCTAAAGCTCCGGCGCTAATAGTCGCAGCGCTTCGAAACTGGTGTCGACAGACGCAGAATTTCTTAATCTCGACATCGCGATAATTCGCTAAGCGATGCGACCCTAATTAGCGGAGATATTAATTAAGACGTCGACCCATATCTATCGAAAAATGACCCAGAATTCATGATTAAATGCTTAAAAAGCGACATTTTTACGGAAAAAGTGGAAAATAAATAAGAAATATCAGTCGTATCGTTACAAATAAGATATCAAATGAAAGGTCCGATTTTTCTGAATCCGACGGTTTAAATAGTTTATCTATAGGGCAATTAGATTTTTTAAAATTAACTAAAGTATGAAAAAAAGGTGGCAACAAATCACAACAGTTCTATTAATTTCGCAATAGACGTATTTCGGTTACCATGGCGCCGGGCGAAAGAATAAATAGATTTTACTTCCAGTTTTACTGATTTTGTACTTCAAATAAAAATTGCAAATTTCAAAATGCTTCAATTTTCTTCAAAATTAATTCAAACTTGCTACAAACTTTTAACATCACAAGACGAAGTTCCAGTTCAAATATCATCGGGTTTCGAGAATAAATAAAAAATGTACAATTTAATTGCAAATTAAATGTTATTATAATACGCGTATTTCAAATTCTAACTATGATTAAATTATTTTCAGTACATCATTCGAAAGATATTTTAAAGTACTTTTATATTATCGAAAGCGGTATTCAAGATTTCGCTTCATTTACATGTTTTGAGGTCTCCTGAATCGGTTTTCTTTTGTATCTGAGCTACTAATTAAAATAATTCCCATGGGCGTCGGCACAATGGGGCAAGGGGGGGGGCACTTGCCCCCCTCTGTAAAATTCTAATAAGCATTTTCTACAATACCAATTAACAAAACTACTGATCACTTAGAAGACAATTACATATAAACAGAAATTCAATATTATGGAGAGACAGATGGGCACAAAGACAGATATTGGTATTAGGATTAAGGCCGATTGACTGCACTAGGGTCCTGAGCCTGAGGGAGGAGTGCCCTTCGTGGGGGTCTTTCTAAGGGGGTCCTAGCCCGTATTTACGTAGGTGTAGGAGAAAACCATGGAAAATTTCGAAAAGCTAGGCCGACGAGCGTGACTTGGGATCTAACCCGGCACCTCACGTGTACAGCTTTGAGCGCAGAACCGCTCGGCCGCTGGTGAGCCAAAGACAGAGTCTAATTGGAAATATAAGTATTTGTTAGACAATTTACGAAAATTTTAAAAATGGTTAATTCTACTAAAAATCTACTTTCGTTCCTTTCCATTTATAGCCCGTAATTTATCTGAATCCTTTTGTGTGACCCTGTAAACATCCAACCATTTTCAATCGAAAAGATGCTTTTGCACTTCTGAAAAATTTTGTTAATTTTATTATATATAGTGTCACAGAAAATAGTGAAAAAATGGTTAAAAATATCTTTCATAGTCTCTAGATTCTAAAGACCATAGGACAAGCCTCATAGACCGTAACGTATCTAATTTCTCTTGTTTGTACTTGTGCGCAAACTAATAGCGACCTGCATACCATTTTGATTAAAAAACCTGCTATTGTGATTTTAAATAACATATATTAGTTTCGAGACATGCTAAAAATATTTACGGAAATCAAAGCGCAAAAAAGACAGATATTAATCAGTCAATCAAGTTGAAGTTATAAACACTTTCCAACAAAATAAAACTTCATGTTCATGTGACATACTAACATATAAAATTTTGCAAAATAAATTATTAAAGAAATGTTTTATCGTTTATTTCTTTGTTAATTAAAGAGAAAAGTGGGAAAAATAATTCCCGGCCGACATGGTCCAGAAAAATTTTATTTCAGGCCTGTCCCAGCCAAATATACACACACGTACACAAAATGAAACCCAAGCCCGGCTCGACCGAGGATACAGAAAAAAGAAAAGTTATATATTAAGCCTTCATCCGACCCAGCCCGAGACTAAATGGAAAAAAATCTGCCCGAATATTGCCCGAGGGCCGTTTTCTGTCCTCTAACCCGTAACCGGCCAGAGCAAGAGCTCTATTTTAGTTTCTAAATAGATGGACCGATAAAAAAAAAAAAAAAAAAAACTTATTTTATTTTTTTCCCTTGCAAGTTTTGAATAGATTCTAATAAAAATTAAAAATTACTATAAATAGTTAGTAAGAGCTCATAGTCCAAAAATCCTTTATTTCTCTTGAAAATTTCAGATTATATATATACACACACACACACACACACATACACACACACACATATATATATATATATATAAGATATTTAAATAAATTTGAGGACAGCCATGTATTGGTAATGGAAACTAAAGAGAAATATATTATACCTTTCGAGTATAACATTTTATGTTATTCGAATTCAGAATGTAGAAAAATCTAAAAACAATCATTTCAAAAAAATTCCTAGGATGGTTATTAAAGAGTTTATGAATGATAAATATGTTCGCTAGAAGGCCTACCCTTCCTTTGTATCTTGGAAACTTTTCGAAATTTTTTTAAATTGTAAAAAAAAAAAAAAAAAAAAAAAAAAAAAAAAAATCTAAGTTAATTTCAGTCTCTTAGAAAACTTTTTATTAATGAACTTACATACCCTCCTCTGCCTATTTGAAATTTCGAACTTAGCTCTCTTTGAACAGTTCTCCCCCTCCCCCCCTCCCATTTTTACTTTCTCTTACCCATAAGGTAGAGAAAGTATTGTTTTTGGGTCAAATTTTCGAACGCGAGATTTTGTTATATTTACACGTTTTGAGGTCCCCTGAATACGAAAATCATGTTTTTAGCAAATGGTCTGTGTGTATGTCTGTGTGTCTGTGTGTCTGTCTGTGTGTCTGTCTGTTATCAGCATATCTCAAAAACAAATTATGGCAGAAAGTTCAAACTTGGTTTTCTAAATGTGTATCATATAGGGATGCTACAGTAAGCTTTTAGTTAAGGAAATGGTTCGTGTACAGGGACAATCAAGAGAATTCTAATACATTACGTCTATGGGGGAAATTGCAGGAAAGTAGAGTTTAACGTCTATAGACTGAACTAAACCAAATGAAACGAATATATATTTTTTGTAATAGAGATAGTTAACTGGTAAAAAATTTTTGTGTATGTAGGAGCCTCGCCTCCCCCCCTGGGGGAGAAGTCCCCCCTCGAGGGGAGTAAATATTCATGATGGGTATCTTTCAAAAGAGCTCGCCAATACCTTTAAAACAAATGATTGAACCATCGATCTGCGATAATTTAAAACAAAGTTATCGATTTTTTTTACTTTTAACGAAAAAAAAAAAAAAAAAAAAGTTTTTTTCTTTTTTCCCTTCTTTTTAATGATGAGAATAAAATGGACTTTTTTTTTGATATTTGGTGTTATACCACTTCTCTAATATGGAAATCGTCTGCATTATCATAAGAGATATTTTTTTTAAATAATAATTTTAATAAATTATTTTTTAAAAACAGAATTATTTTTTAAAAACCGAATTAAATTCTATGTGAATGTAGGTGCATTAATGAAACGGGGGGTTGAGAGGGGCGGTAGCCCCCCTCACACAGAACTAATTATCATATAAAACTCTTCAGTAGCCTAATATGAATTGTTTAACACAGGTTTTCATAACAGTACTCGTTATCTTACCTTTTAATCTGCAACCTGTATTTATAGTGTTAAATTTCAGGGTAAGAGAAAGTCGTGTGAGTGACACACCAGATTATTTTTAATACTTTCTTTTAATCATATATATATGGTAGAGAAAGCATTGTTTTGGGGTCAAATTTCGATGGGTTTTTATTATATTTACATGTTTTGAGGTCACCTGAATCCGAAAAGCATGTTTTTGGCGGCTGGTCTGTGTGTGTGTCTGTTATCATCATGTCTCAAGAACAAATAGCAGCAATAAGTCCAAACTTGGTATGAAAATTAAATTAAAAAAAATTATAACAGTAACAGTTAATGAGAATAAAGTAATATAATTTTGTTATTATATGTTCCCTTCCTCTGGGGTTTAAATTTTTAATGTGACTATTTTTTAAAAGAACTCGTCAAAACTTTTGAAATGTATGGTTGAATCATGTATTTGTGATAATTTAAAACAAATTTGTCGATTTTTTTTTTTTTTTTAAGCACTTTCTAAGATGTCGTTTATGCAGCACAAAATTGACCTTCTTTCGCTATTTAGTGTTATGCTTCTGTGAAATGAAAATCGCCTGCACTCACTATGGAAAATAATTTTGATAAATAAAGATTTAAAAAAATAATTTGCATAGGAGTATGTAGAAGAAGGTTTTGTGACCTGCACAATATACTAATTTTACCATTATTTTCTTTCGGAATGTATTTAAGTTTGTCATTTTTCTTTTTATTATTTTGACAAGTATTGCGAGTTTTTTTTTTTTTTTTTTTTCATTTTATAGAGTTTATTCGAAGTTTTTAACGTATTACTTTTTAACGACAGTCCTCTGGTGCATTTTTATTATTGAAAATAAAATAAAAAAATGTTTTTCTTATTTTTTCCCTCTCTCATCATGTTATAAAATATATTCAATACTATAAAATATAAGTAAAATTGAGAAAAATCGTGTGAAACAATTTAAACATTTGTAGTATAGGTACCTCTTGGGAAAGTTTGGAATTTGACGCCGGCGTGCCTCGGACTTTTCTCGTCAAGGTCTTCACTTACACAATTCCGATAACTATTTTAATTCATCGCCAAAATGGCGACAAAAATTTAAAAGTCGTCAAGTTTCCCCTATAGCAAAGTTGTAACAAAGAGATTTTAAGATATGGATATAGCAACCGTTGCTAAAGAACGCAACACAGTTATCGCAAGTCTTTATATGAAAGAATAGACTAAAAAACGTTTTGTCGTAGTAAATTAAATTCTGTTTTGCACATAATTTTATACTTATTACTTAGAAAACAAAAATTGGCTTTCCTTTCCTTTATACTGAAATTGTTCCATTTCTTTAACACGATTTTTCACAATTAGTTTTTTTTTTTTTTTTTTTTTTTTTTTTGGGGGGGGGGGGGGACATAAAAAAAAATATATTTATTTATTTACTAGCAGGCTTTGCCCGCTTCGCTGGGCACTATATTTAAATATTTCTTTGTAACTGAATATATTTCGATTGGCGACTATTTTCGTCACAGCTTTAGTATGGGACCTCCTTGGCAATATCAAACATTTTTTGAACTTCTCGAATCTGTACAACAAAACTATTATTAAAACAAATATTTTCGAAAACAGTCCGATAGCTGGTGTTAATTCTTCGAATATTCTGGAAACAGTTGAAGCTGTTACTCGTACAGTATCTGCCTTTTTGTCTGTCTGTGAGAAATGCCTTGTGACCGCTAAAGCTCCGGCGCTAATGGTCGCATCGCCTCGAAACCGGTGTCGACAGACGCAGAATTTCTTCATCTCGACATCGCGATAAATCGCTAAGCGATGCGAACCTAATTAGCGGAGATATTAATTAAAATGTCCACCCATGTCTACCGAAAAATGACCCAGAATTCATGATTAAATGCTTAAAAAGCGACATTTTTACGGAAAAAGTGGGAAATTAATTAGAAATATCAGTCGTATTGTTACAAACAAGATACCATTGGAAAGGGCTTTTCTTTCTCAATCCGATGGTGTAAACGGCTTATCGATCGGACAATTAGATTTTTTTTTTTATTAACTAAACTAAAAAAAAATGGTGGCATCAAATCACAAGCATTTTAACTTGGCAGACGATCTTGAACGGAAAGAAAAAACATCTGGTGTTTAATGAGGTCACGTGTTTTTGTACTGCGATTAAAAATTGCAATTTTCTATTTTCTTCAATTTTTCAAAATTCGCACATTTCAATTAGTATACAATCTTAACACCACAAAACAAACTTGCATTTCAAATTTCATAGATTTTGATCAATAAACAAAAGATTTATATTTTAATTGCAAATTAAATTTTATCTTTACACGCCTCACATTTTATCTGTCGAAAGAGGATACCAGTTTCAAAACGACACAAATAGACTTAAGGTAAAAATATTTCTTTTTCTATTTACTTCCATTAACCGACTACCGTAGATAATGGAATTCGAAATTTCACCTGACTTACACGTTTTGAGGTGTCATGGCGCTGTAATAATTTAAAATTTCAATATTTAAAATTCTAATTATGTTTAATTTTTTTTTTAATATGTCATTCGATACACATTTTAAAGTACGGTTACATTATCGAAAGGAAATTCGAGATTTCACCCGATTTACACGTTTTGAGGTCTCCTGGTTATGTTTTCTTTTGCATCGCAATAGTGGAATTCGAGATTTCAGCTTATTTACACGTTTTGAGGTCTCCTGAATGGGTTATCTTTTGTATATCAGCTACTAATTAAAGTGTCGAAAGTGGAATTAGAGATTTCACCTGATTTACACGTTTTGAGGTGTCCTGAATGGGTTTTCTTTTGTATCTCAGCTGCTAATTAAAATAATTTCATAAGTAATACATCATTTGAAAGCTTTAATAATTTGAATTGAATAGTAGATTACAGAAATTCGATATTTCGACATTTCTCCTGATTTAAACGTTTTGAGGTGTCCTGAATGGGTTTCTCTTTTGTCTAAGTTACTAATTAAAAAAATTTCATAAGTAATACATCATTTGAAAGCTTTGTTGAGTTGGAATCGAACAGTAGATTACAGAAATTTCTACCGCCAGATGGCGCTGTAATATTTTTAAATTACAATATTTCTATTTCTAATCATGATTAAATTTTTTTTTAATGCGTCATTCGATGCACATTTTAAAGTACTTTTACATTATCGAAAATGGAATTTAAGATTTCACCAGATTTACACGTTTTGAGGTCTCCTGAATCAGTTTTCTTTTGTATCTCAATTACTAATTAAAATAATTTCATAAGTAATATATCATTAGAAAGCTTTGTTGATTTGGGATCGAACAGTGGAATACAGAAATTTCTACCGCCAGATGGGGCTGTAATATTTTCAAATTTCAATATTTCAATTTCTAATCATGATTAAATTATTTTTAATGCATCATTCGAAAGATATTTTAAAGTTATTTTATATTATCGAAAGTTTACAGCAGATTTACACGTTTTGAGGCGTCCTGATTAGGTGTTTTTTTGCATCTCAGCTAATTGAGTAAGACCCTTCAAAATTGGTATACGTAGGTTAATAAGAAGGGGCTGAAAGGGTGGGGAAGAAATAGGCGTGCACCGCGCGCGTATCACCTAACTTGCGCGCGCGCACGGGACTACGCTGCCGAAGGCAGTGGGGACCCGGTCCGACTTTTTAACCGATGATAAATAATTTTTTTAATTTTCTTTTCTTAAGAATAAACATTTGATTTGAGAAGGAATACGTGCGCAGCGCGCATGGGTCTGCGCTGCCGACGGCAGAAGGGACCCGGTGTGATTTTTTACCCGATCAGAAATGATTTTTTTTAGGGGGCACGAAGTGTCAGGGAAGGAATGCGGGCGTGCAGCGCGTGTATTATTTAACTTATGCGCGCGCAGCGCGTACGGGACTGCACTGCCGAAGGCAGTGGGGTCCCGGGCCGACTTTGTACCCCATGAGAAATGATTTTTTTTTCTTTTCTTTTCCTAAGAATAAAAATTTGATTCGAGAAGGAATATTTGCACGCAGCGCACGTATACCTTCACACGTGCGCCCGCAGCGCGCATGGGTCTGCGCTGCCGAAGGCAGTGGGGACCCGGTGTGAGTTTTTACCCGATCAGAAATGATTTTTTTTTTTTTCGGGGGGGGGCACGAAGGGTCAGGGAAGGAATACGCGCGCGCAGCGCGTGTATCCTTTAACTTGTGCACGCGCAGCGCACACGGGACTACCCGGGACGACATTTTACCCGATCAGAAATGATTTTTTTTTTTTAATTTCTTTTCTTAGGACTAAAAGTTACTGTTAGTGATTCATTAATTATAGTGATTCATTTGAAAATACTGACCCGCTAGCGGGCGAAGCTCGCTAGACCTTATATTATTAAAATCTGTACGCATCTGTCTGTCTGTCTGTCTGTCTGTCTGTCTGTGAGAAATGCCTTGTCATAGCTAAAGCTCCGGCGCTAATGGTCGCAGCGCTTCGAAACCGGTGTCGACAGACGCAGAATTTCTTCATCTCGACATCGCGATAATTCGCTAAGCGATGCGACCCTAATTAGCGGAGATATTAATTAAAACGTCGACCCGTATCTACCGAAAAATGACCCAGAATTCATGATTAAATGCTTAAAAAGCGACATTTTTACGGAAAAAGTGGAAAATAAATTAGAAATATCAGTCGTATCGTTACAAATAAGATATCAAATGAAAGGTCCGATTTTTCTGAATCCGACGGTTTAAATAGCTTATCTATAGGGCAATTAGATTTTTTAAAATTAACTAAAGTATGAAAAAAAGGTGGCAACAAATCACAACAGTTCTATTAATTTCGCAATAGACGTATTTCGGTTACCATGGCGCCGGGCGAAAGAATAAATAGATTTTACTTCCAGTTTTACTGATTTTGTACTTGAAATAAAAATTGCAAATTTCAAAATGCTTCAATTTTCTTCAAAATTAATTCAAACTTGCTACAAACTTTTAACATCACAAGACGAAGTTCCAGTTCAAATATCATCGGGTTTCGAGAATAAATAAAAAATGTACAATTTAATTGCAAATTAAATGTTATTATAATACGCGTATTTCAAATTCTAACTATGATTAAATTATTTTCAGTACATCATTCGAAAGATATTTTAAAGTACTTTTATATTATCGAAAGCGGTATTCAAGATTTCGCTTCATTTACATGTTTTGAGGTCTCCTGAATCGGTTTTCTTTTGTATCTGAGCTACTAATTAAAATAATTCCCATGGGCGTCGGCACAATGGGGCAAGGGGGGGGGGGGCACTTGCCCCCCTCTGTAAAATTCTAATAAGCATTTTTTTCTTTAACTTTAAAACTATGCTATCAGAATTTTATTTAAAAAAATATTTTTTTCATGTTGTGCCCCCCCTTGAAAATTTTTCTCGCGACGCCACTGATAATTCCATAAGTAATACATCATAAGATAGCTTTGTTGGTTTGAAATCGAACAGTAGATTACAGAAATTTCTACCGCCAGATGGCGCTGTAATATTTTAAAATTTCAATATTTCAATTTCTAATTATGATTAAATTGTTTTTAATACATCATTCAAAAGATATATTAAAGTTCTTTTATATTATCGAAAGTTTTAACCAGATTTGCACGTTTTGAGGTGTCCTGATTAGGTTTTCTCTTGCATCTCAGCTAATTCAGTTAGACCGTTCAAACTTGGTATATGTAGGTTAATTAGGAAGAGCTGAAAGGGTGGGGAAGATATAGGCGTGCACCGCGCTCACGGGACAGCGCTGCCGAAGGCAGTGGGGACACGGTCCGACTTTTTAACCGATGAGAAATGATTTTATTTTTTATTTTCTTTTCTTAAGAATAAAAATTTGATTTGAGAAGGAATATGTGCGCGTAGCGCGTTTATACCTTCACACATGCGTGCGCAGCGCGCATGGGTCTGCGCTGCCGAAGGCAGTGGGGACCCGGTGTAAGTTTTTACCCGATCAGGTTTTTTTTGAGGGGGGGGGCACGGAGGGTCAGGGAAGGAATACGTGCATGCAGCGCGCACGGGGCAGCGCTGCCGAAGGCATTGGGGACCCGGGCCGACTTTTACCCAATCAGAAATGATTTTTTTTTTTTTTTTTTTCTTAACACTAAAAGTTACTGTTAGTGATTCATTAATTTTAGTGATTCATTTGAAAATACTGACCCGCTAGCGGGCGAAGCTCGCTAGTATATAGATAAAGATAGGAGAAAAGACTCATGAGTAGTATTGCAAAGGATGGAAAAAAAACGTTTCTTCCCCGGAAGTAAACCGAGTGTTTTGGGAGGAAAATTTTGAAAACACTTAAGAATTTTGGAAAAAATTGGGAGCTTTAAAATAGTTTAGGGTTATTTTTATAGAAATATGAATGAGAATTTATAAAAATGAGAAGCTTTAACGACTTTCAGATTATAAAAAATTATTATCGAAATAGTTTTTTGGAAATATTTATTTACGAAATAATTTTAAAATTTGAATAAAGTGATATATTAATTTAAAATGAATATTTATTAAAAATTTTCGATTTTTTAACAAAAATTTCAGAAATTATTTAAAATCACTGCAATGAAAATGAAAATTTTAATTAAATAATTCTTTAAAAATTTTCTGATCAAGTAATATTACATAAACTCTATTTTTAATATTTTAACAGAACATATATAATTTAAATTATTTGATCTCTTGGAAAACATTTAAAAAAAAAGGGGGGGGGGAAAGCAGAATTTTTGGGGAAAAAAGACTAAATTTCAATACATTTTTCAATTTCTCTTTCGGAAATATATTTAGAAATATTAAAAGCCTTAAATTCAGACTGTTCCTGTATTTAAAACTAGTTTATTCACTACTCACTGACATTTTAACTGTACTTTTCAATGTGTTAGCACAAATTTCAATTTTAAAAGTGACTGAATTTGTTTACCTTTAAAATTCTCAATATTCCCCAAAGTTCCGGGTTTATTACCGGTCCCCTTTGTACTCGTGACTAAATCGATAGTGGAAAATATGAATTTATAAATGTTCTTTGCATATCTAAAGTTCAAGGTCATTTCGTTCAGTATTTAAAAAAAAAAAAAATAATAATAATAATAATAATAATTTGGTCAACATTGTACTCAAGTTTCACATTCTGCTGTGATATCAAGTTATTCGTAAACAGAACATAAAAAAAAAAAGTAATCGCCATATAAATAATGTGTCTTTTGACAAATTGGGATGAAATTTTACAGCACATTTCTATAGTTTTAAAAAAAGTTTTCTGTAGTAAATTTACAAAAATTTTCAGTTTTTTAACTGAATTTTTTCACAGTGAAGTCTTTGTCTGTCTGTGTAAGTGGTATTGAGCTTAGGACCGAAATTATGAGTCGCGGGCTTGGCTCAGCCCAGAACGACAATAGCTAATAATGTTCAGCCCGATCCCATCTCAGTCCTTTTATTTTTTCGCGATGTATAGACCTGGTCGGCCCGGATAAAATTCGATAAAATCAGGCCTGACCCGACCCGATATTAAAAATAAATAAATAAAATAATTAAAAAAAAATAAAAATTGCATGCGTTTCTGGGCAAAAGTTTTCAGTGCCTGCTGTTTAGAGATTTGCAGAATTACAATACCAATTAACAAAACTACTGATCACTTAGAAGACAATTACATATAAACAGAAATTCAATATTATGGAGAGACAGATGGGCACAAAGACAGATATTGGTATTAGGATTAAGGCCGATTGACTGCACTAGGGTCCTGAGCCTGAGGGAGGAGTGCCCTTCGTGGGGGTCTTTCTAAGGGGGTCCTAGCCCGTATTTACGTAGGTGTAGGAGAAAACCATGGAAAATTTCGAAAAGCTAGGCCGACGAGCGTGACTTGGGATCTAACCCGGCACCTCACGTGTACAGCTTTGAGCGCAGAACCGCTCGGCCGCTGGTGAGCCAAAGACAGAGTGTAATTGGAAATATAAGTATTTGTTAGACAATTTACGAAAATTTTAAAAATGGTTAGTTCTACTAAAAATCTACTTTCGTTCCTTTCCATTTATAGCCCGTAATTTATCTGAATCCTTTTGTGTGACCCTGTAAACATCCAACCATTTTCAATCGAAAAGATGCTTTTGCACTTCTGAAAAAGTATGTTAATTTTATTATATATAGTGTCACAGAAAATAGTGAAAAAATGGTTAAAAATATCTTTCATAGTCTCTAGATTCTAAAGACCATAGGACAAGCCTCATAGACCTAACGTATCTAATTTCTCTTGTTTGTACTTGTGCGCAAACTAATAGCGACCTGCATACCATTTTGATTAAAAAACCTGCTATTGTGATTTTAAATAACATATATTAGTTTCGAGACATGCTAAAAATATTTACGGAAATCAAAGCGCAAAAAAGACAGATATTAATCAGTCAATCAAGTTGAAGTTATAAACACTTTCCAACAAAATAAAACTTCATGTTCATGTGACATACTAACATATAAAATTTTGCAAAATAAATTATTAAAGAAATGTTTTATCGTTTATTTCTTTGTTAATTAAAGAGAAAAGTGGGAAAAATAATTCCCGGCCGACATGGTCCAGAAAAATTTTAATACAGGCCTGTCCCAGCCAAATATACACACACGTACACAAAATGAAACCCAAGCCCGGCTCGACCGAGGATACAGAAAAAAGAAAAGTTATATATTAAGCCTTCATCCGACCCAGCCCGAGACTAAATGGAAAAAAATCTGCCCGAATATTGCCCGAGGGCCGTTTTCTGTCCTCTAACCCGTAACCGGCCAGAGCAAGAGCTCTATTTTAGTTTCTAAATAGATGGACCAATATAAAAAAAAAAAAAAAAAAAAACTTATTTTATTTTTTTCCCTTGCAAGTTTTCAATAGATTCTAATAAAAATTAAAAATTACTATAAATAGTTAGTAAGAGCTCATAGTCCAAAAATCCTTTATTTCTCTTGAAAATTTCAGATTATATATACACACACACACACACACACACATACACACACATATATATATATATATATATAAGATATTTAAATAAATTTGAGGACAGCCATGTATTGGTAATGGAAACTAAAGAGAAATATATTATACCTTTCGAGTATAACATTTTATGTTATTCGAATTCAGAATGTAGAAAAATCTAAAAACAATCATTTCAAAAAAATTCCTAGGATGTTTATTAAAGAGTTTATGAATGATAAATATGTTCGCTAGAAGGCCTACCCTTCCTTTGTATCTTGGAAACTTTTCGAAATCTTTTTAAATTGTAAAAAAAAAAAAAAAAAAAAAAAAATCTAAGTTAATTTCAGTCTCTTAGAAAACTTTTTAATGAGCTTACAAACCCTCCTCTCCCTATTTGAAATTTCGAACTTAGCTCTCTTTGAACAGTTCTCCCCCTCCCCCCCTCCCATTTTTACTTTCTCTTACCCATAAGGTAGAGAAAGTATTGTTTTTGGGTCAAATTTTCGAACGCGAGATTTTGTTATATTTACACGTTTTGAGGTCCCCTGAATACGAAAATCATGTTTTTAGCAAATGGTCTGTGTGTATGTCTGTGTGTCTGTCTGTTATCAGCATATCTCAAAAACAAATTATGGCAGAAAGTTCAAACTTGGTTTTCTAAATGTGTATCATATAGGGATGCTACAGTAAGCTTTTAGTTAAGATCAAGGAAATGGTTCGTGTACAGGGACAATCAAGAGAATTCTAATACATTACGTCTATGGGGGAAATTGCAGGAAAGTAGAGTTTAACGTCTATAGACTGAACTAAACCAAATGAAACGAATATATATTTTTTGTAATAGAGATAGTTAACTGGTAAAAAATTTTTGTGTATGTAGGAGCCTCGCCTCCCCCCCTGGGGGAGAAGTCCCCCCTCGAGGGGAGTAAATATTCATGATGGGTATCTTTCAAAAGAGCTCGCCAATACCTTTAAAACAAATGGTTGAACCATCGATCTGCGATAATTTAAAACAAAGTTATCGATTTTTTTTACTTTTAACGAAAAAAAAAAAAAAAAAAAAAAAAAAAAGTTTTTTTCTTTTTTCCCTTCTTTTTAATGATGAGAATAAAATGGACTTTTTTTGGATATTTGGTGTTATACCACTTCTCTAATATGGAAATCGTCTGCATTATCATAAGAGATATTTTTTTTAAATAATAATTTTAATAAATTATTTTTTAAAAACAGAATTATTTTTTAAAAACCGAATTAAATTCTATGTGAATGTAGGTGCATTAATGAAACGGGGGGTTGAGAGGGGCGGTAGCCCCCCTCACACAGAACTAATTATCATATAAAACTCTTCAGTAGCCTAATATGAATTGTTTAACACAGGTTTTCATAACAGTACTCGTTATCTTACCTTTTAATCTGCAACCTGTATTTATAGTGTTAAATTTCAGGGTAAGAGAAAGTCGTGTGAGTGACACACCAGATTATTTTTAATACTTTCTTTTAATCATATATATATGGTAGAGAAAGCATTGTTTTGGGGTCAAATTTCGATGGGTTTTTATTATATTTACATGTTTTGAGGTCACCTGAATCCGAAAAGCATGTTTTTGGCGGCTGGTCTGTGTGTGTGTCTGTTATCATCATGTCTCAAGAACAAATAGCAGCAATAAGTCCAAACTTGGTATGAAAATTAAATTAAAAAAAATTATAACAGTAACAGTTAATGAGAATAAAGTAATATAATTTTGTTATTATATGTTCCCTTCCTCTGGGGTTTAAATTTTTAATGTGACTATTTTTTAAAAGAACTCGTCAAAACTTTTGAAATGTATGGTTGAATCATGTATTTGTGATAATTTAAAACAAATTTGTCGATTTTTTTTTTTTTAAGCACTTTCTAAGATGTCGTTTATGCAGCACAAAATTGACCTTCTTTCGCTATTTAGTGTTATGCTTCTGTGAAATGAAAATCGCCTGCACTCACTATGGAAAATAATTTTGATAAATAAAGATTTAAAAAAATAATTTGCATAGGAGTATGTAGAAGAAGGTTTTGTGACCTGCACAATATACTAATTTTACCATTATTTTCTTTCGGAATGTATTTAAGTTTGTCATTTTTCTTTTTATTATTTTGACAAGTGTTGCGAGTTTTTTTTTTTTTTTTTTCATTTTATGGAGTTTATTCGAAGTTTTTAACGTATTACTTTTTAACGACAGTCCTCTGGTGCATTTTTATTATTGAAAATAAAATAAAAAAATGTTTTCTTATTTTTTCCCTCTCTCATCATGTTATAAAATATATTCAATACTATAAAATATAAGTAAAATTGAGAAAAATCGTGTGAAACAATTTAAACATTTGTAGTATAGGTACCTCTTGGGAAAGTTTGGAATTTGACGCCGGCGTGCCTCGGACTTTTCTCGTCAAGGTCTTCACTTACACAATTCCGATAACTATTTTAATTCATCGCCAAAATGGCGACAAAAATTTAAAAGTCGTCAAGTTTCCCCTATAGCAAAGTTGTAACAAAGAGATTTTAAGATATGGATATAGCAACCGTTGCTAAAGAACGCAACACAGTTATCGCAAGTCTTTATATGAAAGAATAGACTAAAAAACGTTTTGTCGTAGTAAATTAAATTCTGTTTTGCACATAATTTTATACTTATTACTTAGAAAACAAAAATTGGCTTTCCTTTCCTTTATACTGAAATTGTTCCATTTCTTTAACACGATTTTTCACACTTAGTTTTTTTTTTTTTTTTTTTTTTTTTGGGGGGGGGGGGACATAAAAAGAAATATATTTATTTATTTACTAGCAGGCTTTGCCCGCTTCGCTGGGCACTATATTTAAATATTTCTTTGTAACTGAATATATTTCGATTGGCGACTATTTTCGTCACAGCTTTAGTATGGGACCTCCTTGGCAATATCAAACATTTTTTGAACTTCTCGAATCTGTACAACAAAACTATTATTAAAACAAATATTTTCGAAAACAGTCCAATAGCTGGTGTTAATTCTTCGAATATTCTGGAAACAGTTGAAGCTGTTACTCGTACAGTATCTGCCTTTTTGTCTGTCTGTGAGAAATGCCTTGTGACCGCTAAAGCTCCGGCGCTAATGGTCGCATCGCCTCGAAACCGGAGTCGACAGACGCAGAATTTCTTCATCTCGACATCGCGATAAATCGCTAAGCGATGCGAACCTAATTAGCGGAGATATTAATTAAAATGTCCACCCATGTCTACCGAAAAATGACCCAGAATTCATGATTAAATGCTTAAAAAGCGACATTTTTACGGAAAAAGTGGGAAATTAATTAGAAATATCAGTCGTATTGTTACAAACAAGATACCATTGGAAAGGGCTTTTCTTTCTCAATCCGATGGTGTAAACGGCTTATCGATCGGACAATTAGATTTTTTTTTTTTATCAACTAAACTAAAAAAAAATGGTGGCAACAAATCACAAGCATTTTAACTTGGCAGACGATCTTGAACGGAAAGAAAAAACATCTGGTGTTTAATGAGGTCACGTGTTTTTGTACTGCGATTAAAAATTGCAATTTTCTATTTTCTTCAATTTTTCAAAATTCGCACATTTCAATTAGTATACAATCTTAACACCACAAAACAAACTTGCATTTCAAATTTCATCGATTTTGATCAATAAACAAAAGATTTATATTTTAATTGCAAATTAAATTTTATCTTTACACGCCTCACATTTTATCTGTCGAAAGAGGATACCACTTTCAAAACGACACAAATACACTTAAGGTAAAAATATTTCTTTTTCTATTTACTTCCATTAACCGACTACCGTAGATAATGGAATTCGAAATTTCACCTGACTTACACGTTTTAAGGTGTCATGGCGCTGTAATAATTTAAAATTTCAATATTTAAAATTCTAATTATGTTTAATTTTTTTTTTAATATGTCATTCGATACACATTTTAAAGTACGGTTACATTATCGAAAGGAAATTCGAGATTTCACCCGATTTACACGTTTTGAGGTCTCCTGGTTAGGTTTTCTTTTGCATCGCAATAGTGGAATTCGAGATTTCAGCTTATTTACACGTTTTGAGGTCTCCTGAATGGGTTATCTTTTGTATATCAGCTACTAATTAAAGTGTCGAAAGTGGAATTAGAGATTTCACCTGATTTACACGTTTTGAGGTGTCCTGAATGGGTTTTCTTTTGTATCTCAGCTGCTAATTAAAATAATTTCATAAGTAATACATCATTTGAAAGCTTTAATAATTTGAATTGAATAGTAGATTACAGAAATTCGATATTTCGACATTTCTCCTGATTTAAACGTTTTGAGGTGTCCTGAATGGGTTTCTCTTTTGTCTAAGTTACTAATTAAAAAAATTTCATAAGTAATACATCATTTGAAAGCTTTGTTGAGTTGGAATCGAACAGTATATTACAGAAATTTCTACCGCCAGATGGCGCTGTAATATTTTTAAATTACAATATTTCTATTTCTAATCATGATTAAATTTTTTTTTAATGCGTCATTCGATGCACATTTTAAAGTACTTTTACATTATCGAAAATGGAATTTAAGATTTCACCAGATTTACACGTTTTGAGGTCTCCTGAATCAGTTTTCTTTTGTATCTCAATTACTAATTAAAATAATTTCATAAGTAATATATCATTAGAAAGCTTTGTTGATTTGGGATCGAACAGTGGAATACAGAAATTTCTACCGCCAGATGGCGCTGTAATATTTTCAAATTTCAATATTTCAATTTCTAATCATGATTAAATTATTTTTAATGCATCACTCGAAAGATATTTTAAAGTTATTTTATATTATCGAAAGTTTACAGCAGATTTACACGTTTTGAGGCGTCCTGATTAGGTGTTTTTTTGCATCTCAGCTAATTGAGTAAGACCCTTCAAAATTGGTATACGTAGGTTAATAAGAAGGGGCTGAAAGGGTGGGGAAGAAATAGGCGTGCACCGCGCGCGTATCACCTAACTTGCGCGCGCGCACGGGACTACGCTGCCGAAGGCAGTGGGGACCCGGTCCGACTTTTTAACCGATGATAAATAATTTTTTTAATTTTCTTTTCTTAAGAATAAACATTTGATTTGAGAAGGAATACGTGCGCAGCGCGCATGGGTCTGCGCTGCCGAAGGCAGAAGGGACCCGGTGTGATTTTTTACCCGATCAGAAATGATTTTTTTTAAGGGGCACGAAGTGTCAGGGAAGGAATGCGGGCGTGCAGCGCGTGTATTATTTAACTTATGAGCGCGCAGCGCGCACGGGACTGCACTGCCGAAGGCAGTGGGGACCCGGGCCGACTTTGTACCCCATTAGAAATGATTTTTTTTTTCTTTTCTTTTCCTAAGAATAAAAATTTGATTCGAGAAGGAATATTTGCACGCAGCGCACGTATACCTTCACACGTGCGCCCGCAGCGCGCATGGGTCTGCGCTGCCGAAGGCAGTGGGGACCCGGTGTGAGTTTTTACCCGATCAGAAATGATTTTTTTTTTTTGGGGGGGGGGCACGAAGGGTCAGGGAAGGAATACGCGCGCGCAGCGCGTGTATCCTTTAACTTGTGCACGCGCAGCGCACACGGGACTACCCGGGACGACATTTTACCCGATCAGAAATGATTTTTTTTTTTTAATTTCTTTTCTTAGGACTAAAAGTTACTGTTAGTGATTCATTAATTATAGTGATTCATTTGAAAATACTGACCCGCTAGCGGGCGAAGCTCGCTAGACCTTATATTATTAAAATCTGTACGCATCTGTCTGTCTGTCTGTCTGTCTGTCTGTGAGAAATGCCTTGTCATAGCTAAAGCTCCGGCGCTAATGGTCGCAGCGCTTCGAAACCGGTGTCGACAGACGCAGAATTTCTTCATCTCGACATCGCGATAATTCGCTAAGCGATGCGACCCTAATTAGCGGAGATAATAATTAAAACGTCGACCCATATCTACCGAAAAATGACCCAGAATTCATGATTAAATGCTTAAAAAGCGACATTTTTACGGAAAAAGTGGAAAATAAATTAGAAATATCAGTCGTATCGTTACAAATAAGATATCAAATGAAAGGTCCGATTTTTCTGAATCCGACGGTTTAAATAGCTTATCTATAGGGCAATTAGATTTTTTAAAATTAACTAAAGTATGAAAAAAAGGTGACAACAAATAACAACAGTTCTATTAATTTCGCAATAGACGTATTTCGGTTACCATGGCGCCGGGCGAAAGAATAAATAGATTTTACTTCCAGTTTTACTGATTTTGTACTGGAAATAAAAATTGCAAATTTCAAAATGCTACAATTTTCTTCAAAATTAATTCAAACTTGCTACAAACTTTTAACATCACAAGACGAAGTTCCAGTTCAAATATCATCGGGTTTCGAGAATAAATAAGAAATGTACAATTTAATTGAAAATTAAATGTTATTATAATACGCGTATTTCAAATTCTAACTATGATTAAATTATTTTTAGTACATCATTCGAAAGATATTTTAAAGTACTTTTATATTATCGAAAGCGGGATTCAAGATTTCGCTTCATTTACATGTTTTGAGGTCTCCTGAATCGGTTTTCTTTTGTATCTGAGCTACTAATTAAAATAATTCCATAAGTAATACATCATAAAATAGCTTTGTTGGTTTGAAATCGAACAGTAGATTACAGAAATTTCTACCGACAGATGGCACTGCAATATTTTAAAATTTCAATATTTCAATTTCTAATTATGATTAAATTGTTTTTAATACATCATTCGAAAGATATATTAAAGTTCTTTTATATTATCAAAAGTTTTAACCAGATTTGCACGTTTTGAGGTGTCCTGATTAGGTTTTCTTTTGCATCTCAGCTAATTCAGTTAGACCGTTCAAAATTGGTATATGTAGGTTAATTAGGAAGGGCTGAAAGGGTGGGGAAGATATAGGCGTGCACCGCGCGCACGGGACAGCGCGCCGAAGGCAGTGGGGACCCGGTCCGACTTTTTAACCGATGAGAAATGATTTTTTTTTTCATTTTCTTTTCTTAAGAATAAAAATTTGATTTGAGAAGGAATATGTGCGCGTATACCTTTACACGTGCGTGCGCAGCGCGCATGGGTCTGCGCTGCCGAAGGCAGTGGGGACCCGGTGTGAGTTTTTACCGGATCAGATTTTTTTTTTTTTGAGGGGGGGGGCACGGAGGGTCAGGGAAGGAATACGCGCATGCAGCGCGCACGGGGCAGCGCTGCCGAAGGCAGTGGGGACCCGGGCCGACGTTTTACCCAATCAGAAATGATTTTTCTTTTTAAATTTCTTTTCTTAACACTAAAAGTTACTGTTAGTGATTCATTAATTTTAGTGATTCATTTGAAAATACTGACCCGCTAGCGGGCGAAGCTCGCTAGTATATAATAATAATTGAACTCGCACTGATCATTTCCGGGAAGGCATTTCCAAACACTGGTAATCATGCTAGTGCTGAAAATTCGAATAATTGAGCAGACTACAACCAGAGCGATTCCTAGTTTTATAAATTTTTGCCATTTTAAAACCGAATAAATTTTAACAATTTTTATTAAAATCACACAATCAACTGTGGAATAAAATCATATTTATTGAAATTTTATTTTTCCGACTGAGTGAAAATAATGCCTGGACCGGGACTCGAACCCCGGATCTTTGACTTATAAGGTCAAGGCTCCCTAACTGAGCTATCCAGGCCGACACCCCGGTCGGCATTACTCACTCAGACAACCTTTTGGCAGGCTTTTTTGTAAGTCAAAGATCCGGGGTTCGAGTCCCGGTACAGGCATTATTTTCACTCAGTCGGAAAAATAAAATTTGAATAAATATGATTTTCTTCCACAGTTGATTGTGTGATTTTAATAAAAATTGTATTTCTTTCTCCCATTAACTAATGGTGCTTTCCATTTCCTGCGGCTCAAAGCTGGTAGATGGGAGGTGCCGGGTTCGATCCCAGGTCGCGCTCATCGACCTAGCCGTTCGGAGTTTTCCGTGGTTTCCTCCGAAACTCGCGTAAATACGGGCTGGGACCCCTTAGAAAGACCCCCACGGAGGGCATTCCCCCTATAGGCCTAGGACACATAAGGAGTCAATCGGCCTTAATCCTCCAACCAACCAACCATTTCCTGCGGCTTATTTTCTGTTGAGCTATCTACATGATAGACCAGAGATGTCTCTGCCAAAAGGTTGTCTGAGTGAGTAATGCTGCCCGGGGTGTCGGCCTGGATAGCTCAATTGGTAGAGCCTTGACCTTGTAAGTCAAAGATCCGGGGTTCGAGTCCCGGTCCAAGCATTATTTTCACTCAGTCGGAAAAATAAAACTTCAATAAATACGAATAAATTTTATCATTATTTTACTTATCTACAATGTAATGTTATTAGAATCCAAGAAATCATCTTAAATGATATTACAAATATTTTCATATCAAGAAATTTACTAGAAATCAGATGCCTGTGACAAGCAGAAATAAATAAATATATATATATATATTAGATATGAATTCTTCACATGTTAATATTCTTATAAAAATAATACAAATTTTACACCAAATCTGCAGAAAGTCTTGAATAACTATCGGGTGAAAAAAATCTTAATGTGGTATGTTTAGGTTTAAGAAACCTGCTGCTGTCGAAACATTTATATGTTAACGTTTTTATGATTTAAAAGTAATTTTAATAAATCGACGTATTCAAGATCTTCCTTATTTTTTACATTTATTAAAAAAAAAAAAAAAAAAAAAATCATTAGTTAATATCAGATATTTATTACAAATGCCATACATATTAGAAAGTTTTATTTTCTGGAAATAAAATAGAGAGTTTTAAAATTCAATTTGATTACAACAAACGAAATTAGTTTCTTTTCCCCCAAATTCTTATGTACTGTCATTGACTATGGTATGTTTGTGAATCTCAAGCTAATTAAAAATGCGCCTCCATTTTAAGGTAAACATAAGCTTATTCATTTGTCTCTCCGTGGCTGAGATAGTTAGAGCACCGTGTTAATAACGCGGTAGTCGAGCGTTCGATACCCCGAAGATCCGCAGTGTTAATTTTTGCAGGTAATTAGTACAAAAGATGCCAAACGATAAAAAAAAAAAAAAATTGATCGTTGCTACACAGTGTCTTAAGAATTTTTGAAAAGTTTTTTTTAAGAACTTTTTTTTTTGTTCGAATGCTGAAATTTAAGGCAAAAATTTAGTATGTAAATATAGAAATGTTTTATGAAAATTAATTCATCGATAAATTCACAAAGTAGTACGCAAACATATTTAAAATATTCTTTAAAACTCAAAAATTAAAAATTGTTTGCAGGGAGCAATATTGTATGCATATTTTTTTTTAATTCTAAAACAATTACCGTAATTTCATGCATATAACCCGCGGGTAATCTATAAAAACACCTGACTTTGTATGTCTTGCGGACTATTATTCGGTGCAGGGTATCTATCGAGAAAAATGAGAAAATCAACACCAGTCTCATTTTTGTTCCGGAAGTCTGGATTATTAACGTATAATAACGATGAAAATGAGGACAGTGAAAAGGAACTTGATGAGGGGGATAATAAGGATGATGAAGATGAACTGTCCCAAAGAATGTCGCAAAATTTTAATTCTCATACGGAAGAATCCGATTTCGATGGATTTAAATGAATTTTGTAAATAAATTTATTATTAATCCATAATTTTCTTATAAAGTGAAAAAAGGTGTTAATCATTATGAGTTACTCCAGTTTATCTGTATATATATATAAATTACGTGTCACGATGTTTGTCCGGGGTAAACTCCTAAAATAAGGGACCGATTTTAATGAAATTTTGCACGCTGTGTGCAGTTTGGTCCAACTCGAGAGATAGGATAGTTTTTATCTCAATTTATTGTCACAATATTGTTTTATTGCAATTATTTGTTAATTATAGACCTTTATTAAAGTTGCTCCAAAATATCTGTGAGTTCCATTAATTTAATTGTTGCCAAAAAAAAAAAAAAAAAAAAATACGAGTTCATTTTCTTTCGACATAAAAATAAATACATTTAATCAAACGTGAACGTTAAAAAATTATAAAAAGTTAAATTATGCATCTCACGAAAATTGACGTCATAATCAATTTAAAGATTTTATACACATTGATAAAGTGCTAATGTAGTTCTATCATAGATAAAGTAATATATATCTCTCATCCCCATGTTATCGTACAAAGATCATAGAATAATAATAAAGGAAGAAGGAGCATAAGGTTTCTACATAAGCTGTTGTGTTGCCACAAAAAACAGCGATTATTAACAAGCCTTTATTAACAAACTTCAATATTGAGGGGAGCAAAAGTTGCTTTCGCTGGCATTTCACTAGTAGGAGTTTGTAAGCATTAAGACTATTGGCGTGCTCCTTCTTCCTCTATTATTATTCTATGACAAAGATTTTTGATGCCGAAAAAAAAAAAATAATAAATAAAAGCTTTGGAAACAGCCATTAAGTGGTATTGAAAAAAAAAAAAAAAAAAAAAAAAAGAAAGAAAGAAAGAAAGAAAGAAAGAAATATGAATTTGAAACTGTATCTGGAGTCTTCCATTCCCCTTTAGCAAATAAATTATTCATAAATTTTATTTGCTAAAATATTAGTATGTATTCCCGTGTGTATTCACTCGGGGAAAGACGGCCATATTTTGGTAAAGACGTCGTCTTTTCCCAAATGAAAAGGAATAACTTTTTTCACCCCAATGATCACTCTATTCTATATATGCTATACTATATCTATGAGTTCTATACGCAAGCGAAGTGTGACTCACTGACCGTCTGTGCAGCCAAGAAAAATATTTCCTATGTTAATTGCCCAGCCCACTGGATTTTTTGTAAGAAATTATTAAAAATCGAGGAAATTTATTTCCCGATTTTAATCCTTATATTTGGGTATAGATATGTATTAGTTATCGCGGGTGTTAGATTGAATTATTTTGCTGTCAAATTGACAAAATTTTAATTTTAAATTTCAAAACTCTGTCGCCCTTGGCTTTTTTTATTATTATTATTATTATTTGGCGATCAAAAGCGTAACACGAAAATATACATGCCAGATGTATGCATTGTACGAAATGTAATATGTATTATTCATTGTACGTATGTATGACATGTAATATGTATTGTACGAAATATTGTTTCATATTATTCATTACTCTTTTAATATAAGTTGTTAAAATAACCATGATTTTTGAAAGGAATTAAATATTTTCGCCAGATAATTTGGCGATATTCTTTTTTTTTTTTCGCCAAGGATGACAGAAATGAAATCTATTCCGCTGCAAAATATTAGTATCTTACATCAGATATTTTATTTAGACATTTGAAAAACAAATTTGACTTCAAACTATGATAGAATATTTATCATTTTCCTTTTAATTAGTATATTATTAGTATATTAAAATTTAAAAGCATGGTATATAAAAAGTTTTTTTTTTTTTTTTTTTTTTTTTTTAATCTTATAATTATTCTTATCTTAATCCTCAATGTTTCCCATCTTTATTAACTTGAGTTTACTATTAAAATTTTAACATACTCAAAAACTTCTCATCACTTCGTTAAAATTGTACACTAAACTTTTCCAAAATCTTTTTCTATTTAAAATGATACATGTATTTGCTTTAAATGTCCAATATTTTATAAGATTTCCAATTTTAAAGTTTTAAAATATTTATCACATTTACTTATTTTTCTCGTTTAGCCTTATTGTTTTCCTTTTTATAACTACAGCTGTTGCCCTCTTTAAAATATTTAAAATGATGAGGTCATTTTATAGTAAAATTATCCATTATAGCATATATTATATTTCACTCCTCCATAAAAATTGATTTTAAAATCGTCTGTTTCTTTTATACTTTTATTTTAATAGAATTTTAATAGAATTTAATTTATATATTAGTCATTTTAGCAATTTTATCCAAAGTAGCATTAGAAATAATATATATCACTTCTCCATTAAAATTTATAGGACCCTACAATAAAATTAATTTGTGCTTAATATCAGCATTAGGAAAATTTTTATCAATCGCTTCCAAATTTTGACCTAAGTTTCAAATCTCAACCCTGTGGGTTTTTACATCGGCTACAACGTTTTCGTCTTTGTTCGTAAATAATAATTTGACTGTACTAAATAGTTTACAGCCGTATAATTCAACGTATAACTTAGTCACAGCAACGCGTGGCCGGGTCTGCTAGTAGTAATTTATATATAGAGAAAGGTTAATACTAAGACATGATAATTTGCTTTTTTATTATAGTTACCGACTGTAAGTAAATTTATTTGTTTATTATTTATATTTATTTGTATATTTTTGCGGGGTATCTTTCGGTTATAATTATTTTTAAATACACTTTTTATGCTGCGGGTTACCTTCCGCCGTGGGTTATATACACGAAATTACGGTATACAGTTAATTACAAATAAATAAATAAAATTATGCATATTTACGTTTGTAATGACCGATAGATAGCACAGCCAGAGCAATAACTAATGGAAAATCATAGCAATGCATCGGTCAATGTATCAAATGCCTCAGAAATTTGTTTTTGAAACGTGTATCGAATCTTCGACTGCCTTACCGCCTAGACTTTCGTGGTTTATAAAAGAGTACAAATTCTTTTCCGCTGAAAAAAAAAAAAAAAAAAAAAAAAAAAATTCAAAATCAAAACTTCGAAAAGATTTATGCGATATGATACATTAAAAATTTGTGTTTTAAAAGTTTTTTTCAATAGATTATTTAAAGATGTTTTCAATAACAAAGTATGCAAAGAAATATTATATAAATTATTAA